>OY740765.1:56609185-57071822 GCA_963513935.1 Aphrophora alni | reverse complement strand
TTACTATTAAACATTCTTCAACTCATTTTGTGTGCTGACGATTATTTAGTACTGGAGTATGGGCTGGGTGGTTGTTTACTATTAAACATTCTTCAACTCATTTTGTGTGTGACGATTATTTAGTACTGGAGTATGGGCTGGGTGGTTGTTTACTATTAAACATTCTTCAACTCATTTTGTGTGTGACGATTATTTAGTACTGGAGTATGGGCTGGGTGGTTGTTTACTATTAAACATTCTTCAACTCATTTTGTGTGTGACGATTATTTAGTACTGGAGTATGGGCTGGGTGGTTGTTTACTATTAAACATTCTTCAACTCATTTTGTGTGTGACGATTATTTAGTACTGGAGTATGGGGCTGGGTGGTTGTTTACTATTAAACATTCTTCAACTCATTTTGTGTGTGACGATTATTTAGTACTGGAGTATGGGCTGGGTGGTTGTTTACTATTAAACATTCTTCAACTCATTTTTGTGTGTGACGATTTATTTAGTACTGGAGTATGGGCTGGGTGGTTGTTTACTATTAAACATTCTTCAACTCATTTTGTGTGTGACGATTATTTAGTACTGGAGTATGGGCTGGGTGGTTGTTTACTATTAAACATTCTTCAACTCATTTTGTGTGTGACGATTATTTAGTACTGGAGTATGGGCTGGGTGGTTGTTTACTATTAAACATTCTTCAACTCATTTTGTGTGTGACGATTATTTAGTACTGGAGTATGGGCTGGGTGGTTGTTTACTATTAAACATTCTTCAACTCATTTTGTGTGTGACGATTATTTAGTACTGGAGTATGGGCTGGGTGGTTGTTTACTATTAAACATTCTTCAACTCATTTTGTGTGTGACGATTATTTAGTACTGGAGTATGGGCTGGGTGGTTGTTTACTATTAAACATTCTTCAATCTCATTTTGTGTGTGACGATTATTTAGTACTGGAGTATGGGCTGGGTGGTTGTTTACTATTAAACATTCTTCAACTCATTTTGTGTGTGACGATTATTTAGTACTGGAGTATGGGCTGGGTGGTTGTTTACTATTAAACATTCTTCAACTCATTTTTGTGTGTGACGATTATTTAGTACTGGAGTATGGGCTGGGTGGTTGTTTACTATTAAACATTCTTCAACTCATTTTGTGTGTGACGATTATTTAGTACTGGAGTATGGGCTGGGTGGTTGTTTACTATTAAACATTCTTCAATTCATTTTGTGTGTGACGATTATTTAGTACTGGAGTATGGGCTGGGTGGTTGTTTACTATTAAACATTCTTCAACTCATTTTGTGTGTGACGATTATTTAGTACTGGAGTATGGGCTGGGTGGTTGTTTACTATTAAACATTCTTCAACTCATTTTGTGTGTGACGATTATTTAGTACTGGAGTATGGGCTGGGTGGTTGTTTACTATTAAACATTCTTCAACTCATTTTGTGTGTGACGATTATTTAGTACTGGAGTATGGGCTGGGTGGTTGTTTACTATTAAACATTCTTCAATTCATTTTGTGTGTGACGATTATTTAGTACTGGAGTATGGGCTGGGTGGTTGTTTACTATTAAACATTCTTCAATCATTTTGTGTGTGACGATTATTTAGTACTGGAGTATGGGCTGGGTGGTTGTTTACTATTAAACATTCTTCAATTCATTTTGTGTGTGACGATTATTTAGTACTGGAGTATGGGCTGGGTGGTTGTTTACTATTAAACATTCTTCAACTCATTTTGTGTGTGACGATTATTTAGTACTGGAGTATGGGCTGGGTGGTTGTTTACTATTAAACATTCTTCAATTCATTTTGTGTGTGACGATTATTTAGTACTGGAGTATGGGCTGGGTGGTTGTTTACTATTAAACATTCTTCAATTCATTTTGTGTGTGACGATTATTTAGTACTGGAGTATGGGCTGGGTGGTTGTTTACTATTAAACATTCTTCAATTCATTTTGTGTGTGACGATTATTTAGTACTGGAGTATGGGCTGGGTGGTTGTTTACTATTAAACATTCTTCAACTCATTTTGTGTGTGACGATTATTTAGTACTGGAGTATGGGCTGGGTGGTTGTTTACTATTAAACATTCTTCAACTCATTTTGTGTGTGACGATTATTTAGTACTGGAGTATGGGCTGGGTGGTTGTTTACTATTAAACATTCTTCAACTCATTTTGTGTGTGACGATTATTTAGTACTGGAGTATGGGCTGGTGGTTGTTTACTATTAAACATTCTTTAAATTTCTCATTCATTTTGTGTGTGACGATTATTTAGTACTGGAGTATGGGCTGGGTGGTTGTTTACTATTAAACATTCTTCAACTCATTTTGTGTGTGACGATTATTTAGTACTGGAGTATGGGCTGGGTGGTTGTTTACTATTAAACATTCTTCAACTCATTTTGTGTGTGACGATTATTTAGTACTGGAGTATGGGCTGGGTGGTTGTTTACTATTAAACATTCTTCAACTCATTTTGTGTGTGACGATTATTTAGTACTGGAGTATGGGCTGGGTGGTTGTTTACTATTAAACATTCTTCAACTCATTTTGTGTGTGACGATTATTTAGTACTGGAGTATGGGCTGGGTGGTTGTTTACTATTAAACATTCTTCAACTCATTTTGTGTGTGACGATTATTTAGTACTGGAGTATGGGCTGGGTGGTTGTTTACTATTAAACATTCTTCAACTCATTTTGTGTGTGACGATTATTTAGTACTGGAGTATGGGCTGGGTGGTTGTTTACTATTAAACATTCTTCAACTCATTTTGTGTGTGACGATTATTTAGTACTGGAGTATGGGCTGGGTGGTTGTTTACTATTAAACATTCTTCAACTCATTTTGTGTGTGACGATTATTTAGTACTGGAGTATGGGCTGGGTGGTTGTTTACTATTAAACATTCTTCAACTCATTTTGTGTGTGACGATTATTTAGTACTGGAGTATGGGCTGGGTGGTTGTTTACTATTAAACATTCTTCAACTCATTTTGTGTGTGACGATTATTTAGTACTGGAGTATGGGCTGGGTGGTTGTTTACTATTAAACATTCTTCAACTCATTTTGTGTGTGACGATTATTTAGTACTGGAGTATGGGCTGGGTGGTTGTTTACTATTAAACATTCTTCAACTCATTTTGTGTGTGACGATTATTTAGTACTGGAGTATGGGCTGGGTGGTTGTTTACTATTAAACATTCTTCAACTCATTTTGTGTGTGACGATTATTTAGTACTGGAGTATGGGCTGGGTGGTTGTTTACTATTAAACATTCTTCAACTCATTTTGTGTGTGACGATTATTTAGTACTGGAGTATGGGCTGGGTGGTTGTTTACTATTAAACATTCTTCAACTCATTTTGTGTGTGACGATTATTTAGTACTGGAGTATGGGCTGGGTGGTTGTTTACTATTAAACATTCTTCAACTCATTTTGTGTGTGACGATTATTTAGTACTGGAGTATGGGCTGGGTGGTTGTTTACTATTAAACATTCTTCAACTCATTTTGTGTGTGACGATTATTTAGTACTGGAGTATGGGCTGGGTGGTTGTTTACTATTAAACATTCTTCAACTCATTTTGTGTGTGACGATTATTTAGTACTGGAGTATGGGCTGGGTGGTTGTTTACTATTAAACATTCTTCAACTCATTTTGTGTGTGACGATTATTTAGTACTGGAGTATGGGCTGGGTGGTTGTTTACTATTAAACATTCTTCAACTCATTTTGTGTGTGACGATTATTTAGTACTGGAGTATGGGCTGGGTGGTTGTTTACTATTAAACATTCTTCAACTCATTTTGTGTGTGACGATTATTTAGTACTGGAGTATGGGCTGGGTGGTTGTTTACTATTAAACATTCTTCAACTCATTTTGTGTGTGACGATTATTTAGTACTGGAGTATGGGCTGGGTGGTTGTTTACTATTAAACATTCTTCAACTCATTTTGTGTGTGACGATTATTTAGTACTGGAGTATGGGCTGGGTGGTTGTTTACTATTAAACATTCTTCAACTCATTTTGTGTGTGACGATTATTTAGTACTGGAGTATGGGCTGGGTGGTTGTTTACTATTAAACATTCTTCAACTCATTTTGTGTGTGACGATTATTTAGTACTGGAGTATGGGCTGGGTGGTTGTTTACTATTAAACATTCTTCAACTCATTTTGTGTGTGACGATTATTTAGTACTGGAGTATGGGCTGGGTGGTTGTTTACTATTAAACATTCTTCAACTCATTTTGTGTGTGACGATTATTTAGTACTGGAGTATGGGCTGGGTGGTTGTTTACTATTAAACATTCTTCAACTCATTTTGTGTGTGACGATTATTTAGTACTGGAGTATGGGCTGGGTGGTTGTTTACTATTAAACATTCTTCAATTCATTTTGTGTGTGACGATTATTTAGTACTGGAGTATGGGCTGGGTGGTTGTTTACTATTAAACATTCTTCAACTCATTTTGTGTGTGACGATTATTTAGTACTGGAGTATGGGCTGGGTGGTTGTTTACTTTTAAACATTCTTCAACTCATTTTGTGTGTGACGATTATTTAGTACTGGAGTATGGGCTGGGTGGTTGTTTACTATTAAACATTCTTCAACTCATTTTGTGTGTGACGATTATTTAGTACTGGAGTATGGGCTGGGTGGTTGTTTACTATTAAACATTCTTCAACTCATTTTGTGTGTGACGATTATTTAGTACTGGAGTATGGGCTGGGTGGTTGTTTACTATTAAACATTCTTCAACTCATTTTGCATGTGACGATTATTTGGTATTGGCCGGCTGGCCGCATGGTTGTTTCTTCCACGACCTTTGCATATGATGATTGTTTTATAATTGGTGTGCGTGCCACGGAGTAACAGTTCAAGGAGAAACGTTATAGGCCTAAATATGTTGGGATTTGTCACTACGATATATTTGAACTGATAGTCATACAACTGTGTCATTTATCAAACTGCCAGTAGAAACCTCATGAAAATCATGGTATAGATTCTCCACAACTAAGGAAATTGTGACCATATAGATGATGCTGACTGTATGTAACAGGAATAACTATATGTGCAGTTCACTAAATTGCTCTATTGGCCTTCCAGAATTAATGTAAGTAAACCCGTTTAGGTTATAAAGTTTATAAGGCTTCTTTAGACTTATTATGAAATTTTGAATTTGATTTTCGCAATAACTTAACTGCAATTTTACACACAAATCGGTGCATTGGATCTTATAATTGATCTGTGAAGGGATAATATGATGGGAAAGTTTTAATTTTAGTATAACCAAATCTGCAGTTTAGTAAAACTGTCCATTGGATTCCCAGAGTTAAGGAAACTGTAAAGGCAAAATTTTAATTTCTTTAGCCCTCAAGGGCTCATCATAGTGAGTAGGGACTTAGCAATCTCGAGGGGATCTAGGTGGATATACACGTTTTAGGTTGAATCCCTCTCTTTAATTTTGTCAATCAGGTCTCTCTTGACCAACTCTTGTTCTCTTCCGACACTAGATATTAAAGTATTCTACTGGTAGGGGTCTTTATTTTATCTTATTTTCTTCGATTTTTTAAAACGTTGATGACCGAGAAGTTTTCTCGTTTAAACAATAAGCAAACAAAATTTAGTTTCTTTATATTCTTTCTGGTGTTTGGATTTTGATGTAAGCCCTACTCTTTATGTTGCTAGGCCTAAAGAAAAAAGAAAAAAAACGTTTCAGCATTCTTCATGTATAGGTTACATTATATTTACTATTGATAATATAAAAACTTGTGAATGGCTTCTGGTATTAATATTATCCCTTTGTTGACACTTATTTTGTAAAATAATTTTAATAATGATAAAACAAAAAGACTTTGTGGATAATATTTATAAACTAAGTTTTCCTTTCCGTGTCTTAATTTTATAACGGATGTGAGAACCCTGGTTGTGTATTTCATGAATAAAAAAATAAAATAATAAAAATAAACGATGAAAATTTTGTTTGAAAGTCGCTTTTTTTAGAACATGAATATGTATGTTGAATGCAATGGGAGTGGAGCATTATTAATCTTACTGTGAGCCAGCCTACTTATCAGTGATCACGGAACAAATCTAGATAGTCCGGCTGTTGGCGGTACCGGAGTTGCTCCCTGACTTTGTTTGAGCTACTCCGGAATATAAATAAAGTGGCACGCACACCTTCTCTCCTTTAAAAATATTTTGTTTTTATCCGACTTTCTCAAGTAATGTTAATGAGATGTCTTTAACTGGCTAATTTGCTGTGACTGCCTGTTTGGCCCGTTTTGTAATGTAAGCAAAAAACTTCTAGGTCATCATAAGGAAGAAAAGAACATAAAATCTCTCGAATAATCGTACGTGAGAACAAATAGTTCGTCAAGAGAGACCTGATAGGATATATGAAAGAGAGGAATTTAATCCAAGACAACGGGAAAAAAGTGTAGATCCAGCTAGCTAAAGTTCTTCAGGATTGCTACGCCCAAGCCCCTGAAGATTTTTAGTCCTGTAATTAACTTAAAGGAAAGTAAAGTGATAGCAAAAGGAAATGACGATCTTAGAGTTTTGTGGGTAAGTTACATCAGTTTTGAGATCAAGATTCCAAAATTTCTTTTTTTAATGGTCGTGTCTGTCGTCTGTCTGTATACAGTTTTATCCCAATCATTTACACAGATTTTTAACATTTATTTTGTATATGGCCTTATTTTAATCATATCTTTAAACATTTCTTGTAATTCATAGTTTATTAGTTAAACAGATAATTTTACTAAAAACAAAAAGGAACCGGTTATCGCTGTAAAAGAATCTCATGAGTTACTAGAAAGTTCAGTATTTAAAAATAGGTTCTAGCCATTGATACCATCGGGGGCTCACTTCAATGAGACCGGGCATGGAAATCCCGAGGGACCCTAGCTGGATCTACACCTTTTTCCATGTAATCTTGGGTTAAATCCATCTTTTTCGTCTTTACTATTAGGTCCGTCTTGTCCAACTGTTGTTATTTTCCGACGCTATTGGAGAATTCGAGGGTTAGAGGTTTTTATTATTATTTTTTTTTTCTTCTTTTTTTTTTATAAATCGATGATGATCGAAAGGTTTTCGATTTTAAACATTAAGAACACATTTTTATAAGGCAATGATGGCTGACAGGTATTTGTCTTCAAACAACAAAAACAAATCTAACGTAAAGGAAACTACCAACCTCGACGCCGTCGTTTTTATTTGAGTTAACTGACGACTCTGAGGGGAAATTGTGTTCGAGTAGGCTTCGATATTGTGTATTCATCTGTAAGAACAATGTTTGTATACAACTTAATTTAGTTATGTATGTTTTGAGTATACATTCCACCGGTTCGTTTTGGATATTAAGCATCAAATATTCTTCTTAAAAAAGCCCTTGCAAACTTCGGCCTGTGGCTTCGGTTAGAAGTTGCTCTATCTATTTGCACACCTTAGCCTCAGATTAATGGTTGTTTTGCCTTTTTCAGCGACATTCATTACAATAAAGAATATACAGTTAGGTAGGTGCCGGCCTGTCTGGTCAGGTTTGTATATATGAGAGGTTTATCTCCGATCTTGACCAAATTTAAGACGGTGAAATTTCATGCTTCCTCACGTTGGAGAGAATTATGACTTTGTGTTTTCAAAATTCACTTTAATATCGAATACAGGTGAAGAAAATGTACAAAATCTAGAACGTTCTGAGGAATACAGTATGCTAAATTTTATCGTTCTCTGCAAGTAATTAATGGTAAACTAAACGAATTAAATTAAAAATTTCTGATACGACTTTTTAAGAAGAAGCTGCAATGAATTTAAATTCAAATCCTTTCATTTTCTAAAATATATATATATTTAAATACAAATTAATGTTACGAAATTAGTCTCCATAATGTGGACCAACTCCTCGTCCGTTAGTGGAGACAAGTGTAACAGTATATTACTATTTTTTAACAATATAAAAAAAGAATACACAAATTAATTTTACAAATTATTTTAAAAATATATGAATAACGAAAACCAAAATTAATTTTACAAACTATTTTTAAAATATATGAATAAAGAAAATAACAATTAATTTTACAAACTATGTTTAAAGTATATGAAAACGAAAACCAAAATTAATTTTACAAACTATTTTTAAAATATATGAGTAAAGAAAATAACAATTGATTTTTATCAACGATTTTAAAAATATATGAATAAAGAAAACAAAAAATAATTTTACAAACTATTTAAAAAATATATGTATAACGAAAACCATATTTCAATAAAAAATATATTAATAAAGAAAACAAAAGTTAATTTTACAAATTATTTTAAAAATATATGAATAACGAAAACAAAAATTATTTTACAAACTATTTTAAAAATACATGTATAGGCCTAACGAGAAACCAAAATTAATTTTACAAACGATTTGAAAAATATATGAATAAGGAAAACAAAAATTATACGTACAGAGTGTTCCCGAAATCTCCTTACAAAACATCGGTCCATTAAATTAGGTTCCTTGTGTAAAAAGAAACCATAAACTTAGTACAACTAGAGTCTATTACGTTTTGTTGTCCATCTGTCCGTCCTTGTGTT
Source organism: Aphrophora alni (assembly GCA_963513935.1). Classification (NCBI taxonomy): domain Eukaryota; kingdom Metazoa; phylum Arthropoda; class Insecta; order Hemiptera; family Aphrophoridae; genus Aphrophora; species Aphrophora alni. The sequence continues at coordinate 57,063,225 of OY740765.1, read as the reverse complement.
TTCAACAACGGAATCAATCAATGAAGTTGTTTTTTAGTGTTTCGGTAAATTAACAGAAGATGTGTCAACTGATTTATTATTTGTAATAATAACAGCTGATTTATTGAATTTCTACTATCAACAAATAACTATATCTATTCTCATATTTATTCTCTTTCATAAAAGATATTTTTGTACAAGTACTAGAATTTTAGTTAATAAACAGTTACAATAAGACCAATGTAAATAAACTCCAATTAAAATGTATACCTAAATTTCATTCAGAAAGCTGATAAGATGTTCTACATGATTTATGTAAGTTAATTTAGAGTCGATATGAATACTAAGATCACTATGCTTGCTATAAGTTTGATCTTCTCACCATTAATATGTAATTAAATAAGTGGAACGGTGATCGCCTGTTTAGTACCATAAACTTGCATTTATCCACATTTAATTCTAAATCGTTTTCAATTCACCGTTTGAATATTTCAATCAGGTCTTTCTGAATAAACGACAGTCACCCCAAGTACATCACCGTCGTATAGATTTTATCCTCATCTGCGTACAAAAGACATTTTGAATAATTAATTACTTGTGGTAAGCAACGAAAATAAAAGTGGGACTAAATTACTTCCCTGTGACACTCCAGATCTGCTACAAAAGCTATCGGATCTATAATTATTGTATGATACAATGTTTAACCGTTTCTGAAGATAACTAGAAAAAAATGTAACCATATTTTAACTAAATCCAAAAGTAACCAACTTTCGCAATAAAACAGTATAATAGACTTTATCGAAAGCCTTTTTAAGATCCAAATAAATAGTATCTGTGTGCATATTTCAACTAAGGAAAGAGAAACATCAGACATGAATCTAAGAGAGTTTTACTCTCCTATTTATGTATAAACATCATTAGGTAATAGTGACAATTTAAAATTTATGTTTCCTACAAATGATAGTTTGGGATGTTCACTGTTCATGCGTAAATTACTATCTATTAAATCAGTTTATCTATAGATAAGAAAACGGTAACTAATATAACAGCTGTATAGAACAGTTTCGTCCTGTTTTACCGTTACGACCTTCGTGTCTTCCAAGGACAATTTTAACATCTAGTTATTGCGTATTAAACTTCTGATTTTCCCAATTCTTCTGACACACAAAACACAATATGTAAAATAAACCAATTATACGATTATACGAGCATATTTTGGAATTGAAAATCTTATAAATAGTGAATCCGAGCTTGGCAATGTAGCTGGATTTACATATATTTTTATATGTAGTCTTGCCTTAGACCGCTCTTTTTCATCTTTCCTATCAGGTATTCCTTGACCAACTCTTGTTCTTTTCCGAACCCGATGCTATTAGAGTATTCAAGGTATATGGGTCTTTATTTTATACTCTTTTCTTCCTTTATATATAAGATGATAATCATCTATAGGTTTAGTCGTTTAAAAAACAATAAAACAGACAAATCTCAAACAGTGGTGGAATTCAAAAGATAAAGTAGTTTACGAACGAGAATTGTAACAAATTAAAATATTATTTCCAAATAAAATTATGTAACTTATTTAAATCCAGTTTAACTTAACCTAACCAAGAATCTACAATTTATGCAATACCTAATACAGGGTGGGCAGTGGGAACTGAGAATTTTTAAAATGTTATGTCGTATAAAATTGCATATTTATTTTAAAGTAATTACAGAAAATGTGGCTATTACTTTATATGACTCATATTTTATACACCACGTTTGTCAAATGTCCTCTAAATTATCAGGCACTGTTGTAATTTATATGGTAGTGCTACGTGCGCCATGTTATCTGGTATGGTTGAGATATCTTCCTGTATGGTGGCTTTGAGTTTGTTAGTGTCTCTATGTTTATTAATGTACACTCTAGACTTGAAGTAACCCCCATAGAAAATAGTCACATACTGACAATTTGGAGTACGTGCCGGTCATGGAACGTCTCCTCTGAAAATCACATCTTCTGAACATTTCTCAAACGACCGCTATTCTGGCAGTCTGGGTTGTTACCTCATCCTGCTGGAACCGTTCCTCGTTCAGATCGATCCTGTCATGTACCGAACATAATTGATTGTCACAGTTCTCCCCTACAAAGAAATAATGGCTTATAATTTATAAATCTTCTCAAAATACATCAAACACGTAGAATGCGAAGAGATCGCGTATGAAGATGCTCGGGATTTAAACCAGACCAGTAACGACAGTCATTGTGACGGATAAATGAAAATATGCTTCGGGACCAATTTCATCGGTAAAGAAGTTAAGAAAATTATCATAGAATATAGCTAGATTTGCTTTGTCATGATTATTTGCCTTTTGCACTACTACCATTTTATTAGGATAAAAGTTCATATCCTTGTGTAGAATCCTTTGATGTAAGGCTGGAGCATACAGGGTTGAGTTCTGAGGGAGCTTTATCATTGCCTGCCTGACTTCCAATGTTTGGACGGGATCTCACGATGTGAATATGGCCTGGTGGTTTGTTTTTCATCGTAGAAACAGTATATTGTTTTGAGAATTTGAACGACACCACGATGTGGAATATTGAAATGCCGAAGGAAACACATCGTGTAATGATAAAAGAATTAAATTTTTTTTAAATACGTGTCCACTATCAATGAACGGTGTACAGCAGTCTACTGATCAATACTGGTATAGCTTCAGATAAGTTAGGTCACAGTATTCAAGTTAAGTCTGCCTCCTCTAGATATTTTTATCATGGGAGAAGCAAGGGTGGCGTTCTGTGTTGGTAACTGGCGTTAAATTCAGGTATAATACCGGGATTAATGACATTCTGCTAATAGATATCCTTAGAATGATGTCGGAGGGGATACTGTCATGAGAACAGTAGCCGACCTTGAGTACCATATAGTGTTAACTGTTTTAAAAGAAATGTGTGGCCTCTAGGGGAACCTACCTCTATGAGGAATGCTAACTGTTTTAACAAAAATGTTTGGCTTCAATGTGAACCTTGCTGTATGAGGAATCGTAATTATTTTAACAGAATTGTGTGGCTTCAAGGAGAACCTACCTGTATGAGGAATGAAAATTGTTTAACAGAAATATGTGGTCTCAATGTGAACTTGGTTGTATGAGGGATGCTAACTGTTTTAACAGAAATATGTGACCTCAAGTCGAACCTACCTGTACGAGGAATGCACTGAATTGGTACATGGATGGTTCTAAAACCTCCAATGTTACTGGGACAGGTGTTTGAGGTGTCAGACACAGGGAGAGTGTCAACCTAAGACTGGGAAAGCTGTATTTCAAGCGGAAATTGCCCTAACTGAAAATATGAAGAGGAATATAAATAGAGGATATAGAAGAAAGACCATCTATATAAACTCCGATAGCAAGAGAGCACTTCAGCCTTAGGCAAACCACAACTATACCTCCAAAAAAATTTGAGATTGTAATATCACCCTCAAAACCCTGGAAAAACCAACGGTGTAAACGTATTGTGGATCCCGGAACATAAGAGCATTATTGGGAATGATAGGAGCAGACAGGTGCAATAAAACAGGAGCTGAATACTCCTTCATCGGTCAGAACCTACGTGTGGAGGATCTTATATTTTGGCACGTAGGTGTGGCTCCCAATAGGTCTTCAAGAAATATGAGAAGGATTGGGAGAAAACTGAAGGCAATGTACAGTCTAAAAGGATGCACAAGAATCTTTCGAAATCCTGTCCTCCATGCGATAAATAAAAAAGAAATTTAAAAAAGGTTACAGTCGGTCCGCCTACATGTCAGGGTTCAGCTTATTTTAATGGCTGAACAATCTCACTTGACGGCTATATCAAATAAGACGGTTATTCTCTTAAACAAAGTTTAAATATACACAAAATGCCCTCACACCAATATTGCACAAAATATGGACATATTGTATTATTTTAAGAAGATCAAGTGATAAACACACAAGAGGGTTATCATTATATAAACATTGCAAAAATGACATAAACAACATCTTAAACAATCAAACACAATAGGTTCATATCATCCCCCTTCCACCCATCATCGATTTACTATCACATCGTTCAACAGGTAACCTGTTTGAATGGTGAAAATATTGAGCTTCGTTTTTTTAAATTCGTAGTTTTTGTGTTTTGTGATAGATGAAATCGTATTATTAACATATTTATAATAGCCTATTATACATTTTTGTTGATATTTGGAAAATAGGTGAAATAAATTGGTGTTAAGTGAATTAAATTTCACCAAATGGATTGTTCAGGGAAGTAGTTAATGTAGTATTTAGAAATAATTTCTTAACGATAAATTTCTATTATTTGCAATTTTGCACAGTATTTGGGAAATCTTAACATTTCACCAACACATGAATGAAATCGGTAGAGTCGATTTTGAGAAATTATGTTGTAAGGTTACATGACAGTTCCCCACACTGATACTTCCCCACATTGACAGTTCCCCACACTGACAGTTCCCCACACTGACACTTCCCCACATTGACAGTTCCCCACACTGACACTTCCCCACATTGACAGTCCCCACACTGACACTTCCCCACATTGACAGTTCCCCACACTGACACTTCCCCACATTGACACTTCCCCACACTGACACTTCCCCACACTGACAGTTCCCCACACTGACACTTCCCCACACTGACACTTCCCCACATTGACAGTTCCCCACACTGACACTTCCCCACATTGACAGTTCCCCACACTGACACTTCCCCACACTGACACTTCCCCACACTGACAGTTCCCCACACTGACACTTCCCCACATTGACAGTTCCCCACACTGACACTTTCCCACACTGACACTTCCCCACATTGACAGTTCCCCACACTGACAGTTCCCCACACTGACACTTCCCCACATTGACAGTTCCCCACACTGACACTTCCCCACATTGACAGTCCCCACACTGACACTTCCCCACATTGACAGTTCCCCACACTGACACTTCCCCACATTGACAGTTCCCACACTGACACTTCCCCACACTGACACTTCCCCACACTGACAGTTCCCCACACTGACACTTCCCCACATTGACAGTTCCCCACACTGACAGTTCCCCACACTGACACTTCCCCACATTGACAGTTCCCCACACTGACACTTCCCCACATTGACAGTCCCCACACTGACACTTCCCCACACTGACAGTTCCCCACACTGACACTTCCCCACATTGACAGTTCCCCACACTGACACTTCCCCACACTGACAGTTCCCCACACTGACACTTCCCCACACTGACACTTCCACACAGCCCTTGGACGCGGCTACTTGTTTAATGACTCAGAAATAATCTCGACTGACAATTCCACCCCCCTCCCCCTAAGGCTATAGGCTTCAGCGATCATCTTTACAGCTGCACCAGTGACAATGCACCTTAACATAATACTCCTTTGGAGTGAAAAAAAAGCGCTCGGTCTACGTACTTCATTACTAACACGGCCTCGAAAATATCATTGTGATGTAGTGTAATTTCCATCAAAATAAAATAAATGCAGAGTCTGATTTCCATCACACTTTATCCAGGCTTTGTACTGGCAAAATAATAACAAAAACCAATCATTTTGGTGTTGTTATCATTTTGGAGTGTTTAAAATCAGCTTTCTAGGCTTCGTCAGTTGTTTTGTATTTTTATTTTTTATATTTTAGTTTTTTTCCTCAATAGTTCGTAATATGATTTTAATAAAATGGAATAAATTACCTAACCTCACCTAACCTAACCTAACCTTGATAGTTCGAAGTTTTTAGCCGGTCCCGTCGACTTCGAATTATCGAGACTCCACTGTACTTCAAAGGCTACTATGGGGCTGAGCCTTTGGAAATTTTTCATTTTTAATGGGGAGGGGAGGAGGGAGATGGTGTGGAAATGTCAGTCGAGATTATTTCTGAGTCATTAAACAGGTAGCCACGTCCAAGGGCTGTGTTGAAGTGTCAGTGTGGGGAACTGTCCGGACACCGTTTAAAACACCTCCCTTTAAGAAAAGAACATAAAATATGACCTCTAGCCCTCGAATACTCTAATTGTGACAGAGTCGCAAGATAACAAGAGTTAGTCAAGAGAGACGAGATTGGAAATATAAAAGAGAGGGATCGAATCCAATACTTCTTGAAAAGGGTGTAGATTCAGCTAGAATCCCTCGGGATTGCCATGCCTGTGCTCACTATATTGAGCCCCTGAGGAACAAAAATCAGTTTACTCTTTCGAGATGTAGTGCACTGCGTAAACGACATAGGCCATGTCTGACAGAAAGCCAAAATTTCTCAAATAATTTTGGTACACTCAGAGGATCTCAAAATGGTTATTTCGGCTTATGTTTTCCTATCATATGACTTCTTCTGTACTACATATTTGAGAAACTATTACATTAGATGTAGCACAACCAAGTTTGTAAGAAAAATTGTCAAATCCAGATATTACTTACAACGTGCCCCTTCCATACTTTAAATGCAATTTTCTCTTCAATTGTTAAACGTAAAATAAAATTACTGATGTAGGCCTACCGCTTTTTATTGCTTTTTTTTTGACTAGTTCTTTTCGCCGCCCGACACCATGCTCGAATTTAGCAGATCTCTTAAAATAATTTGTTGCAAATTTTAAGTAAAATGTTAATTTATGAAAACTAAATCCTAGATTAATAATTTATGTATTATACAAATAACTTAATATTACATACATGACATATATAGTAGAAAAAATCCAAAGAATGGTTTTTTTGGTTTAGGCCTACATTCTACCATATTATCAGATATTGTATAGTAAGGCAGAGGATTTGAATATTCAATTGATGGAAAACACACATTCATATTTGAGATTGCAAAATGCCAGGTTTAGTGCCATAATTGGTTTTCATAAGACTTATCTTGTATTTGAAATGTATAAATTATATTCAATACCCCCCCATTCTCAATTTACTGTTTACTGCCCGGTTTTAGAGCTACAAGTTGGTAACACTGTACCGCCATATTATAAAACTCTTAAGTCTATTTCAACCGATATTTCTATGTATACATGTTAGATTTATATAGCTCTGCATCAAAACAATTTGTAATATTACATACATGACTTATACACTAGAAGAAAACCAGAGTTTTCTTTTATTGGTTTAGGCCTACATTCTACCATATTATCAGATATTGTCTAGTAAGGCAGGATTGACATTCAAGTTACGAAAAACACGCATTCATTGGCTACATGACATTGCAAAGTGCCAGGTTGGATTTGAAATAGTTTCAATACCTAATCTTGGAATTAAATGGGTTTCAAATTTTTTTACCTAATTTAAAATGGTTACAAGAGCCTTATCATGAATTGAAAATGGTTTCAAAAGCCTTATCTTGCATTTAAAATGTTTATAAAAGTCTTATCTTGCATTTCAAATTTCCAAATTATTTTTAATTCGCCCCATCTCCACCTCACAATTTTCTTCCCGGTTTTAGAGCTACAAGTTGGCAACACTGTACCGCTATATTGTAAAATGTTTACGTCTATATCAAGCCAATATTTGCATGTGTGCGCGATATAGATTTATATAGGCCTAAATGAAAACAATTTTTACTTACACTTCAACGTCACTTTGATGAAAATGCAAAGTATTTCCTATGTAAAAATTAGCCGTCAGAGATTTTAAGAATTTGTCCACTTTCACTTCTTTAGAATGAAACCCACTCTGTGTATATAATTATATACAATTATTAAAAACATTGTAGTACTCTGTTGAGATGTCTATCCTTGTAAAGCTAAGCCTAAACTGAAGTAAGATTTCTAGTTGTTTGCACGAGTCAGTCCATCGATGATGGTCAAGATATTGTCGTGTTTATGTTTTGGGTGATGAGCTTTTGTTGCGTTTATTTTGTACGCTTTATTAATAATAATAATATAAGTTTATTTCACAGAAACCATTGCGTAAAATAAGTTAAATTCCCCATACAAATGTAAATTTAAAAAAATGAAAGAACATATAGTAAATAATTCGTAACAATAATACTAAAATAAAAAATAAAAATTGCATTACAAATTTTAAAATTATAAACTTGGTGCTATAAATAGATCCTTTTGTAAAGATATCCACATTATTTGTATTGGTCGGCGAATGGGTTCTATGAAATTAGGTAACCCTCTAGTCAAACTAGACTCTGTGGTTTACCTTTTATTCCCAGGTATATATGAAGGATTAGAAAAGGCTCAGCAGCAAGTCCATCTCTTTTAAATCAATTTTATTTACTTCTTAATTTAGCTAATGATAACTTCAATTCCATTTCCAATAAGTATAGACTTTGCCGGTCAGACGCGCACGTTGTTCAACACATAAATGTATATTAAATGTTTGAACTCTTTAACCACTTAAATATGGAGCAATTGATTAGTGTGGTGTTAAGTGTTTTTGTAACTTGTGTTGTGACCTGAAAGTGACCGAATGCCCGAAATTGCGGTCATATTTTAAGTAAAGATTTTGACCAAAAATGATTAGGCCTAATCAGACGTACAATAAAAGGTAAAGTTAAATTTATTAATTACCCAATGAATTTAAAAAGTGATTCTAAATTTTCGGTACTCAGTATCCATTCTATTATTTATAAAAAATGGTTCCTACGCGTTATAGTTTAATTTCTTTGGGTAAATGGTTAATTGGTATCAACGAAGAATGATGGAAGAAAGTGAAATGTGCAAAAATATTATTATCTATATATTATTGTAAATTTTTAAATCAAAGAGAATTGTAGTTGAATTTATATAAGTAAACGAAATAAATAGACTATATATAGGTAACGTATATCAAGGAAGGGGAATGTAAAATGTGTGAAAATTATGTTTATCTATAGGGGTAGGCCTATATTATTGTAAATTTTAATACATATTAATTTAATTCGTATTTGCAATGTAAAAATAGAAAAATGTCTAAAAATTATGTTTAGGCCTATACATATTAATCCATGTCAATTTTAATTGAATAGGCCTATAAGTAGGCTATATGAAATTAAGAAACTTCAAAGACAGAAAAAAAAGTATTTTTTTATTTTTATAATTGTAGATCCTTGTACAAAAAGATGTAGGAGCCTATGTATTTATGAATTAATCTTTTAGCTGCTGTAAGTATTTTTTCGGTTAAATGTTCATTAATGTCTATCCTGGTCTCTCCTAGGTCTTTTAATGGTTGATTTTTCGTGTTCATGGTAAAAAATGTTGTTTGTTTTTACTGACTTTTGGGAAACATTTTCCGTTTGAAGTGTTGTTGGATCGTTTTGTTTTTCAAATGGATTTTGCCATAAATTTGTGTTTTGTAAAATTCTGATCGAAATTGAGTTTGGGCTTACTATTTTTAGTTTAATCGGTGTGTTCTATCATTTCCTTGGTGGGTTCAAACCTGTATTGTAGCCAATGTAGAGTTTTGTGTCCATTTTTGGCTCAATGCAAGTTATTTTGTTTTATAACTTAAACTATAAAAATTACACTTTAATGTATACCAAACGTACTTACACCTTAACTTATACCATCAACCTTACACCTTAACATAAAATATAAAATCACACCTTTATTTAGGCTATAAAACACCTTAATTTAAACTATAAAAATTACACCTTAACCTAAACTATAAAAATTACACATTTAACCTAACTATAAAACATAGACTACATCATAACTTAAATATAAAAATTACACCTTAATTAATTTAAAATTATATATATATATATATATATATATATATATATATATATATATATATCTTAACTTAAACTATAAAAAAAAAAAAAAAAAAAAAAAAAACCTTACCTTACATTAAATAAAAAATACACTTTAACTTGAATTTGAAATAAACGTGCGGTAGGCCTATATATTAACGTAAACTAAAATAAAAATACAACTTAACTTAAAATTTAAAAAATTGCTTTTTCAAACATAAAATTAACAATATATACAGAAAACATATATCATTGAAGTTACCTCGAGAATATAAGTTAATCTGGGAAATTACTTACCGTGTTAACCTAAATAGGCTCTTTTGAGTTTATCTTTCCAATTGTGCATTATACATTCAATATTTCAAAGATAATTAAGATTTTATCTTCACATCCCTTTTCTTTATAATCATAAAATGTTGATTTTATCCGTTATGTAACAGGCCTATTAATTTGTATTCACAGATCTATGAGCCGTGGATTGCACATTAAACTAATTTATGAAGACACGTATTCCCTTATCACAGAGATAAAACTCCTCCTGTCTATTTTACTTTCTGTCACCTTTGGGCTCAAACAAGTTTTGAATTTTCTTTACAAATTAATTAACTTTGCCAGCGCTGATATAAAATAGTAGGTTACACCACTTCTAAAATATCAGAGTTTTTGGTTTCTTAATAGACTAATTTATGTAAAACATAATTGATAAAATTAATTAATTATTGTGCGTAAAATTTGGGTTATATCTACAAGCTTAAAGTACAAAGCGCAAAAATTCCTATTTCCTAAATGGCCTACTGCAGGTACATAGGGGTAAATTAAAACAAACATCACAATTTATACAATAAAAATAAATTTACATAATTTTGAAATCATTACATAAAAGAAATTTTAACAATATATAAATAATGAGCTGGACTCATGAGATATTTTAATATAAGAAACGTGAACATTGTTATAGTTTGGTTATTGTAGCCCATGGACACCTGAAGATGGCGACATTGTCGTTGAAACGCAGAAGTTTTATTTGTGAAAAATTGTTTTCAACTTTTATTTTAAAGGCTATAAAATACCCTTTACATCAGTCTAAGAATTCACCACATTATTCCAATCTTCGAATAGAGCTGGATAACACAAAAATAGTAGTAGATTACAGATATAAAACATTAAAACTGAAAATAAATTATCATTCACTCAGAATAAATGAGTTTTAATTATTGTGAAACAAAATAATAAATAGAATTAATGAATAATGTGTAATTCAAAGGTAATACATTTATTTTCTAGGAAGTCATTCTTGTTCACTTGAGTATTTAAATAATGAGATCACATTGACTCCAAGATTTACAATCGAATAACAAAAATGAAATAGATAATCTTGCGCTAACTTGTTACAAACTATAAATATTAGGCCTTACTGTCAAATGGACAAGAAACAACTTTAAAATTCAATCTGCCAATATTTTAATTACATAGTCTTCAATGAACGATTTAAACATAAAAATACAAATAACTCTGTATTAATATCCTACTTTACCGGTTTCGGCGGATCTAACCACCATCTTCAGTTCTAAATTCCTCAAATTTTCGTTCCTCTGAGGAACATTTCATTAAAATTGTTGTTATATAATATTTTTATCTTATTGAAGATACGATGATTAAAAACGCAAATAATGTCACGTAACACAGATAAATAATTTAAAACGTGTTCAAAGTTAGTTCGTACACCAACATCGTAACTAAAATGCTTTCATTAAACATAATTCTAACCTAACCTAACCTTACATGTGGAGTTGTAACATCAATACACACAATAAATGTCAAACAACATTTCAGGAATGAATTAATCAATATTAAACACATTGTTAGAGTTTAATGGAGCTACGGTGGAGTTCACTGTTCGACAAATTATTATAAAAAAAAAAACGTAAAAAATTAATTAAGAACGCATTCTAAACTTCAAAAAGACAAAAGTTTCTTTTTACCTCGTACACCTAAATCGTACCTAAAATGCTGAAAAATGTTTAAAAAATAAACAAAACAAATTACCAACTGAAAGAAATAAAAACGGGTGTTTGTAAAATATGATGCAATGACCGTGACTGTTATTAGGCCTACACGGGGCAGACTGGCAGACCCCTCGAGGAACGGTTTAGAAACATTTGTTACACAAGAACTAAAACAAAATAAAACCCCAGATATTGACACTTCTGCATATTTGCAAATTTATGAAGGAGGAGTTTGAAATGTAAAAAGCATTTAAAAACAACCCGTGGACTTTATTAAATGAACTGTTGTTATTCCAGTCAAATTACCTTCATGATAGAGGGCATTGAAAAATACACAGAGATAAGATACAATTTTAGCTTCAGTTCAACCAGTGCTTCAAGAGATGGTGTCAATTGTTCTCTTGTAGCCTATATTTAACTGTGAGGATTGTATGTCTAGTATTGTGAGGCTGTATTGTATATGTTTGTATATTTTAATATTTAAAACTATGTAACGACCTAGAATGAGTGAAAGAATAACTGAAGATGGGTCTCGAAACACTTAGGCCTAAAACAAGATAAAGCCACATGAACAGAATTCATTTAAGGTAGGCTAGAGGTTGCTATATTTACTAAACAAAATTTCTATTTTATCTATGTCTTCACTAATACACTTAACTTAGGCCTATTGTTTAGTTTTACAGTTAAATTAATTTTTGATAAGAGGTCGGTTTTAAGACGTAAATTATAGGGTTACAAGGAACCTACATTATAGGCTACATTTCAAGTAGGAAAGTCGTGAAATATTGTAGGTTTTACCTTGGGCTAGATTAGGCCTATTTACAGATTTTTTTAAAGGCGAAAAACCTCTCGGTTATAAAAAAGATGAAAAGAAGATAAAATAAAAACCTCTAGCCCTTGAATACTCTAGCTAATATGTTGGAAAATAACAAGAGTTGGTCGAGAAAGACCTGATAGAAAATATGAAAGAGAGGGATCTAACCCAAGACTACATGAAAATGTGTAGATACAGCTAGGTCCCTTCGGTATTACCAAGGCCGTACTCACTATACTGAGCCCCTGAGGGTAGAGATGGAGATGGAGATGGATTCAAAATCTAAATGAATTAAAAGTTCTTAGAAACGAAATTTTGAGAACGTTTTGTTTGGCGTCTGCCTGCCCGTTTGTGGATATCACAAAACAAATCTAATGAGATAACGAATCCAAATTGTGTATGATTGTATAATAAATTTTAGCGCTAGGCCCTACAACAAATTATAATTTTAAACAAAACCGTTTCAAAATAGCTATTTAGATAATTTGAATCTATACAAGTTGTATCTTGTGCTGAACTAGATTATACAGAGTTGTAAAACAAATAGAAGGCAGTCGGGAAGAATCCATCTCCAGATTTTTACTAATAACGAAATCATTGACCTAAACATTTTTTGTCAAAATGAAAAATACCCTCATTAAAACCAATGACTACATAAATACTAGTATTTATGTAGTCATTGTTAAAACTAACGTCACGGCTTTAAATATCAGATACGTTATAATTTTAAAAAAAAAGTACAGAATACTTTATGTGCAGTGGGAATTTCTTATACATTTTTATTGGTCAATAAATTATCATAATTAATTAGGGTTGTAGTAATGTTTTATGAATTTTAGTAAATATCAATAAGCAGTAGGCCGACCGTAGAAGATTTGTTGCTACTTAAAATGCCGTAGGAATTGTAATTTCTGACAAGTTCTAAAGTAGCAAGTTTTTTGCAGTTTAAAATGCTTTAAAATTGTAATTTTCTGACAATTTCTAAGGTTGGAAGATTTTTTGCTGCTTATAATTCCGTAAGAATTCTAATTTTTTGACAAGTAGGGTCTACTAACATTGGAAGTTTTTTTCCAGCTTAAAATGTTGTAAGAATTGTAATTAGCTGACAGGTTCTAAGATTGGAAGTTTTTTTTTACTGCTTAGAATGTAGGCCTACGAATAATTGTAATATTCAAACAAGTTCTAAGGAAGTAATTTAATTTCAGATTAAACATCATTCTTATGGGATTAAAGTTCTATTTGGTAGCAGAATTTGCCAGCTCTTAATAGGTTTGTTATTATTAAGGATGTTTAATATTTCAAAATAGGTTAACAATAAAAATATACGCTCATAGCCTACGACATTGAGTTTTCTATAGAGAAGTGCAGTTGGGGCTCCCTAAACCCCGAAAAAGTGTTTTTTATTTTATTATTTTTTTATTTTTTAAATTAGCCTATGTCCGAATATCTATAGTAGGCTACATGCCTTTGGCTCAATCTAAATAGTAGAAATTTAAATTACAAATTTTCTATTTTATGAAGTCTAACGTTTTCCATTTTCTTTTTTTCTTTTATATTATGTAAGCCCTTAAGGACTTACACAATATAAATTGGTCGCATTTTGGCCAAAAATATCGTTACTGGAGCTATCCGTAAAAAAACCTAACTTATCTATTGATCTATTATAGAGATAAAATTTTTATTTTTTTAAAAATTCGCTAAACCAATTTAGGTCAAATTTTAGTAAAACGTGAAAATTATTGACTCCAAACAAGAGTGTCAAATCCCAAGTAAAAAAATGTTGGTAACGAAATATTTAGTAAACACAAAGCAAGTTTAGGCTCCATATAAAGACTCCGTGTGAACACTTTTCAAAAACTAAATTACATAACATCTTTATAGATTTACGAGATGCTATGTTATATGTATAGTGAAAATAATACATTCAAGCACGTTTCCTCGGTAAACACTTGTAACAAGACGAGGGGAGCGGTTCCGCTATCCAGGGAAGTCAGCTGTTTAAACTGAGTACAATTATAACAGAATCAAATTATTTAATAAATTTACAAAATATCTACCAATTAAAGTTTTAATATCTAGAAATTTTTTGTTAAATCAAAATTATTATGACTGTGTTTTAAGACATAAATAGTTAGCCTATATATATATATTGAAAAAATTACAGCGAAACGGTTGTAATCTAAACATTCTAAACACCCTGAAATAGTAAGAGTAATTCAAGGTAATATGTTAATTTTTTATTATAAAATTATTGCTCTACTAACGAATATTTGGCAGATTCAATGTTAGATAGGCTATGCTTAAAGAATAACTCCGTGCGGTCTCTTTGAAATGTTGTGGATTGTTATTGTATTTATTTATTTATTTTGTTATTTATTTGTGTGTGTGTGTGTGTGTGTGTGTGTGTGTGTGTGTGTGTGCGCGCGCGCGCGCAAAAATTATTATTGGTTATATGTAATTTAAAATGGTTTTATATTGAAATTGTTTAAAAATGGTTAATTAGTAATATATTTATATAGAGTGTTTCAGAATGAATCTGCCATAATTCACAGGCGTGAATTGAAAATAATGAAAAAGTTCTTATAGGCCTAAATTTAGATCTGGAAAAGTTTTGTTTTCTAGTTACGGCTGGCGAAAGATTTACCCGTGATTTCAGCTCTAACAATGAAATGAGGCGATACTGAAATTCTTGGAACATAAAATATGGGGCAAAATAGGAAGTTTTATATGAGCTGAAAATATGAAAAAATTGGTTCCAGAACTGTAGTTTTCAGGAAAATCTGTAGGCCTAAATCTCAAAATATTGGAGTCAAAAACACACTCTTTTAGGTTTGGGGACTCCTACCATACATTTGATAGAAATGCCAAAAATTAAACATTAATAATGTCAGAATTAGACATTTTAATTATGAGAAAAATATCGTAACACCAATAAAAAGAGAATAAATTTTTACTGAAAACCAATTTAGTAGCCTAAATTAATTCTGAAAATCAAGCACTCTAAATGATGGTTTAAAATGTAGGCCTTCTTATATTATTTATTATAAAAATTAAAAAAAAAAAAAAAATTGTAAGACAATCAATAGGCTATAACTTATGTTTAACTGGTAATATAACGAAATTATTGTACACCATACCTAAAAAAGTGTGTTTTCTACTCCATTTTTGTGTGTATTAAACCAGTTTTTTTTAAATACTGAAAAAGAGTTATAAGACCAATATTTTATCTGAAATTACATATATAAAACCAAAATTTTCCCTATTTTTTATACCCAAATAATTTCAGTATGGCTTAAATTTATTGGTAGAGACTAAAATCAAGATGGAATTGAAAACAAAAACGTTTCCAGATCTACTCCCTACTACATGAAGTTTTTATTATTTTGATTAGAAGAACACGCCTGTGAACTTGGCACATTCCTCCTGAAATACTAGCCTATGTGCTGGTGTTTTATTGCAATATTTGATTTATATTTATGTAATTTTAAATTATTTGGAATAACTATTGGAAATTATTTATGGGTTTTTATAAATTTGTTTATTAATGTTTTATTTTTCATAAATCACCTACAATTTTTTTTTAACAGAATGAATAAAGTTAAAAACGACCTCTATGTCAATTTATCGTGCAAAGGTAGAGATAAAATATCAGTAAAGAAGAAAAATAATTGTTTGTCACATATAATTAGTAGAACATAGTATTTTTTTTATTTATTTTTTTATTATTTATTTTATTGTTTTTGTAGTTAGTTGTTTGAGCAAGTTGGTCCAATGTTTTTGCAACATTTCTTAATTTTAAAAAAAGAAAAGGAAAAAACTTGTAATAGAAATGAATACAGTGAAATGAAAGAATATTTAAATTTAAAAATCACAGGAAAGGTATGTAGATGACCTATCCCCTCCATAGATAGTCTAGTGAAACCATTACATATCAGGGAGGGAGAAATATGGCTGCGAAACAGGTTTCTCCACGCCCTTTTTTGATGCACCCGACATGTGCTTCTACCTAGTATCTATTTCAATAACTACAATAATTCTAATGCTTTACCAAAGAAAAAGTATATTCGTCAGAGTTTAGAATGTCAACGGAACAAATTGGCACTGGTGGGTTATTAGATTAATTATTTAGGTGCATAATGTGTTTATCATAATTTGCACAATCTTTTTCATAAGTAGGCATCATGTGCACAGAAACATAAATATATATATATAGACACCACTTTAAATAGAAAATAAACTATGCACAAGTATCGCACACATATTTTCACAGATAGCCCTACATAGGCTATGCAAAGGTCACCATCACTAATACAAAATAAACATGCACAAACTTTTCCACACATAAACAAAGAATGCATAGAAATATTTAAAAACTATTATAATTTTAAATAGAAAATAATCAATAGACCGACTTGTTCTCATGTAGTTCTTCTACCTACGGATAAAAATATTAAAATATACCCAATACTCATAATTTTATATAATAGAAAATAATCAAAAACATCGGCTTGTTCACATGTAGTTCGTCTACCTACGCATAAAAATATTAAAATATAGGCTACTCATAATTTTAAATAATAGAAAATAATCAAAACATCGGTTTGTTCACATGTAGTTCTTCTACCTACGCATAAAAATATTTAAAAATAGGCTACCCAATACTCATAATTTTAAATAATAGAAAATAATCAATAGACCGACTTGTTCGCATGTAGTTCTTCTACCTACGCTTAAAAATATTAAAATATACTCATATCATAATATATTGAGCACTATCAATAATCAACGACTTAAATTTTTTAAACTGATGAAAGTTCATTGCACCAAGTTGGTAGTGGCATCCTTTTTCGTTGGTCAGTTTTCTTCCGTCACAGTTCCAACCGTTACTGTCCGACGGTATTACATTGTTGTCCACATAGGCTACTATTTGTTGACAGCGTCTTCCATGTTTATTGGGGATTTTATGTTGCATATAACGGTTCTTTGAGCGTCAAATATATTGTACTTGTTTTTCCCATATAATACACTTTAGCATATTTATGTCAAGTTTAGACCATCCCCGTCGTCTAGCGGAAAACCAATATCCTGACACTTATTAAAATGTTTTTAATTGTTTAAGGGTGGCTGCATCTTTTGCAGAGCGTTCAGTAGTCACATTGTAACAGTTTGTCTCCTATATCATAGTCTCCCTCGCCTTTAAGGTTAAACCCTACACCTTTAGGACCTCCTTTTCCACGCTCAGTCCAGTTTTTACTCTTATAAAGTCCAATATTGTCGACACTTATGTTATTAATGTTTAATAATTACATTTCCCGCGCCTTTTATAATTCCAGCTTCTTTTAGTTCTTTGATAATAGAAGCTATCTCGTTTGCTTGTCCCGTATGACCTGCATCATGAGATGCCAACACATATCTCAGTCTGTCACACAACTCATTCGGATCGTCCCAGTATGAATAACTTGTCCCCGCTAACTGTTTTAGCAGGAAATAACTTCTCTATAATGTTTTCATATTTTAAAGATTTGTTACTATTAACTTGAAAGTTCGGAACATATAATCTTTTGTGAGCACTGGTTCTCAAGCAGATAACTTTATACGCATGAAAATCGGCCTCGGTATATATTTCATCATCGGGTAAACGCTTAATCACCAACTCGTATAATCCGGGCGTCCCTTTATAGTGTACTCCGTCAGTTATAATTTCACCATCGTCTGACAACTGAAGCGTCTTGTTACCAATCATCATAGACTCGGGTCCTATTTTCGGCCCGTAACTGTGATCTATATTTCGATTATTGGTGAATCTTTCATCATTTAGAGCATATATTTTCGTGCCAGCGGATGTGTGAAAGTACTGTTTATCCATTTTTCAAATTCACTTTGTCCTACAGGTATGGACAATACTACCCTTACACTGGGCTGCGGTTGCTCCGGAGTCTCTGCAATTATTTCGGTATCCATAAAACCAACCCTGGGAGTAACCGGTAGGCCTACTTCTCTCTCAACAGCAACCTCTTCATTTTTCTCTCCCTCATAACTTTCGCTGCTCCACTCATCAGCATCTGCTCTCTCCGTCTTTCCATTCTACTCTTCTTCAGTTTTAATTTCTTGTTTCGGAAAAAACAGTCCACTCTTCCGCAACTCTTTAGCTCTTGGTGTGTATTTCTTAGTATAAGTTCGTTTCTCTTCGGCCTCTCCATATCTCAACTACCTTTACTTTTTCTTTATAGCCTTGCACAATCTGTCTATCTCCAGCGTTAGATGCTCTCTCTTTTTAGACATTTTGTAAATGACGTATGTTGTAAGTATTAAGCCTTTTATACCCCTCCTCCATCTCCTCCAAAATCTGTTACATTTCGATCAAAACCAGTTCTATATCTTCAATCCTCCGGTCCACTGTCCTCATCAATTACAACGAATCCGTGTTTATCATTCCACGCGTATGCACAAATATTTTTAAAGGCACTAAACACCATATCAGTGTTTGCATGATCATTGTAAATTTGCCGTAAATTGAGATCAGCCTGCTTGAAAAGGACTAAGGGATTGACATTGTACTGAATCAATTGTTTGGGAATCCTACTGTACGACTGTCCTAAACAGAACGAATCTACATTATTGTGACGTCCGATGGTGAAATAGTTACGTATATTGTTTTTCGCAAGTTTTGTCGTCAAAATTATTATCGAATTAAGTTCAGCTTCTTTAGGATGTAGCCTATAAGTGTTTTTAAATGCATTACGCTGCTCAACGTTTATCTTAATACTGTGAAAACTACCAGAGCTTTTCTATTAAATAGAGCGCCTAAACAACAAGCTTGGCTTTATCAATCCAATTATTGTGTTCCTTGTCAAACCCTAGCCAACGCACCAGTACTTTGTTACCCCTGTTCAATGAGATATAAGTTGCCGATCTTTGACTTGTTTAATTCTTCGGCATATAATCCGCCATTCAGAATGTCATCTTTCATGTCTTGTAGAACGTACGTTACAGGACTGGTCGGTATCACAACGTAGGCCTACACAGTAAACACTTCGTTTATCCAGTTCAGTAGATGTCCTTTAGAAAAAGTCTTTTTATATTTGGAAATTTTAACTTTAGCGTCTAATTTAAATCTTTACAGAGCTTTTGTACTTTTACGTGCTATTTTATCCAGTAATATTTTCTCATGCTTTTTCAACACTTGAGCGGGTTTCATGCCGATAGTACTGTGCACAGTGTTATTGTATGATTTTACTACGTTTTTCAGCAGCTCCAGCCACTCGTAACTTCAGCGTGACGTAAATTTACGCCGCATTAGATTTTTCAAAATACTATTCAGAAGCTCCACCATCGACGCTTTCTTGTCCGAATAATTGGCGTAATGATTTATATTGTATTTTTCAATAATCTGTTGATGTGCGTATTGAAAGTCTCGTTCCCCTGACGGTCTGAAAATGATTCATACTGTGTTTCTTCAGTATCGGTTCTAACGCTATAGATACGTCTAGAGCTGACGTTGTCTTTAGTCGTAACGGAATAGCTAGTTTCGTCAGACAATTTATCATAGTCAGTATACGTTTGTAGCCTTGGTTTTCCTTAGCATACGGAATAATTTCCACTAGATCGGCATGATTAAGGACATTTACTCCTTTCAGCATCACGCCTCGTGTTTTGAAATTTATTCGCGCGACCCATCATTTCTTGGAGCGAATGCATGAACAAGAATATTACCTGAACCATCTAAATCACTTGAACAATAACAAAAATTCGCAAAGCATATTTATAGTTTTATTGACGTTTAAGGGAAAAAACCTCTCGGTCATTATCGCCATCTAAGAAAAGGAAGAAAAGAGCTTAAAATAGAGACCCCTAGCCCTCGAATCCTCTAATAGCATCAGGCTTGGAAAAGACCAAGAGTAGGTGAAGAAATACTTGATAGGAAAGATGAAAGAGAGGGATCTAATCCAAGACTACATGATAAAGGTGTACATCCTGCTAGGTTCTCTCTGGATTACAAAAGCTCGTATTTACTATAATTAGCACCTGAGGGAAATTCAAGGATTATATTCCTTCTATAATGCAAGGACTAACTACGAAAGAATTTCTGAAATACGACTACTCAGACGATCAAAGGGGGTCAATTATTTTTTTCGCGGATTCCTCTATAAAATCTTAGTTCCGTTGAGATTTCCGTAGTTCCTCTGTAAGGCTGCGTTCATACTGCAAGCAATTTGTTTGGAAGTTAGAGGGTAAAGGATCGCTTGGCGGGTTGCAATAAGCCGTGAGGTGTTCATACTGCACGAGGTGTAGTTACAGATCAGTGCTCGCAGATGAAACATGTCTCGGTCAAAATTGTCTACAAAAATAATTAATTCTATTGGAAAGTACAGCCCTGAAACTGAATGATATACGTGGTTTTACTATATCTTGTTTGATTTACGATTTTAACACAAGTCGCGAGAAGTGTGACGATTTTACAACTTTTATCATCAAGCTCGTTTTTATGAAGATACATTTTTTGGTTATCTAAGTATTATTAAAGACTTATTTGATTTCTTATTTTCTAGACTTGAAGGAAGATTGATAAAAATAACAACTAATTTCAGGAAACCCATTTGTGCTGAACAAAGACTTGTTATTAGACTACTATTAAGTATTAATGTTTTTATATAACTACCTAACACGTAACTATTGTAATATGAAAATCAAAATGCACAATATATAGTATATACGGTGTATTCTTTATTACATTATGAATTGTAATTTTATAAAAAAATAGTAAATAATGAATCAATGGAGTTAGTTATTTTCATAATTTTAATGAAATCAAATGTATTATTTTGAAACATATTTTGTGATAAATTGTCGTTGCTTGTATTAGAAGCACGTGTTGGTATGTCATTGGGATTAAAAAGTGCAAAAGTTTCATTCATACTTTCTAAACTTTCAGTTTTTTCAAGTTCTTCTAATACTAAGTTTTACAATGTCAATCTTATACGAAGTTTGGCTGTACCTGACAATTTTTTGATGTGGGGCAGTAAATTTAAAAAAATGTAAATCCTCGTAATCTTTTTCATCCTGCTCTTTTTCCAAGATCAAATTTTTTCTTTTCCTAAGGCAATAAGCTTTTGGTTTTTTTTTTGCCTGATATTCAACCTCTGGTCTGAAACGCTTATTAGGTTTTACTCGTGAAGCGCTGGACTCTGCAGATAGTGATGTAGTTTCGAAAACTGGAGATTAGACGGAAATACGAGAAGCGTTACTGCTCAGTTGTGTCTCACTTTCATCTTGTATACTGCAATCTTCGTCAACTTAAATTGCTTCCTCTGCTACTGAATTAGTACTCCTACATGTAGGTCGAAAAATATCTCTTAAAAAGGACAACTGTTGGAAATAGGGCCAATAACTCACGTATGTATCGGTAGCACAAGGCCCAGATGGTAGCGATGGCCCTTTTCGTAATTCTTGCCTGTAGTAGTACAGAAGGTTCTTCCACTTTGATTTTCCTGCTTTTTCTGAAATAGAAGCCCAACACAAAAGAACAGAACGTACAGTATTTGTTTTACAATATAGTTAACAATAAACATTTCACATAATTACGTTTGTTATTTATTAAATTTACAAAATAAAACTGAACAAAAATAAAATTTTGTTCCAGATTTTTGGCTACTGGAGCATCATTTCGATCACTGGCTTTACGCTTTCGTGTTGGAACAAACACTGTTTCGACCATTGTGAAAGAAACTTGCAATATTATTTGGTATGTATTTCAAAACAAATATCTGCCGTATCCCACCACAGAATTGTGGCTCATCACTGCTGAACATTTTTTCCAAAATGGAATTTTCCTAACTTGCACGCTGTAGCAGACGCCGATGGAAAATTTCTTGTTATTGACATTGGTGGACTTGGTTGACAATATGACTGGAGGCTCTTTCGCTCTTCAACACTATATTCATTATTAGAAGAAGTAAAACTTAACATTCCTCCACCACGTGTACTACCGGATACCAATATTGATGTTCCCTTTGTATTAATTGCTGATAAGGGATACCCACTTTACACTATAATATGAGATCATTTCCTCAAAGAAACATAATATTTAATAACAGTAACAGAATATTCAATTATCGGTTATCAAGAGCGCGCAGAAGTGTCGAATGCAATTTTGGAATATTACGCAGCAAGTAGTGTATTCTACTGAAACCAATTAAAATTTATGGCAAAACTGCGGTATTAATTGTTAAAACAATATGTGTATTACACAATAATTACGTCTTCGAAGAAGATGCCCCGGACTCATATACGACTTATGTAAAACCACTACCAACAGCGGTTTAAACGTAATGCTGTGCGAATCAGAGAACTTTAATGGGGTTGGGAGTGTTTCTTGGCAAAACGATTGCGCTCTTCCCGAAAATATTTTATCACGATAAAATATTTAGTTCACGTTTAAGAGTATTAATTATGTGGTTACATCAAATTAATCAGTAGCATATTTTACGTCGTAGTGGTGTGTAGTGGCAATGACGTATCATTGTGTTATATGATAATAGTAGGCCTAATAGCTAATGATAATACAAATATTTCAACTTACCTCTGATGAATATTTCTTCCCAGAGCCTTGTTAGTACACCAACATTTTTATGCAGTTTGTCACTAGGATCCCACAATGGTTTTCTACTATAATAGCACTAATTAGCTGTTCAGTATCCATTGAAAACTAACGAGAATGCTATCGTGAAGCATGCCGCTAGGCAATTTGAGCGATTTTATTAAACAATTCTAATATCTCAGCTGGTTCCTTCGAGGTACCGCTTGGGGGAAATCCTCGAACAGCGTGCAATATAGACACCTTGATCAAATAACACGTGTTATACTCTCTACCCTCTAACCTTCAAGAAAATCGCTTTCAGGTATGAACTCAACCATATTGTTTATATAAGGTACCCATCCAAATACCTATAATGGATTATCCCTGATATAGGTTCTCTCTCTCTCTCTCTCTCTCTCTCTCTCTCTCTCTCTCTTCTCTCTCTCTCTCTCTCTCTCTCTCTCTCTCTCTCTCTCTCTCTCTCTCTCTCTCTCTCTCTCTCTCTCTCTCTCTCTCTCTCTCTCTCTCTCTCCTCTCTCTCTCTCTCTCTCTCTCTCTCTCTCTCTCTCTCTCTCTCTCTCTCTCTCTCTCTCTCTCTCTCTCTCTCTCTCTCTCTCTCTCTCTCTCTCTCTCTCTCTCTCTCTCTCTCTCTCTCTCTCTCTCTCTCTCTCTCTCTCTCTCTCTCTCTCTCTCTCTCTCTCTCTCTCTCTCTCTCTCTCTCTCTCTCTCTCTCTCTCTCTCTCTCTCTCTCTCTCTCTCTCTCTCTCTCTCTCCTCTCTCTCTCCTCTCTCTCTCTCTCTCTCTCTCTCTCTCTCTCTCCTTTCACACATTACACAAGTTGTGTCCAAACTACGTTCCAAAACTTCCGTAGTTAATACGATTTAAAATTAACCCACCTGATGTGTTTATCCATTTCAAAATGGCATACATTAAAAAAAATTCTAAATTCAATAGTGGACCTACTACATGTGGTAAACTAGCAAACAAATAAAATACATATTTCTAGAATTTTTAAAATTGAACAGTTTTTTTTCAAATCTATCGGACGAAAAAATAACTAGGTCCAAATTTCGAATTCTTCGTCACATCTATTTGAAACAAAAATAAATAAATTAAATATTATTATTATTAAAAAACAACATAATATAATTCAAAAATATTTTAGTTTTAAGCTAATTTTGGGTATTGTATCCTTTAAGCTAATGAAAAATTACAAATATTATTCTATTTGTCATAAAAAAAAACCTTTTTCTTGTAGTTTTTGTGATAAATTAATGGTTTTTTATATTGTAGATTAAATATTTTTAAACAGCCGCCATTTTGAAAACATACAAAACACAGTCTTGACAAGAATAAAGAAACACAATCATAAAATATGTATATACAATTTTTACTCTATTCTAATTTATTTACAATAATATGTTTTTTTGTAAAAAAAAAACACAAAATAGCCGACAGACGGAAATATAAGCATTTTAGGACATATGTTCATCGGTATCTTTTTTACTTATTTTGACCCTAGAACCGTATCCTGAAGATTTGGAAAGTATTTTGGAAACATTCTGTGTGTGTGTGTGTGTGTGTGTGTGTGTGTGTGTGTGTGTGTGTGTGTGTGTGTGTGTGTGTGTGTGTGTATAAACAAATGTCCTGACTCATCAACATCAAGCCCAAACAACTGACACTATAAATTATAGTGTAGTAATATTGATAACAATAATAGGAAGAGTTCTTAATTAAAACAAACAAAAAACTTCTAAGCCTCACAAAAATATAAAATCAATACAAATATTTTTTTTAAGAAAAAAAACTTGATTAAGGCGAAGGCATTTTTCTCGTAGTCAAGAGGTGCAGCTTTTATTAACTCAAACGCGTTTCAACAAAAATATCGCCATCTTCAGTGAAGGGCTGCAATAATCAAACTATAAATAAATAAACGTAGTCTATTATTTGTGTTCAATTTTCTTTTAAGAAAATAAATACAAAACGTTTAGTCAGTAGTTGAATTCTTCAATTAACTCTTTATTGTCATGCTGACTTGCAACATTTACACAGAGAAGAACTTTAGTCTTTCATATCCTTCTGAAGCACTTTTTCGGGAAATCTTCAAAAAAATTTTTTTTTTATTAAATAGAACACGTGCCAATAAGATTAATTACATTTTTTCCCTCCTCTTTATTACACATCCCGATGCACAGTTTGAAGAATTTTTATCTCCCTATACCTTGTTTTATACTTTACCACAGTCTACATCGAAGCAGCTCTCTATACAACAAATAACACTGACTATATTCCGCCTTCGATTTGTACTTAATTATCAAACTATGTTTTAATTTACTAATTACCTAAAAGATATTAAAACTTACACCCACAAAGTTTTCTATCTTACACTGAATCAAATCACATACATTCAAAGTATCTCAATCCCGATGGACCTAGCTGGATCAACACATTTTTTCGTGTAGTCTTGGGTTAATTCCCGTCTCATCTTTTTTATCAAATATATCTTGACTAACTTTTGTTTTCATCCGGCATGATGCTATTTTAGTAATCGAGGACTAGGAGTCTTTATTATGTTAATTTCTTATAAGGCGATAATGACTGAGAGGTTTTTTGATTTTATACAGGAAGGAGAAAAACAAATATTTATCACTTCAAATAGCAATGCAGGGTGTCCTGTAAAATTTAAACTGGCTATTCGTTTTCATATTATATACATCAAAACTAATAAAAAATATTAAATTATTATAGTCGATTTCCGCTTCATTATCAGTTTAAATGCTATTTGGTTCTTTCATGAAAAACATCATAACTCTAGAAATAGATAAGATATTAATGATTTCAACTTTGATATAAGCATTCTGTGTGTTACGAGAGTACCCAACACAAAAACTTTATTTTAATTATTTTCAAATTGGCGGTCGTTTAAACTTTTAACGTCGAATATCTCTGAAAATGTTATTTTAAAAACAATTAAACAACTGCCATCTTGAAAATTATTTAAAAAAATCTTTGTGTTTGGTACACTTGTAAAACGTAACGTAAAATGCTTAGGCCTATTCCAAATCTGTACTCAACATTAACAGTTATACTCAGTCCTACTCAATTAGTTATAGTTTAGTTATGTAGCTCATGTATCACTGAGGATGGCGACTTTGTCGTTGAAACGCGTTTGATTAAGTAAACGTAATATTTGTGAAATCTTGTGTTCGAGTTTTTTCTATCTAATATTATCTTCCAAGTCAAGCTCAATATTTATTTATATGTACTCAATATCTTATCTTTTTGTGAAGTTATAAAGCTTTTTTATAAGACGGATAGATGGATAATGCAGTGGAATTCGACTATATATTACTTGACATTTTTTGTTTAGATCTATACAATCTATACAAAAATGAATAGCCAGATTACGTTTTGCAGGACACTCTGTATTGCTATATGAAGTGATAAATATTTGTTTTTTCCTTCCTGTATGAAGGCAAAACTCGTTGGAATCTATATATGTAATATCACAGAAGATAGTCCGATTTGTAATACTCGACCAAGCCAGATGAGTAGTGCTTCTATATCTGGTGATAATGAGATACAATTTTTTTTAATTGGGACCCTGCGACATCTTTTTGTCTCAGTTAAAGCATTTTTTTTTCATCACGTTATAAAAACAGGAAGAAAATAACATAAAATAAAGACATCTAGCCCTCGAATACTCTAAATATCCTCAGTGTCAGAAAAGAAAAAAGATGGTCAAGAGAGACTTAATAAAAAAGATGAGAGGGGATTTACCCCAGGATTACACAAAAAAAGTGTAGATCCACCTCAGGATTGGCCCGCCCGGTGAGATCCGAGGGTAGTAAAATATTTGGATATCTATTATGACCCAGTTGCAAATTACGCTGAAATTACTTTCATCAAGGAGTCGTTAAAAAGAAAATTTATAAGTTGGAGATTTTTTGGCAAATTAAAAAACTTTTCCAATATTTTCATACTCCTTAATGTAATTCGTGTAGAATATTTCTTGTGTAACGTAAAAATCCAGTGAGATTTTTGGAAAACTACTTTAAATTCCGTGCACACCTTGCAACACCGGTTGTAATAAACTTGATATTCTTCCGACTTGAATCCAATAAGTTATTTAAACGTGCTTTACTCCATTTTGCAAATAAATTATACTTTATATTTGTACCTAGCTATACCATAAATTAGTCAAAGAGTGTCCTCCCCTACCTCCATAGATTTATATAAATGTATACAACACACAACCCTCTATTTTAAATTTAAAAAAAAGGAAGGAATAAAAAAACTGTGACAGAAAGACACGAATTTCAGTATCGTTCCACCAATCACGAGGCCGATAACGGCAATAATGCTGTCCACTGTGACGGACTGCTATATAATTACCAGCTTCCCCACTACATCACTTTCCCATTTACACTGTGGTTTCTCAATAACTTCTTTGACTTATAATCTGTATCGTGGGAAAACTGTTCTTTGTTAGAAATAAGATTGATGTGAATGGTTGGCAGTGGAATTCTGGATTCAACACTACTGTTAATTATAGGCGATATAAAATATCTACTATCCGAAATGAATGTAACAAACACTTCGGGATATTCAATGTAAATATTTAACTCAGAACAGTTGTAAGATCTCAGAGTTAAGTTCGTAATCAAAATATATTGAGTAACTTTTTTATTTACTGCTAAGAGGGGCAGTCATAAAGTAAATTCCACTTGTCTAAACAAAAATGAAAAGTTATAAAAATTAACAATATTTATTCTAAAACGACAAACAAAACTCTACTTTTCTACATAATCGCCACATCGATTCAGACTTTTATCATAATGAGTAACAAGTTTTTAACTACTTTAAAAAAAAAAAATTTCTGACTTTCTGACTTTTGTCGATTATCTTACTGCATTTTCACTTCATCATTTCCGAATCGTTGTTTGGCAATTCAGTAGCTTCTTTCATTGTACCGAAAACGTGGAAATCACAAAGACAGAGGATGCTCCCACTCCTCCCATTTGAACTTCTGACACTAGCACATTGTCATGGAGAAGCACAATACCTTTTGACAGTTTTCCTGAGAGGCAGTTTTTAATTGTTTAATTGAGAGTAAGCTGCTCTATTTAATGTTGTTCCTCTTGGCATAAGCTCAGTATAAATGCTATTAACTTAGTATAACCTAACCTAATCTACACCTTGATTGTCGAAAAAAAGAGTCAACATCACTTTCGCTGCTGATGGAAGTTGTCGAAACTTATTTGAGGTGGAGATTGAGCATGTCTCTATTCGCGTGAACTTCGTTTGTTTTAGGAGTGAAATGATGGCTCCAGCTTTCATCACCAGTCATAATTCTGTCTAAAAATTATTTCCTTTCCTGTCATAACGAAGCAAGAACTTCAGAGCCAATAATTGAAAACTGTTCTCTTTGTGTTCTGCAGTGAGTAAGGAGGCAACCAAAGAGCGTATACTTTTCAAAACTGCAGATGTTCAGAGATCTGTTCATCTCAGTTGCTATTTCGTCCTCCGTGATTCTTCTGTTTACAAAGAATCAATTGTTGAACCATATGTTTTTCGACATTATTTTTTCTTTTTCATTTTCATGTATATAACCCGAAAATGAATAGCCCGTTCACCCTTTTCAGGACACTCGGTATATGAAAGGAACACAAATTAGGTTCTTCTTTGGCCAACAGTGGCAGTTTAAATGTTACCATGTTTTGTAGAGAAGAAAGAGAAAAAGACATTTGAAGTTTTCCACTACTGCACACACCACCACAGCTAAACTAAATACAAACTTTAAACAAAAAATTATCACTTTGATTTTTGTTTTGTTTAAGAGCACGGTTACCGGAAAGACAAAACACAAAGATTAAACCTTAATAATATAAACATTAATATAACAACTTTGAAATAAAAAAACAAAAAAGGAATACAAATTAACAATGAAACGAAGGAAAGTGGAAAATCGGTTAAAAACAACAAAAAAACTATTTCTTGATCATTTACTTCAACACAGAAGAACATTTACACAGCTGTCCTCCTAAAAACTATTTTAAAAGTTGACATGTGTTGATAGCATCTTTATTTTGATTACTAGAATTACTAAAGATTGGTACCCTACTTACATCACACCCTGTACGTGCTTTACTTTTACTATTTAACCAACTAATGTTTCTGTACAAATACACATATTTTTACTGTACGATAATATACAATTTAATGTCCTACCAAGATACTTAAGAAATAAAATCTTTCTTGTAAGAAACTAAGTATTCCCAATGCCCCTAGACAACTTATATAATATCTTAGTTGTTTATGTGTGTTCTCATATATATATTTATAGTGGTTAAAATATATTCTTGTAATTTGTAGAAGTCGATCCTTATTTTTCATTTTTCTTATTTAATAGGTTTCACTTTAGGCAAGCATTGTGTCCACCGAAGGTTGTCATAATTTATTACCTGCCTGTTCCATGATATACGTGTTTGATTTATACTAACCTGTCCGACCCGATCGAACCAGGTTTCACAGATTTTTACATTCGCGTTTCGTTATCACCTATAGATTTGATTTTACAAGGTGTTTAGCGTTGGGAGATTATTTTTCAAGTACATTCTAATATATCATTTCTATTATCACATACTAGGACAAAACTACATTTCTATGGCTATAGTTACTTTTCATCAATAAAATTACATTAATTAAAATTGTAATACTTAAACTGTACACTAAATTAGTGATTATAAATAAATAGAACCTAAAACAATAATAATAATTATAATAACAACATTAATAATTAAAAATTTAACAAAATGTACTAAGCGATTGAAACATAAGTGGCTACTAAATTCATTCACCGAATAGAAGGACCTCGACAATAATAGTTGTCAGGCGGTTTTTGAATTTCTTAAAATGTTCTTCCAGTCTTATTCGGTCTGGTAGTTTGTTAAATGTTATACCAGCTTACGAGGGAAGCTTTCTGTTAATATTTATACGAGACTGATACTGCAAACTGTTTGTTCCTCTTGTATTATAATCATGGAAATCTTTGTTATAAACTGGTTTACATTTGATCCAACAATGGTCTTAAAAATACATAGACTTGGAAAAGTTAATATTCCTTAGCCTTCATCAGGATTCCTTTTGTTGTAAAGTTAAGACTCTTCGTATATCTCATCTTGAAGAGACAACCTACATGATAACAGAGCCACCTCAAATGAATTTTTGTAAGATCATAATTGTAACTAATTTACGTAAACATTTTCCCCCCTTTAGGGTCACAAGACTAGGGACATTGTCTACTGAGACTCGAAATGAATTTATTCTGAAATTCCTCCCAGATATTCCTTATCCTCTTTACGAAATCAACGAGAACCTTTAGACCAGCACTTCTAATGACTTGAGCCCTGGAAAAACCCATCCAGGTACGTTGAATTACCGCTGAAGAAACAGCTCAACTTCGCACGAAGTTGTTCCGCCGACTCCCCTCTGTAAGAATAAAATCTACAGACATCTCGTTCCCTATTATCACTATTATTCCTAGGTGATATGTTATTAGGCTCAGTTGTCAACCCCGCCTGCTCAATGAATGATATATTATTGCTTTAACACTCTCAAGGGCTCACTATAGTGAGTACAGCAGTGACAATCCTGAGGGACCTAGCAGGATCTATTCCTTCTTTCATCTTTCTAATCATATTTCTCTTGACCGACTTTTTTCTCTTCCGACACTGACGCTATTTAGAGTATTCGAGGGCTAGGTGTCTTTATTTTATGTTATTATCTTCCTGTTTTTATAAGGCGATGATGACCGAAAGGGTTCTTGCATTTAAACAGTAAGCGAAAAACGTTGCGCAGTTAAAACCAAACCTGTCTATCAATCGTTGTGAATGAGCTTCATTGAAACTAGGCCTAACGACGTATTCGATTCATGTGGCATAGAGCTAGAAATGAACATACTAAGCTAATATTTATGTATTTGAAAAAGCTAATTCTACAACATACCTACGTTTATAAAGTTTTAAAACTATTTTTACGGTGTGAAAATTAAAAAAAAAATCTACAACACCTACATAATGAGCAATATTCAGTTCTAAAACCATATACAACTTGTTTCACTAAATTTTATTTGTTTGTTTCTCCGAAAATATTTAACAACGTACATATTGGTTTTTCGATTTATTGATTTATGGTATGGAACATTTTATGTTCTATTTTTGTTGGTTTTTCGTAAACAAATTTAAGGGATCATATGATACGATATTTTTTACTGCCCTTTGATTGTAAAATCAATGGTGCAACTTGATTCTTAATATCTCTTTCGTTCACAAGATATGAACCATTGACTACATTGGATACAATACACTTCTGTATAAGTACAGCACAATACCTTGATCAACACAAGTTTTTTCTTCTTTTAATTTTATAATATTAACCGTAAGCGAAAGCCACTTAATTTTTACTTTATTTTAAAACTGTTCAAGTGTTTTATTCAACACAAGCATGATCGATATCTTGAGAAAAGAAAATTGAATTAAAATATAGATTGCAAGCATTAGTTTTACGAACAAAAATTTATGAAAACAATGTGTCACACTACCCCCCTTAACATTAAAAATTTTAATATTAATTATAAAATGGCGATTTTAAGAAAGCTGACAAGAATTCAAAAAAATAATAAACTACTGTGCTCTAACAAACGTAAGCAAAATTTTAAGTTTTAATTTTAAGCCCTTCTCTAAATATTGACTTTCAGACCTCAATAAATGAAATTTACTCTGTCTGTGTCACTATTAAGAAAGCTTACAAAAATTCTACGTGTAAAAAGAATAAACAACTGTGCTCTAACAAAAGTTCCCAAATTTTAAGTTTTAATTTTAAGCCCTTCTCTAAATATTGAGTTTTAGACCTCAATAAATGAAATGTACTCTGTCTGTGTCACTATTCAGAAAGCTGACAAAAATTCATAGTGTAAGAAGAATAAACAACTGTGCTCCAACAAAAGTACGCAATATTTTAAGTTTTAAATTTAAGCCCTTCTCTAAATATTGAGTTGTAGACCTCAATAAATGAAATGTACTCTGTCTGTGTCACTATTAAGAAAGCTGACTAAAATTCAAAGTGTAAAAAGAATAAACAACTGTGCTCTAACAAAAGTAAGCAAGATTTTAAGTTTAATTTTAAGCCCTTCTCTAAATATTGACTTTCAGACCTCAATAAATGAAATGTACTCTGTCTGTGTCACTCTGTAAATGAAATTCACTCTACTGTCAACACATCTAGGCTTCACTGTAAAATAGTTGTATCTTTATTGCACTAACTTGCTTAATTAGCACTAATTATATATTTTTAAACTGGATAACATAATAA
The DNA here is from genome assembly GCA_963513935.1 of Aphrophora alni. Taxonomy (NCBI): domain Eukaryota; kingdom Metazoa; phylum Arthropoda; class Insecta; order Hemiptera; family Aphrophoridae; genus Aphrophora; species Aphrophora alni. The sequence goes on along the minus strand of OY740765.1, from coordinate 57,030,772 downwards.
AGTTTTGATAGTTTTCTTGATATTTCGTTTGTTATTCTACCAACGACAAAATTCATTAGTTTATTCCTTCAATTAGATTTAGTGTATTTAAACATGGCTGTGTTTTTGTTTTTTTTTACGGCAATAGTATATTACGTTACAATGGTAATTAGTGTTTTTCTGTGCGAGCGTTATAGTTCCCGCGCGATGCAGAGGCGAGTGAGGGATGTTCATGCGGGCACGTAAAACACTTACTGAGCTAGTTATGTACGATACTTTTCATTATACGTCCAGAAAAGATAACATACTCTTATCTCATTACATCAATTTATTGACGCAAACTTTCTTACAATTTAAAATTTATGTTAATAATACAATTTGTGTTGTTTTGGGGGTTTAAGACATTACCCAGCAATGCATTTTGGTGGACGGAGAGATGATTTTGAGATTATAAAATTGTAGAGTTTTCACAAATTTCTGTAGGCTCAATAATTTGTTGTTTTCATTTAACTTAATGACTTTATCTAATCTTTTACTTGTGACAGTTTCGTTATTGAATATTTTCTTGAAACCTTTACTTTGCGACACACAGTCACACACGCCATCCTCCATGCATTGTGTTGATGATCTTCTAAATCAATGTCCAGTATATTATTCTAGATTTTAAATGTTTAAACATTTTGCAATCTTCTGGAACAGCTTCGATGGTATCCTTCATACATTCTGAGGAAAACATTTTCCATTGCAATATCTAATCAGAAATTTTCTGCCTTGCATATTTTGGAGTCTTAGGGCCATGTACTTACGATATAAGTCTCAGAGGGGTGAAAACTGTATTCATCGTCTGTTTTGGGAAAAAACTTGGAATGTAAGTTTTTACATCGCGTAAGAAACTCTACCAGAAAACGTCTACTATCCTCTATGTCTTTCAAAGTTAAACGAAGTAAATCGTATCTTCTACATGCTCCGAAAATACCAAATGCTAAAATAATCTGAGCTAACATTCAGTTTTAACTTGGAGCTTCATTTATGAATTGGGTTACTTGTTCTAATATCAGTATCTTCGATTTTTTTTTTCGTTTAACCAATACTCTGACGTCTTAGAAAAGCTATTGTTTTAGGAAAATTATTATTCAGTGACAGACAACTCTTCAACAACTCCATAAAGAAGTAGGTTTCATGTGTTTTGCTCTTTCAGATAAATAAACAAGTAGCACGTCATCACTTACTTGCTTGATTTTCCTGTGCTTTCTCCATTGACAAAACTGCCTGTAATCATTTTCATATATGTCTTTAGATTTATTTGAAGTCACTTCTTGAGCTTGTTTTAAAATATCATCCGGAAAGTTGGGAAATCCGAAATTCATGATGAATATGCACGAAACACAAAAACTGTAAAAACTACGGGTTTGTTCAAGAAGAAGACCGCAACTCAAACAGTGGTACCCAGAGAGTTTAATAACCTAACCTAATCTAACCGAATATATACATAATATATGAATAGGCTACATAGTTTATTGTTCTGGAGACCAATATAAATCTTGGTAAAATACTGCCCCTAATACGCGTCAACAACGTGTACTAGAGCTAGAACAACCGGGGTATCATGGAGTGCTATTGTTTTATCCCTGTGATAGTTTACTCTTAAGAAGTACTTTCATGTTACAAGTTACAGTTTCGGGTGTGAAGTATATAGGATCAATGAATTAGCGGTTGTTGCATAGGGTTTGAACCTCTAGACCTCTTTTATTTGTTTCACTTGTCCGGGTTCTTACAACCGGAGTATATCATTGAGAGTTGCTGTTTTGTGCATGTAATATTGCATACTACTCTTAAGAAAGAATTTCATGTAACTAGTGACAGTTTAAGCTGTCCACGTGTGTTTGAACCTCCAGATATCTTTACCTCGTTTCGTATGCCCGGGTCAGGACAAGTTATATCGTTGTAACAAAAATAATAACAAAGCTTGTGAACACATTTAAGACACCCAATTTTTATTTATATGCTTTTTCTGAGTTAAACAAACACACTATTTTTATTGTGCTAATATTTTAGAAGCGTATTTTTTTCTATAAGTTACAATGTGAATCAATCATTCTGCCAGTCCATGTAACTTGATCTGTCTCTCTCTCTCTCTCTATCTCTCTCTCTCTCTCTCTCTCTCTCTCTCTCTCTCTCTCTCTCTCTCCCTCTCTCTCTCTCTCTCTCTCTCTCTCTCTCTCTCTCTCTCTCTCTCTCTCTCTCTCTCTCTCTCTCTCTCTCTCTTTCTCTCTCTCTCTCTCCCCTCTCTCTCTCTCTCTCTCTCTCTCTCTCTCTCTCTCTCTCTCTCTCTCTCTCTCTCTCTCTCTCTCTCTCTCTCTCTCTCTCTCTCTCTCTCTCTCTCTCTCTCTCTCTCTCTCTCTCTCTCTCTCTCTCTCTCTCTCTCTCTCTCTCTCTCTCTCTCTCTCTCTCTCTCTCTCTCTTTCTCTCTATCTCTCTCTCTCTGTCTGTCTGTCTCTGTCTCTCTCTGTCTCTCTTACTCTCTATCTATCTATCTATCTATCTATCTATCTATCATATATATATTGCACTTTTGTCTGTCTTATTGTGTTTGTTATTGCAATGTTCATCTTTTTTATACCTTTCATCTCCGGTTATTTTACAGTGCTCTTAGGCTACTTCGTGTGTAAGAAGTTGAGGTTACTACACCCGTGTGGGTTAAAAAATAATCCCGTCTCATACTATTCCATCCTGGAAGAATTTTGTGGTCGAATATTCGTCCGAATATTTGTCTATATTCGGCCGCTATCTGTCATATCTATACCAATATTCGAGACTTCTCGTGAATGCACTAATGCCTTTATCTCGAATTATTTGACTAAAACGTTCACTCATTTAGGTGGTGTAGAATAATACAGATTAGACTGTGTACTAAGTATTCATGTTCAAGTTTGGATAAACATGTTCTTTAATTGGATAAACGTGATTTCTTACCACTCATCTCCCAAGAAACAACCAATGTTAGGCTACCTTCGATTTGGGATTACAATTATTTACCTATAGTTTAATATTGAACACACACACTTTATCTGGTAGAATTAAAAAATGGTTTGATCAAAATATTTTCACTATGAATGTATTTAAAGTAATGGTATTTAATATGAAGGGTTGTGAACCACCCGGAGATATGAAGATAGTTGTAGCCTACATTGATGCAACGCTTCAGAGAGTTGTGACTGTCATGCCGTGGAGAGCGTTTCATTTTAAATATTTAGGATTAATTTTTGACAGCTGGAAAGGAAAAACATATAATGAATGTTGAAAATAAACTTAGTAAGACGATTTTTGTTTTTGACAACTAGCTCAGATAGCCTACTAAGTAGTAAGGAAATAAAAATGGTATATTGTGTCCATGTACAATTGTTATTACAATGATAGTTAAAAGGGGGGGGGTTAACTCCACAGGGTGTTTAAAAAATATGTGACGCAACTTCGGGAAGTGATTAGGGGCATGAAAATAAAGAGAAAAATTCTTGTAAAATTAGCCCAAAAACGTTTCGTTATACGCCTGTCGGCCATTTTGTGCTTTTTCTAAAAGTAATGATAACTTTAGAAATTATTAAGATTTCAAGTCGAAATTTGTGTAGGCCTACACATTTTTTATATTTCGTTTTACCAGTAAAGCAAAGAAGCAAAACTTTATGTTATATAAGTTCAAAATGGCCACAGTTTACATTTTTTGTAAGGTTAACGGTTTTAGAAATATTCAATATTAAAATTTCAAAAGGCCGATATTTTGAAAATTTATAACATTTCAAGTTGAAATTTGGTAAACACATTTTGTATGCTATGTTTTAATTCTTTACGGAGCATTAAAACTTTACTTATAAAATTTAAAAATTGTAAAATACTATTATCGCCTGTTAATTCAGCGATTTAATCCATCCAGTCTTTATAAATAAGGTATGCGACTAAATTTTTATGACTTTTATAAATATTTTGTAGACTACAAAAACACATTTTCAATTCTTCGTCTTAAAGTAAAGTGTACAGCCGCTATTTTTAAATGAAAAAAAGAGGATTTTATTTATTAAAACTTAAAATGCATTGTGTTTCCAGGCTAATCTAGGGTATTGTAGAGAAATCACCAAGAAATTGTTAGTTTATAGTCAATCAATTGTTTATCTTTTAACCTACAGAAAAACTTTTTTTAAAACGTTTTTGTTATTAAAATAGAAAAACATTTTAATTAAGTTAATATATTTAGAGATATTGAATATTAAAAATTTTAAACAACCGCCATTTAAAATTTATAAAATAAAATTCGACTAGAAATCAGAATAATACCTAAAGTTAACATTATTTTTCGAAAAAACACAAAATGGTCAACAGACAAATAACGAAGCGTTTCGGGTAGCCTGCATGTTTATAAGAACTTTTTCTTTATTTTGATGCTCTGAATCACTTCACAAAAATCTATAATTAAAATTGAATATCGTAAAGCAGCCGTTTCTGAATAGTGACATTGTTTACGGAATCTGGTATACAACCGTTCATAAAGACCTCACTAATATTTATCAATACATATGATCCATTGTTTTTTTAACATCTATAAACCCACAGCTATGACGCAATGTTTTAAATACGGGTTTTTAGTGTTCAAAAATATTAAATTAGCACAACTTAATCCATCCTGAGGTAAAATAGTTTCGTTTTAGTTATTGTTGTTGAATTAGTGTTTTTCATTAATTATTGATAAAACCATTTAGTCGTATTAGAATTTCGATTGTTTCAAAAATCAGTTACATATTGTTGAAATGTTACAACTCATACTAATATACCGAACTGCATTTAAATCAAACCCAACAGCTGTCACATTTTTATCTTTTTAAATTTTGCATTTTATTCTAATAATACTTATCAAATTTGGAGTTGTCAATAATTAGATTTATAAATTTTTCTGTTCTACAATTTAAACTCAAGAGATGTCTATGCATGTCATGAGATTGTCCGACTCGACATGCAATTGTTCTCTTACAACACTACATACAAGTTTGTATATTATTAGACTATTATTAATTACAAAAATAATAATGTAAAAAAATACGCTTAGCGTATAAACACAAAACGTGTACAAAATCATTTATTATCAAGTAGGTAAAGTACAAAACAACATAATGAACAATACAATATGCCTTTAGCCTACCTCGCTCCACACCGAGTCAAACTTGTAGGACAATTTTATGATTTATTTGTAATTTGCTTAAATTAGGTCAGAAGCAATAGTTTATTTATGAAACACGGTGTAGGGCGTTGCTCCTTTTTCCCGATTGGCTGATAAGGGTCGAGTAGGCGTGGTTTTAAAAACCATATGTTGGTTTGCGTGAGGATACAAACAGGATGATTTAACAAGATGAAAAAAGAAAAGAGAGAGAAAAAAAAAAGTAAGGCAAGAAGTTAAAAAATTGAAAATAACGTGAGTAAAAGAAACATTCTATGGTTTTGACTGCAATTAATTAAATCGGAATGGAAAGATTAAAAGAGCAGGAAACTAAGCAAATTATAGACTAATTACTTGGTCATTTAATTGAAAAGATTCTCTAGCCTACTTGAATCTAAATGCAATCGCGAGTGTGTGCGTTTTGTCAGATTTTCTCAATTTTTGGCACAAACACATTTTTATTTTCGTTCAAATATAATATGATGGTAAAACAAGTTAACTCTGAGATAATTACTCAATAACGAGTACGGGTTTGGCAATCCCGAATGACCTAGCTAGATCTACACATTTTTCATGTAGTCTTACCCTCAGAGGCTCACTTTAATGAGTACGGGCTTGGTAATCCCGAGGGAACCTAGCTGGTCTTGGGTTAGATTCCTCTCTTTCAACTTTCCTTTCAGTTATCTTTTGAGCAACTCTTGTTATTTTTCCACCCTGGTGTTATTAGAGTATTCGAGGATTAGAGATCTTTATTTTCTGTTCTCTTTTTCCTTTTTTATATAAAACAATGGTGGCCGTGAGGTTTTTCGACAGGAAGGAAATATATACAGAGTGTTCCTTAAAAGGTGAAATATACCTTAAAACGAACAAAATTGTTAGTAGGTCTAAATACAGTCGAACTCCGCTTCATTATCCGTCTATCCAACATTTTATTCTTTTACAATAAAACATTATAACTCAGGAAATAGATAAGATAGACTATTAATTACAGATTTGGTATAAGCATTTTATACGTTACGTTTTACAAGTGCTACTAAACACAAAATATTCATTTTTATAATTTTCAAAATGGCGACATTAATTTATTTTTTTTTTAATGAGTGGTTTTGGAGTTATTCGACGTTAAAAGTTTTAAACGGCAGATATTTTGAATATTATGAAAATAAAGTCTTTTTGTTTGTTACACTTATAAAACGTAACATTCGAAATGCTTATACATAATCTGAACTCAAAATCTTATCTATTTCTGGAGTTATAGTCTAATGTGTTTTTGTAAAAGAGCAAAATGGCGGATAGACGGATAATGAAGCGGAATTCGACTATATATATATATATATATATATATATATATATATATATATAATTTGTCATTTTTTTATTCGTTTTAATGTATTGACTATAATCCGAAAACGAATAACCAGTTCACTTTTTTCGGGACTCCCTGTATATCAGTAGCTTGCGTTACTTCCAAAAGGGAAAGGCGTTGCATTAGAAGGTTAAGAAATGAAATGAATATAATCTTTATTTACAAAGTGTAAATACAGAAAAAACTAAAACAAAATACTATCCCTACATGGGCATAAAGCCTGTGTGTTCACTGTACTTATGCATAATTATCACGATATACAGTACTGCCAATCATTGTGACCAATAACACTAATTAATGTGCATAAATAAAAATACATACATACATATGTAGACACATACACACATACATACAATTAATGTATACTGACAAACAATAAATTATTACGATTAATTTTTAACAATAACAGTTCCGTATAAATTATGACTCAATTAAACCTAATTCATGATACAACATTATATTGACTATACAGTAAGAGAGCAGTTTAGTAAATACAGTATTTATATTAGAATTATATTTTAATTTAATTATTATAATGAGAGAGTACAATTGATAGTAAAAAGGTATATTACGTTAAAGTGGTATATAACCATGACTGTCACTTCGCAAAGAATTACCTCATTAGTTTTAAGGTATTTAAATTATTATTATTTTTAGAGTTTATGATTCCTATAGGCCCTACAGAGTGTTCATTAAAGTATAAAAAATCTTTGAAACTACTGAAGATAAAAAGTTCGTATTTTGTATATGTTTATAAGACAACATTTACTTACAATTTTTATAGTTTTAAATTTTGGCGGCCATCTTTAATCCGCCATCTTGCAATTAGGTTTAATTTTTTAAATAGGAATATGGTCATGTGACGCAAGTTTTTACATTTTTTCTAAAAATATTCTGAGTTCAATAGTGGAATCTGTTTTTTCATATCTCATTTCCTTTTAAAGTTATCAACTAAAACAACAATAGAACATTTAAAACCAAAATTTACAGATGGACAAATGAGTTAGGTACTTACCTTTAAACACGTTGGCCTACATGCTGTAGTTTGAAATTTTTGTATTCAAAGATGCTCAAAATGTTGCCCTAGAGTTATTAGGCAAGGTTTTAAACGGTTATAAAATCCACCAACTACTGATTATAGGTAGCCTATACCTATATCTAAGAATTTTAATTATCCATAAATATTTGAAACCTAATGGATTTATGATCGAAAAATTCTCACATTTCTTTGGGTTGATAATCAGAGGAGAAACAGATATCATTCCAAAACCACTTATTTTTTTTTTTGGATTCAAGAAAGCTCCAAATTCATATTTCCACCAAAAAATTAATCAGTTGTTTTTAATATTTTCGAAACCAATGTAGACTACACGTATGTCATTTTAACGTGCAGTTGTCCAGAATCCAGAGGCTGCATTAGCTTGAGACAAGATTATTCATATCTCAGATCGACCTTGTTTTATCTGACACGGAAAGTAGTATATTATTTTTTTTTTTACCGAAGACGCATTTACATCAGTGATCGGACCAGGAATTTCTGCGATAGGATGTCCTCAAACAAACCGACCAAACCTGATAGCCAGCAACTAATCTCTATATCCGACTTTCTTTTGAAAGTCGGATGTAAATTGACACTAAGTTGACATGTTGAATAATAAACACACTTTTACATCTATTTCTCAGATTAATACGGAATCTTCTGCAGAAGAGAATTTGTTTCTGTTCAATAATTCATGATTTGAAAGTCTTAAGGTTAAGGAGTGTCATGATATTTGGTGAATGAATGTATTTGCTAATGAGAAAAATCATTTACTTCAAGCCCACACCTTTATAAAGTCTAATAGGCTTCTTACGGGAGCGGGGTTTGCGTGCAGATCTTATAATTCGAGTACTCCAAACATAAAACTTTAGGGTGGACAATTAGATATTCTTTTCCTTGTTGTTTAAAGGAGAAAAACCTTTTGGTCATCATTCCCTTCGAAAAAAAGACCCCTTGCCCTAGAATAAGCTAATAGCGTCAGGATCGGAAAATAACAATAGTTGGTCGAGAAAGACCTAATAGAAAAGAAGGAGGAAAGAGATCTAACCCAAGACTACATGAAAAGTGTACATCCAGCTAGGCTACTTTGAAGTTGCCACGCTCGTACTCAGTATATTACAAGTGCATTGTCATTACCCAAAAATGTGTGCAAGTCTTTTTTTAATGTGACCATTGTTAAAAGACATGTTAAAAAACTTACAAAGGAAGCATGTTATCCTTTTTCAGTATTCTTCACACAGTGGTGTCACTGTCGGCAGCTGTTGTCCTTGTAGAGTTATTAGGATTTAGCTGTATAACAGCTGATATAGGCTATAGATAGTTTTTTTTTCCTTTTGGCAGGTGTTTCATTTTTTTGTTATCGTTTTTTTCAAGCTGAACTTTGTCCAGTTTCGTGGATGTGAGAAGCCACATTGTAAGAATTTGAACACACTTTTGATGTTGATGAGCTACTCCAAAAAACGATACCACGTCAAGTAATGTTGTGAAAATGAGCAAAATACGAGGTTTTTTAAACTTCGAGGAAACAAACTCTTCTTAAGATCCTAATAAAGAAACAAGCCTCACTATGTTTTTGAAATTTCTTCAATGGTGTGTTTTCTTATTTGAATTTTCATTTAAATAAAATTCAAGTAAAGTTAGTGTGAAAGTAACAGAATTACGAAAGGTATATTATCTTGAAATTTAAAAACAAATGTCACGGTACATGTTTTGTTAATTGCTTTTCTTTAACTCACAACATGCGGCGTGTATGTTGGAATCTTGCATCCTCTATTTAACACACTTCCTGGCATAACCTATTAATGCAATTTTTGTCAGTTGCTAAGCTTGGATGACAATACAATATTCCACTTTTACTTTTGTAAAAATCTCCCCTAGTGTGAAAATTAAGGGTGGAAATATAAAAACGTGACATATGTACCTTAGTTGATAAAGTAAATTAATTAATTGGATTTTAATCGAGCTATAATATTATTTCAATAATCAAAAACTTTACTATTCGATTACGCTGTACAATAAAATTTAGAATAACTATTGGTTTAAGATTTTATACATATAGGCTATGAGGAATTTAAATAAATACAGTTATCTTTGAAAACTATAATTATCCTAGTAATGAAACTTATGATAATAATTTAATTAAAGTATGACTAAAAATTAGAAAATAAATATTAAAATGTCTAAAACTTGCTTTTTCAAAGATACAAAAAAATTTTAATCCAAGATAAAAAAAATACTAAAAAGTAAAAAAATAATTGATTTGCTAAATAATTACTTTAACAAATATTTTATCTATATTGGCCTACGAATCACATTTACATTAATTAATAAATTGTGACATAATATTATATGTAACTATACCTTACTAACTTATATATTGGTAACAAATAATAATGCAGTAATCATTTATAACTATTAATATTATATTTTGTTTAAAAGCTACTTTCTATCAATTTAGGTATTATTAAAATATACGTTGCTTTATGCAACATCCAAAAATAAAAACTTTGCAACTTTGTAATCATAATTTAGCAACATTGTTTTAAGAAGATGTCAAAGGGTCTGAAAAAGGATATTTCGTTAAAATTAATAAGGAGATTTTTTCACACAAAAAAACCTTGTTAGATTATTTTGTATGATTGATTTATTTGTTTGTTTGAATTTAATCGTGTGAGTCAACTTTATTAAATCAGGTGCTTTCACCATGTAAGACAATTTTATAAGTTTCTGGGGTTTTCTCCTTAGACTCTACTATTGATTCAAATTTTGCTTGGCTGTGGGCTGACTCTAAAAAAATGAAAATATGATACTTAAAAGGAATTTTTAATTTATCCTTAATAACAATCGAGTTATGGTGTTTTAAAATTCGTAATTTTGTAAACACAATATTAACCTAACAAACATTTGGTTCTAATAATGTGTGTAATTAAAAAATATCTAAGCTTACTTTTTTACTTTTTAGAATATATAATTTCTAATAGAATAGAATAATAAATTTTTTAATAAATGTTGTAATATTAGTGTTCACCAATCTCTCTATTACAACCTTCTCTGAACTATATCTATATGAAAAAGTAAAGTATCAATGCATTAATTTTTTAAATTTTAAAATTAGCGTTTTCCCGTTAGTTTAGTTGATTCTTTAGTTTGACTGTTGATGCCATTGAACCGTGTCCGCGTAACACAATAACTTTAATCGGAGACTTACAGTGGCAAAACATCCTTGAGTTAAAAGAAATTTGTTGAGTGCTCAATAACATATATGCGAATTGGTAAATACAATATTTGTAAGTTCGCTATTCTAGATTCAAATTTAAAAAATGCGTTTTTCATATAACTTTTTTGTAATAGAGTTATGGAAAAGATAAAATAATAATATTAAATTAAGTTCAGGAATAATCAAATCCTCTACAAAAACGAAATTGGACGAAATTTGAATTTATATATACTGTGTTTGCATTTACCTTAAAAATTATAAATCTTTGAGATTAAAAAAAAGTAACATAACCACTTTTAAGAGATATGCGTTTTAATTAAAAAAAACAACTTGTTTTTTACAACTCTCTCTCAAAAACAACTCTCTCTCTCTCTCACACACACACACACACACACACACACACACACACACACACACACACACACACACACATATATATATATATATATAATGCGTCATAAGATAGTCAATAACTCGGTCCTATGACCTAACAAATTTTTGTCCTTATTTATAAAAGAAAAATATTTTGTCCCTTGATATCTTTTGTAAAAGTTTACGGTTTTCGAAATATTCTACTTTAAAAATTTTAAATGACAGACATATTGAAAATTTTACAAGGTTGTGGTTTCGTTATTTGTTGTCCAATCCCCGAGGAAACCTCTTTGTTGTATGCAGATATAATTGGGATTTATTAAAACATCAGCTGTTTCTATCATCGCTGTTTATGTGTTGCCACAGCAACGATATTTCTCATTGTTGACTAATTTCAAACGGGACTCTAGCAGGTGGTAAACTTGTAGTAGTTTACAATTATTTAATTGATTTTTTTTCCATCATGACTTTATCTTTACAAACACGCATCGCATTGATTAAGTGTTTATGAATGAAGAGTATATCAGCCGGGTTAAGGAAGTATCGTACTATCAACGGTTTGAGGGACGGAAGTATGAACAGCTTACTAATAAGCTCGAAACCACCGGATCCGTTGGAGACATCAAAAAGTCCTTCAATTGTAAGAGGTGAAATCGTAAAACTGAAAAATAAATTTTAAAAACACAGCTGATATAAATGTCAACACTTTAAGAAATGCCACGCATAGCAAAGAGGAAAGACTACTGCTTCTCCAGGAAGAGAATGGCGGCCACTTCGAACAACTATCTTAATAACACTATCATGCAAGAATTTGACTAAATTTTAAGTTATTTTATTAAATTCACGTATTTTTTAAAAATTCTACTGATTTCGTTCAATTTTTATCAGCGCACTGCCGAAATTGTCGGAGAAAAAGTGTGTAATTAGGAATATAAATTATTGATACACGACAAGAAGAAACTCTTATAGCCTTTTAATGAAAAAATATAACTCAACTCGTAACCAAAATACGATGAGTGTATCTTTAAGACATTTAGATTTCTCTCTCGATTCATTTTGAGCTATGCGACATGCTTGAACTAGTTTATAAGACATGTGCATAATTTGGAATCAATTTAAAGTTTGTTGTGGTGCATATAAATAGCTCATTAAAACCTGTTCAAGTCCTATCTCTATCAATGCGTTACAAGAATGTCTCAGCAGGAAGGCTGTGTATGAACTCACAAATTTCAAGAAAGGAAACAATTATTATTATTATTAAGGGTGACTAATACTGCAGGGATCAGGTAGTAACATGATAGGAAATCATTTGGAAGAACTTAAGATTTTAATTCTGGCAATTTAAATTTTACGTGTATGCAACGAAAAATGTTGAAAAAAATTGTAATTTATGTTTCGTAGACGAATTTCTTTTTCTTGTTTAAAAGCGAAAAACCTCTCCAGTCAACATCGACATGAAGAAAGAAAGAAAAGACTATACAATAATGACCCTTAACCCTCGAATAACTAATAGCGTCAGGGTTGCAAGAGAAAAAGAATTTATCAAGAAGGCCTGACAGGAAATCTAAAAAGAGATGTGTAATCTAAGACTACATGAAAAAGATATAGATCCAGCTAGGTCTCTAGCGATTTCCAAGCCTAAAGTGAGCCTTGAGTGTGGTAATGGGTGCACCATTAGGAAAATCGGTAGAACGGATTTTCATGTTATGTTACCCATTTCTAAATTTTGAATTAAAAAAAAATATCCTACAGATTTAAAAAGTAAAACGGAATTTTTCACGAAATCTGTCAACCGATTAGTTTCTAGTGTATTTTAAAATCAAGGTTCATTTTCTATGGACATTTTGAAAGAAAAATACAATTTATAATTCACAAATATCCGAAAACATTTACTACGATTGCTGTTTTTAATTACTTACGCTTATTGTAGTTTTTCCTTTCTTATTTCTTTAAAAGTAAAAAACCTCGTAGTCACTATCGTCTAATAAAAACAAATGAGGACCCATAGTCCTCGAATACTTCATTAGCCTCAGTATCGGAAGAAAAACATGATAGGAAATATGAAAGGATCTAACCCAAGACTACATAGATACAGGTTCCCACGTGTTTGCTACGTACTCACGAGCTCCTGAAGTAGAAAATACATTATCACTATGACGATTGTATACAGAAAGATCATTTTATCTTTGGCACCACTGGTATCTATTTGTCGAAAAACTGTAAATGGGAAACCTTCTTCCATTTCTCATGGTATTTAAAAATCCGTTTTGCATAGTTTTTTCGTACGTGCCATTGTTGAAGCAACTTAAAATTCAATTTATAATTAACTTTTAAAATTATTTGACTATTCCGCTTAAACGTTTTTACTAGCTAGTATTGTTTATACAATAATATTTCAAGTAAAAAATATACGACCTAGACTGGGAATCGAACTCAGGACCTTTGGCTTTACGCGCCAATGCTCTACCAACTGAGCTATCCTAATCACTTCCCAGTACAGGGCATAGACTTCTCACTTGACTTTACAATTAATTGCTGCAGTTTTGAGGTAACTACAAATTTTTCGGAAACTCAAAATTGCAGCAATTAAACGTAAAGTCAAGTGAGAAGTCTATGCCCTGTACTGGGAAGTGACTAGGATAGCTCAGTTGGTAGAGCATTGGCTTGTAAGGCCAAAGGTCCTGGGTTCGATTCCCAGTCTAGGTCGTATATTTTTCACTGGAAATATTATTATAATTAACCTTTTAATAAGCATTCACGTTCAGGAACGTGAGATCGTTCCACTGAGCATTCACTTTTGAGAACGTTCTCTACTATTTCTTGTGTAAGCATCTCTGTAAATGAACGATATATTTTATTATTAGCGCCTCTGTTCACTGTTGTTATCTAAAACCAAAATGTCAAACATAGCTAGTGTTGTTATACTTTGATGATGTGTTTTGTATTTGCTGTCTGGTGTCCGTTGTTGTGTGGTTGATTGTTCACATGTGTTGTAGTGTATTTTTGTTCTTGTAGTTTCTTTAGATCATAACATATTTATATTGCAATTCCAAGGCATGTCAGTCACCGATAATGAGATTAGAAAGATATTAACTCAATTATATTTGGATTTTAAATGTGATAGTGACAGTGAAAATGAAGTTGATTATAATTTAGAGGAATATGCGGGCAGAAGTGATGACGAACTTATACCTTTTCAGGTTAGGAATCATAACCACATTTTTCAATGGGCTAATGATAATAATTTTGTTGCCAAATTACCTAATTTTTCCTCGGATAATTCAGGTATATCTGCTACCGTAACTTTACCTCCCTAACCTAAAGAGGTAGACTTTTACAAAATATGTTTTAACTGAGATTTGATTAGCCACATTGCCAAAGAAACTAATAAATATTATAAGTTTGTTTGTGAGACTGTACCTGTTACCTAACATTCCAAATTCAAAATGTGGACTGAAACTAATGTTGATGAACATTATTCCTTTTTTGGTGTAATAATGTTAACGTGTTGTAAAACATCGCTGGATGAATCCACAGATCCTCTACTTGTAACGCCAATTGTTGCCAAATTTTCTCGCAAAACATCCTTTTAGATGAACTGTTAAAGGATTGTAAGGCCTAATATGATTACATACCGCCTAATTTGTTAAATATTATTACCTACTTGAGTGTTACCTACAAATTAAGGTTAGGTTAGGTTGTTACAAAAATTTTAAATCGATAAAATTATTTAAATGATGCTTCTTTGTAAAAATTAAACTAAAAAAAATATTAAATAAAATATTAAAAATATTTATTTTTTAAAAAGTTGCTCTCGGGTGACCTTCAAATATCATGCACCGTTGTTAATTAAATATGGGAATTAAAAAAAAAACACAGGACTAAACGTAAAACAAACAATTTGATGAACAGATGAAAACTACCGAAATCAGGAATTAAATAGATGCAGAAAAATCATATGGTATGAAAATTTAATCAGCCGTTATTAATCTCGCATTAATGAGTTCACAACGGACAGTTTCCTACCTAATAAAGTAGTTACGATAGTTAAACCCTAATAGTATTCCAAAGGATACTGTTTTGCTTCAAGACGCACACAAACACAAACACATAGACTACTAATAGCTATTAACATCAGTTTAATTTAAGGTTAGGGAACTATCTGTTTTGAACTTAAAAATGATGGGCTAAAAACAGCTGATTTGAAATTGTGGTGTAACTGTAAATCAATAGACTTCTAGAAGTGGTGTCTGTGTGTTGGAAACAAAATAAAACAAACTTTTCAGTAAATAACCGACTACAGTACATACTGAAATGTTCAAATGTATCATACTGTACAGATGGGGCTCTATCTGTTTATGTAAGACAACAAACTAAAACAAAGACTTCAAATAAGTTGATACTTATAAACCACGAACAAATTTAATAAGTGCTATTTTGAAATATTTAAGGGTTATATTTATATTTTTTATGCAATTCAGAGCAATGGATTTTAAATTTTTTATTAAAAGTATTAATATTTTTTTAAAAATTTGGGTTTGTTGTAGACAACTACCAAGAAATTATGTTTCCTGTTTTTGTCAATAATTCTGTTAACCTTTTACCTACAGAAAAAATACAAAAGCCATTTCGTTTGTCAATAAAAAAGGAAACTTTTATATCCCTTGTGAATTTTTTAAAGTTCATACACTATATGTATACTAGATCTAAACTCAATGTTTTTTTCTGTTTTTAAAGTTTTTTTTGTAAAAAAACAAAAATCTTAAAATTCCGATATTCATTTTGAAACACCCGGTATAGTATTATTTCTGTACCCCTTTTTAGTTTGTACATATTATGCTACTTACTTTTTTTGTCTACAGGAGTGTTAGAACAGTATTGGAACGGTTTAATATTTCAAGAACATCCTTTAGATAGAATGATGTTCGACCTCTCATTTTAAAGTTCTTAACCTGAGCTATCTACAGGGTAGTACAAACGGTTTTTACGATATACAGGATGTTCCAAAAATTAACAAAACGTGATTTTTCTCAAATTTAAAATGTAACGCTATTGTTAGTTTTAATTATTCTAATATAGGTCAATTTATGATACTTAAAAGGAATTTTCAATTTATCCTTAATAACAATCGAGTTATGGTGTTTTAGAATTCGTAATTTTGTAAACTCAATATTAACCTAACAAACATTTGGCTCTAATAATGTGTGTAATTAAGAAATATCTAAGCTTACTTTTTAGAATATATAATTTCTAATAAATCTTGATTTAGTTTTCATCACAACAACCAAATAATAAATAATTATTCAATCAGCCATGTAGAGAATGCTTAGCCTAATATTGTGTTCACAAAATTGAAAATTGTAAAAAGCCATGTCTCGGTTGTTATTAAATATAAATTAAAAATTCCTTTTAAATATCTTAAATTGACCTATAGAATATGTAAAAATAATAATATCGTTACATTTAAAGAGTTGAGAAAAAATAGTTTTCGTTAATTTTTGGAAAACTCTGTACATCGTAAAAAACGTTTGAACCACCCTGTAGATAGCTCAGTAGAGAGGTTGGACATCTTTCTATCTTTAAATATTCTATTTCTATAAATGTAATATTGAAATAAGTAGGTCTTGAAATATTAGGCTGTTTCCATACGTTTGTAACACTCTGTATATTAATTGTTCCCTTATGTTTTTTTTTCTTTCTGTTATTATGCGTCTTTCACGCAGGCATTGCCTTTGGAACTTTAACATTTTTCCAAAAATAATTTAAAGAAATGTTTTTGTTTAGATATTAGTTATAGTGTTTTCACCTAACTGTTTCAAAATGGCGTTCAATAAAACTTTGTGTTAGCAAATATTTTTTAAGCGGTTGATTTTATCAAATATTTACAAGATACTGTACAACAAATATAGCCCTTTTAATGGTGAATTTTGTTGAAAAATGACTACTTGACAATTTACTAGAACACAAGACTTTTTTCTTACTCCCAGTTAACGTAATAACTAATTTAAAAATTGACATATATTTAAAGGAACGGTTTTCCTTATTTTCATGAACAGAATTACATACCAAAGTTTGGCACTTTACTTACCGGACACTCTGTAGCACAATTATAATTCCAAACTTAATTTAATATTCAACTAACTTTATGTTTGTGTACTTTTCTTGGTAATTTAATAGAGCATGTTGGTCCCAACACTTCGCTAATTGCCGAGTGCTGGATGAGAAAGAAAGACTCTTTTGTGTCAGAGGCCTATAGTAATAGTAGAATAGTTAGCATACAAAATTTTAAAGTTTTCCATGTTTAAAAGGTAAAGTGAATAACATAAGATTTTGCAGTGTTTTAGGTTTCCCTCATTCAATTATTAAAATACTTTCTAATTAAAAATGTGTAAGCAACACCCATAGATAAAATACTTAAAAAACAACTTATTTTAAGTATTGTATAACGCATGCGTACTGAACGTCATTGAATAAATTATAGTTTATATACAAAATATAACGATTTTAATCATTTATATACAGTATTTCATGTAAAAAATAGTTGATTTACATTAATACAATTGATCCTTACCTAACCTAACCTAACCAACATAATCTAAGCTAACGCATGCGGGCTAAACGTTATATGTTTAAAGTACAGTTTCTAAACTACAGCTATATACGATTTTAATGATTTATAAACAGCATTCCATGTAAATAATAGTTGAATTATATTAATAATAGATCCTTACCTAACCTAACCTAGCTAACCTAGTCTAACCTAACCTAACCAACCTAGTCTAACCTAACGCATGCGGGCTGAACGTCATATGCGTAATTACAGTTTCTATACAAATTAACGATTTTAATGATCTATAAACATGTAATAATAGTTGAATTATATTAATAAAATAGGACCTAACCTAACATGTCTTTGACTAAGTTACACAAATTAGTTAAGGTTAAATGTTTTATTATTTTTTTCATGTGAAACAAATATCTTTTACCATCATCACGGCAAAGTAAAATTAGTACAATTTGTATTACGAATGCGCAATTAGTACCATCATTTTGAAAAATTACAACTTTTATTTGATTAATTAGAAAGCATTAATATTTGGGGGAGGAAAACAGTAAAATACATTGAGGGGAAAACGCAAAAAAAAAAAAATAAATAATAATAATAAATAAATAAATCCCCTCAGGACCTCATTTTAGTATAGGGTTGGCAATCCTAGGGTCTTAGCTGGATCTATACCATTTTTTAAAAATATATTCTTGGGTTAGATTCCTTTCTTTCGTCTTTCCTATTGGGGCCTTCTTATTCTTTTACGACCTAACGCTATCGAAGTAGGCCTATTCGACAGCCAGCTTCATTTTATGTTATTTTCTTCCTTTTTTTTATAAGGTGGTGATGATCGAGAGGTTTTTGCCTTTAAACAACAACAACAACAACAACAAGAACAACAAAAACATAAAAGACCCATTTTCCTGTGAATTGAGAACTAAAAATTGAAAAGCTTATCTTTTTTTTTTTTGAAAAAGAGAGAGAGAGAGAAAAAACAAAAGATAGACAGGAGCATTTGTGAACCTGTGTTTTATTAACGTTTTCTTTTTTTTTGACGTCCCAAAGTTTGGATTATTCTGTATATTCAATTGGTAAGATGTAAAATTTCAACACAATGTAGTCTCTATCATTTTACAAGGATTCCGTAACAGGTTTGAATCTCTACATTCCCAAGCCCAAGTGAAAACATAAATATAATTTTGTTTAAGGACATTTGCGTGCGGCAGTATATATGTGCATGTCCAAGTCTAAGATATCCGTTGTGTGTTGGCGCATGCGCACACGTGCGTGTGAGTGTTCTTGAAAGGCCTGGAAATGACGACTGCAACTTACGTAATTATAGAGTCAGTCTGAGAACATTGTAGATGTAGACCCAACAACAGGTAGACCCGACAACTGGTTCAAAACCATCAATAAATACTTCTTTCAATTTCAGTTCTGGTTCTCTTGATGATTTGTTTCCTTTAACTCGCTTCGATTTTTCTTCTTTGTCTATAATTTTAAGATGCTGTAAAACTCTTCATCACACAACTCTTATAAGATTTGTTGGTGTTTAATATACAGGGTAGTCAACTCTAAATCTATAAGAAATACAAAAAAAACTTAAATTTCATACTTTTCTAAGGGATTTGAAAAATGTTAACGAAATATTTTAAATTGCCGACATTTTCTTTTTTCCCATGTTGTTTAAAGACAAAAAAACATCTTGGTCATCATCGCCTGATAAAAAGAATTAAGAAAAGAACATAAAATTATGACTCCTAGCTTTCGAATATTTTAATAGCATCCGAGTTAGATAAGAACAAAAGAGCCGTGATAAGAAATATGAAAGAGAGAGATTTAACAAAAGATTACATGGAAAAAGTGAAGATCCAGCTAGGTCCCCCGGGATTGCTAAGAGTAGGGAACTTATTTCTATTTTTTTGTATTGTCTTTTAAACGTAAAAATCTTCTCGGCCATCATCACTCTGTGAAGAAAGGAATAAAATAAAATTTAATAACCCTAGTTCTCGAAAACTCTAATACAATCAGGGTCGGAAAACAACAAGAGTTGGTCAAGAGAGATCTGATAGGAAAGAAAGAGATCAAATCCAAGACTACATGAAAATAGGTGTAGATCCAGCTATCATTCCTCGAGATTGACACTTTGTCTCGTATCTGATGGTTGATATCTCTTTGAAGTCTACTCTGAAACACAGATAGTATCAGACTACTGTTTGGAACGTATTTCCGAGCATGTCGAGTTAACACAACAACAAAATGGATGCTCACTAACTCGGTTCTACTTCGCTCTGGAAAAAAAACCCATTCTTCTCTAATCCTACTTTTCAATCTTTTCTTCCTTTCCGTTCTGTCCAGGAGGTTTAAGTATAAAACCTCATTGTGGCTGAGGTTCCACCCGGAAAACAGGATCTCCCAACTCTTTCTACAACAAATGTACTTCGTTCAATTCCAGGTGATGTCGGAGGATAAATTTGGAAACTAAGATTTGAAACATTCCTAGTTGCTCTCTATGGAAAATGTAATGAAACCCATTGTTGGTGTTTCTTAATTATTTGTATATATTATATCAATACAGTGTGTTCATAAAGTATGGAATATATTTAAAAAAATCTTTAAAACAACTGAACATAAAAAGTATATTTCCAGTTTTGATATTTTTAAATTTTGAATCTGCCATCTTGAAATTAGGTTTAGTTTTTTAAATAGGAATAAGGTTATGACGTATGGTTTTACATTGTTGCTTTATTGTAAGTTTAATGATGAACTAACATTTTAAATTTGAACATTTAAAACCATAATTTAGAAATGGACAAATGAGTTGAGTTTTACAAATGTACACCACATAGAATATTTGAAAAGTTTTAAAAATGGCTGTGGTTTAAAATGTTTAGTGATGAATAGGCCTATCTCTAAAACAGTTAAGTTTTAAATAATGTACAAGAGGCAAATTATTTTTATTTTAGAAAGACGAATGAGATGTTTTTTTCTTCTTTTCTGTAGGTCGAATGATAACCGAGTTATCGTCCAAAAAATAAAAATATAATTTCTTCAAAATTGTCTACAATACCCAACATTACCCAAACTCCAAAACATTTTTGAATTATAAATGGAGGCTCCATAGAACATTTATAATTGTATAGAAAAGTGTAAACTCATTTTATAATTTTTCTTGAAGAGTTATTGTGATCGAATTACATATTGTAATGATATTTTTCTGACGTAGTAAATTTGACAGTTTATCATTGTTTGTTTATGTATCTCACGTTATTGGTTGTGTAGGTCTAGTTTGAGATCGCAAACCTAACTTTGATTTCTATCACAGTGTGTGTTACTGGCTTCATTGTGTCTCCATTATTATTAACGCTGAAACAAATAATAAGCTTGTCATTTTATTTGTTTAATATTCTTTTGTTTTCCATTGATAAAAGTGATTAGGCTATAATTCAAACATTTTTGGTTATTGTAGAAAATTACCAAGAAATTTTGTTTTTAGTTTTCTCGATAACTCAGTTATTATTTGACCTACAAAAAAAAAAAAAAAAAAAAAAATTAAAAACCATTATGTTCGTGTTTATAAAAGAAAAATATTTTGTCACTTGTGAATTTTTAAAATTTTTTTCGAGTTGTTCAACGTTAAAAATTTAAAACAGCCGCCAATTTGTAAATTATAAAAATAAATTCTTTGGTTTGGTACAGTTGTAAAACGTATAATAATAAAAAAAAAATAATAATAATAATAAATGCTTAAACCAAATCTAAACTCAATATCTTATCTATTTCTGAAGTTATATTGCTTTCTTGTAAAAAGAACAAAACGACGGAACGAATAGACGGATAGTGAAGCAGAATGTAACTATTTATTATGTTATTTGAATTTTTTATTCTTAGATTCGATGTTGAAATCATTGAAATAAATAGCCACTCACCTTTTTCGGGACAGGTTTAATAACACTTAAGTTTGTATAGGCCTATGTTTATTCAATATCCACTTGAAGACAATGTCACGATACAAGATATCATTTACCACTTTACAGGTACCTTACCTAAAATGTAGCTTTTAACCTTAACACCCAAAAATTGTTCTCTACCCAATCTTTTATTATTTGTGGTATTTCAAAATAGTTTTAAATTTTGTTACGTAGTATGTAACCTAAAATTCATCCCAAGTTTGTAATTTTATTTTTATTTTTCATGTATATTCGTGCGATGTTCACATATTATACCAAGGCAGATTAACAATATAAAGTTAAAAAAACATACTCATAAGACTTGAGTTTTCCATTCCTGTTTCAACAATAATTAAATAATCAAATATTATTTTAAACTTAGTCCTAAAATGAATATCGTAGACACGAGGAAACTTTCATCAACAAAAAATAAAGAAAAAAGTTCATATAGTTCAAAAACTTAGTTTTCCGTATATCCACCATTTTGTATTTTGCAAACTAAATTATAAATTCATAAATCAATATGATATCGAGTTCAGATTCGGTACACGCATTTTTGTATGTTACGTTTTTACGTCTACCAAAAACAAACACTTTACTTTGTACTTTTTTCAAAATGGCTGGCGTTTAAAATAATTAACATAGAATTGGACCTATTTCGAAAACCGTTGACGTCACACGAAATTTACAAGAGACAAATATTTTCCTTTTTTAACTACAAACAAAAGTGGTTCTTTTGTTTTTTTTTCTGTACATGAAAGGATAACCTATTTATTAACAAAATTTAACAATATATTTTCTTGGTATTTGTCTAAAACACCCAAAAATAGCTTAAAAACAAAATATTTTCGAATTATCTTAGTTTTATATCCGAATCTTTTTAATTTATACCTTAAGAATAAAGGGATCATTGTATTTAGATTCAGAAATTTGAAAATGTCAAACCAAACCAAAAATCGGTCTAATAAAATTCAAAATAATTTTTACTTTATCGAGAAATTAAATGTATAGTTTTTTGTTGATAATTAGGTTATCCTGTGACATACAAATTATTATAAAAAACTGTTTTGTTCGTGCTTTTATATTTTGTCTCTTGTAAATGTTTTGTAATTTTTTTTTTCAAGATAGTCTATTCAAAGTGAAATACTTTATTTAAACCGCCATTATGACAATATACAAAATAAAGTATTTTTTTTAGTATATTTGTAAAATGTGACAACAATATGTGTACCAAATTAGAACTGAATATCTTTTTTATTTCTAAAGTTATTTTGTTTTGTAAAAAACAAAATGACGGGTAGACGGAAAACTAACGATTTTCGGACCTATGTTTATATGTACTTTTGTCTTTGCTTTTATCATAACGTCCTGATAATATCTCCTTTTCTTCCTGAATAACTCTATACAGAATGTTCAGAAAATATCGTGCCAAACTTTAAGTAGTGGTTATAAGGGTTAAAAGAAAGAAAAAAACTTCATGTAAACATATGCCCGGAAACGCATAGTTTTTCATCTGTGTGGGCATTTTGTGTTAAAATAATTATAGACTTTGAAATTATTAAGTTTTCGAGTAGTAATTTGGTATACACATTTTCCATGTTAATTTTTTATTAGTACATCAATAATCAAAACTTTATCTTATAAATTGTCAAAATGGTGACTGTAAAAAATTTTTAATATTGAATATCTCTACAACCATTAACTTAACACAAAATGTAAACATTCGCCATTTTGAAAATCTATGTGGTAAAGTTTCGATTGTTGGTATTCTTGTTGCATAAAAAAATGTGTATGCCAAATTTCGTCTCAAAATCTTATCAATTTCAAAAGCTATATTTATTTTTCAAAAAAAAGGCCGACAGTAGGAAAATGAAGCGTTTCCAGACGTTTAAAACCTTTCTCTTTATTTTAACCCATATAACAACCACCTAAAGTTTGGTACAACATTTTCTGAATACTTTATATAAACAACTATACCACTTTTGTTAGAAATATATTTTCCGTGCAGTTTTAACTTTGTCTTATACAATTAATTTATTTTCGTGTAGAAAATTAATCTCAAGGTTATTTAATTGTGTTTTCAGATTGAAATTAATTTCTTTATGATGTAAAAAATTACTGCGCAATCTTTTACAATTTAACTTTGCTTCGTGAGTTTAGAACTAAAATGATACAAACAGAAAAAAAAAAGAAAGAAACCCGGGGAACGTCTAGCGTCGGGAACTTTAGGAAGTTTATACTATAATAGTAACTTAGTTATAATTGTAGCTGAAATTTTCGGTTATATATACATTTCAGGAGATGTTGATCAAAACAATTTTAGGCTTAAAAACTTTTGCGTTTTTCCGTTACATTTTTCGTTAACGAATGTTGTTCAGCCATTCTTATTATTTGCGAGGATCATGTCTTGAAAATAATCAATAATTTTTTTTATGCTGTTTCAGAAGATCGAGTGAAAGACAAAATGCAAAAGAGCGGAAACTTATAGAAAAAAAGTTGGGCAAACTAAGCACTGTGGTGGAAGCGATACATGGGGTGACTTCTACAAGATATCCTGTCAACTTATCTAGGGTTAGGTTTGTTGTGAATATTAAAACTCTCTATTTCGTGTGTGTTTTATTAAAATTACTCCAAGTCTTCTCGTTAGATCTAAATCATATTTGTAATTTTGTCACCCTCTGTGTTATAAAAAGTTCGTGTTGAAAGAACCAGGGGAAACATCTATTGTACAGGGTGTTTAAAAATATGTGTCCTAACTTTGGGAAGTGATTTAAGGCATCAAAATAAAGAAAGGCGTCCTTGTAAACATAAGTCCGAAAACGCTTGGTTATCCGTCTGTCGGCCATTTTGTGTTTTTTCGAAAAATAATAATAACTTTAGAAACTATTATGATTTCAAGTCGAAATTTGGTGTACACATTTATTATGATACATTTTACCAGTATGCCAAGAATTCACTTAAACTGTACCTTAAAATTATCAAAATGGCGGCAGTTTGAAAATTTTAAAATCGAATCTCTTTAAAACTCTTTGACAATTTATTAGATAAAGTGTAGCTTCAATATATGCTGGTAAAACGTAACATATTAGAACGTTTTATAAAGTAACATATCATTTTTATAGTTATCATTTTTTTTGGAAAAAACAATAAATGGGGGAGAGACGGATAGCGAAGCGTGTTCAGACATAGGACACATATTTTTGAAGTATTCTGTATAAAGTCCGACTCCATTCTTAATCGACGAAGTGTGGTGGAGTTATTTTCATCCTAGACACGTGAGTTTTAATTAATAGACTCCCAGACAATGAACTTTTTCTTTATATCAAATTTGAGTAAAAGGACAAGCAAATAAAGGAAGATTTCAGATTCATCAAAATTGGATAAGAAGGCTAATTAAAAGTGGAAAATTAAAATATTTTAATTGTGTAAATTGAGGATTCCTTCGGACGGCTGGATTGATTTCTCTAGGAAACAAACTTAGATATGGATTGAGTCTTTCGTACATAAAGGGTACCATCATATCTTCTACAGTTTACAAAACGTATTGGAAAGAAGCAACAGTATTACTGTACCATTATAATCGTCGTCAAAGAGAGAGAAGGAAGAAGTGATAGGTTTGAGTTTATCTACAGAAATATTAATTAACAAGCTTTTAAATTAAATAATTTGTAAACTGAATAAGTGTTTGTAATTAAACTGAGAACATCAATTAGTGTTAGAATTAGGTTTAGAAACTTGTTTGTGTTTAAACTGTAAACGGAACAAATAAACAAATAATGTAGTGTCCTTGATGCAAGTGACAAGGTACTATGCTTGCATATCGTGACGAATACGCTACTCTGAAGCTTTGTGCATCTTGTGTAATTTGTCAAAATAAACACTATATAGATTTAACACACGTGTTAATTTATTATTATACTATCCAGCTTTCACTATTACTTGATGACTATTAATAAAAACTTAGTTTACGAGGAAACTGAAAAGGAAATAAAACAATAATGAAAAGGTAACAAATTAAGATGTGTCTTGTTAAAATAAATATTATTTATGTTTAACACAAGTTAAATTTATTAGCACATTATCCAGTCTTCACTATCCCTTCACGCCAATAAACAAAATGAGTAAGTTTTAACAAGAAAGCCAAAACAGGCCATGAAAAGGTAACCAATTAATGATGTTTGGTGTTAAAAAAACCGTAAATATTATTTAGTTTAATTATAAGAATTAATTTAATAACAAACTACACATCTCGCTCTGACATTTGATATCAATAAACCAAAAGAAAAATTTTAATTAAGAAACCCAAAGGATAAAACAATATTAAAAAGGTAAAAAACTGACGTCACTTGTTCCAATAAATACTACTTACTACTTTTAACACTAGTTTAAATTTACTATCAAACTATCTCTTGATGTAAATCAACCAAAAGATAATTATTAATTAAGAAACCCAAAGGATAAAACAATATTAAAAAGGTAAAAAACTGATATGTCACATCTTCCAATAAATACTATTTACTACTTTTAACATTAGTTTTAATTTACTGTCAAACAATCCTTTGATGTCAACAAAGCAAAAAAGCCCAAAAGATAAAACAATAATAGTAAAGTATCAAACTTGTTGCAATAAATATTATTTAGTTTTAACACTAGTTTTACCAACAAAATATATTTTGTTTCTTGATTGCAACAAACCAAAAGAGAAAACCATACGAAAACACCAAAGAAAATACAATAAAAGGGTAACAAATGAATACGTGACTTATTAAATAAACCCTTTTAGTTTTAACACTATTTTTTTAAAATTTAATAACAAACTATCCCTTGATATCAATAAACCAAAATAACAAGTGTGTGTGTGTGTGTATGTGTGTGTGTGTGTGTGTGTGTGTGGGGGGGTGTGTGTAATGAAGAAGTTCAAAGGAAAAAAATTAACGAAAGGTTATCAAATTATGGTATGACTTGTTATAATAAATACTATTGAGTTTTAAGAGCCATTAAACTATAATAAATATTTTAATTTTCTCTCCTGAATTAAATGATATAATGTAAATGCGATTGTTTAAAGAATATTAAAATTAATAAATAAACTTTAAAAAAATAAATAAAAAAAAACAATGTCTATAATTAATTCAAACACTGTACTTCACACAACAAAGTTTGACAAATGATGCACTCCAGAGTCAAGCATGTACTGGACTTACCTTCATTATGTAAGCAAACCTATCCGGCTATAAAACAATAACATAACTACATAATATATTTTATATTAAATTGAAAAAATAAGAAACAAAAAATAAGTGCCTCACATTTAAAGCTATTCATACTCACAATTATTCATTCAATTTACATAGTTAAAAATATTGAACATTTTGTAGTTCATATAACTTGTTCAGAAATTTTTTCAAGAAACAAGAGAATTCTAAATAATCAGGTAATTGATTGAACAAAATTAGGTTCTGTTTTATAAAAAAATACAAATAACAGAGTTTTAAAGAGAGACCGATCATAAAATTATCTCAAAAAGTGAAACTTGCAATTTATGTCATTATTAATTTTATTTGTTTGATTTTGTTCAAGTTAGTTTGCTATAATGTACAACTTCTATGTATGTCATACTTTCTGTTTGCTGAATATTCAAGTAATCACAATTTGTGTTGATTCTAACAAGGATTATTGTGATAAGCCAGTAACCAACAAAGTAGAAATTACTTATTTATTTTTTTCGACATTAATGATCATTCTTATTATCGATAATCCGTTTTGCAAAGTTACCACTAACTTTAAAAAAATTACAAGAGACCAAAAAATTTACTTTATTAAGAACAAACACATCATTTAAAATTTTTTTTTATCTGTAGCTAAAAGTATAACAGAGATATTGACAAAAACAAAAACAAAAAAATATATTTCTCGGCAGTTGTCAACAATACCCAAAATTACTCAATAATTAGCTAAATAATGATTTCCTAATCTAATTAATGTTGTAAATATATATACTTAGTATAATATTTGTTTCTGGGCTCAACTAATTAAAGCTAAGCCTTTCAAAATTTAGTATACAAAAATATACTGTTAAACGGAAAAAAACAGTTAGTTTACCTACATTTTAAATATAAATTTTGTATAAACTTTATTAGTGAGAAGTTCTGAAATTATTATACCCTATGTGTTATCTGTCACGTGTGTAAAGTAGAAATAGTGAATTTTGTGTTTTTTTGCCAAAAGTAACCTTACAAGATTTCAGAAATTCCTATCAAGCGGTTAGATGTAATATGTTATCAGATATTATACATTACTTATTACCTTTCCTAAATAGTAAGTGATTAATTTTACCTTGTAATTTAGTGCTAAAAACATAGAATAACACCATTGGATGTCTAAGCTTTGTTCACGTAATTTCCCTAAAGAATATTTTGATCATTTAGTGCAAGCATTGTTTTTATAATGAAGAGTGTTTATAATGTGTCTATATAGGGTGACACATTATAATGTCTTTATAATGAGTCTATATAGGGTGTTTCAACTTTGGGAATTGATTTAGTTTCTAAAAACATATGTCCGTAAACTTTTCGTTATCCGTCTGTTTTTGGAGCTATCTATTGGATTTCTTAGGAACTAGCCTTTAAATGGGTACTTTAAAATGTAGGTAATTATGATTGCGAGAATTTTTTTCAAAACACTTTATAAATACCTTACCTTATGATCGACCTACTTCAGCTTATCCTACTGAAATCTGAGTATTATTTAGAATATTTTTAATAAAGTTTATTTGTGCAATTCTAAAGTCAAGTTTTCGCATTGTACAAATATAGAGTATAGGTCTACTTTTCCTAGTTAAATTACTCGTATAAATCACAATTTAAGGTTATGTAGAAATATTTCTTTGACTTTTATATAGTAAATTGATAGAATTGAAGGAGTCACTACAAAACATATTAGTCGCAAAGAGTGTCAACATTACAATTGAAGTATCCACACTGTAAATAATAACAATTTTGAATTTACCTCTGTTTATCTCATCTTAACATGAGGCAAAGCCAACTATAAATATGTCTCAAAGGCACCGCTGATACAATTTTAAATGAACATTCCCTTAAAATTAAAAAATATATTAAATACCACAGTTAAATAAATGTTGGGGAATTTAGAGTCATTTTAATTAAACAGGTGTATTTTAAAGGTGAGGCCAAACTCCGGGAAGTGATTGTACATAACATACTGATGAAAAATGTTTATTGAACATAGGCCCGGAAATGCTTTGTTTTCTATTTATCCGCTATTTTTTTTCAAAATACTTAAATGTTTGCAAGTAGAAATTATATTAGGCTCAAACTTTGTATATCTATTTATTGCGTAGACGTTTATCACTGTTTGAAAAACGAGAACGTTCATACTTTCAAAATCGCGGCCGCTTAAAATCTTTAATGTTAAATATCTCAAAAACCGCTAACTTTAAAAAAATTACAAGAGACCAAAAAATTTACTTTATTAAGAACAAACGCATCATTTAAAAAAAATTATCTGTAGCTAAAAGTATAACAGAGATATTGACAAAACAAAAAAAAATTTCTCGTCATTTGTCAACAATACCATAAATTACACCATAATTAGGTAAATAATGATGTCCTAACCTATTGTTGTAAATATATATACTTAGTATAATATTTGTTTCTGGGCTCAACTAATTAAAGCTAAGCCTTTCAAAATTTAGTATAAAAGAATATACTTATAGATGGAATAAAACAGTTAGTTTAACTACATTTTAAATGTAAATTTTGTATAAACTTTATCACTGAGAAGTTCTGAAAATATTACACCCTATGTGTTATCTGTCATGTGTGTGTGTGTGTGTGTGTGGATGTGTGTGTGTGTGTGTGTGTGTGTGCGTGTGTGTGTGTGTGTGTGTGTGTGTAAAGTAGAAATAGTGAATTTTGGGTTTTTTGCCAAAAGTAACTTTACAAGATTTCAGAAATGAAATTCCTATCAAGCGGTTAGATGTAATAATATGTTATCAGATATTATACATTACTTATTACCTTTCCTAAATAAGTGACTATTTTTACCTTGTAATATAGTGCTAAAAACATAGAATAACACCATTGGATGTCTAAGCTTTGTTCAAGTAATTTCCCTGAAGAATATTTTGATCATTTAGTGCAAGCCTCGCTTTTATAATGAAAAGTCTATATAGGGTGTTTCAACTTTGGGAATTGATTTAGTTTCTAAAAACATATGTCCGTAAACGTTTCGTTATCCTTCTGTTTTTGGAGCTATCTATTTGATTTCTTAGGAACTAGCCTTTAATTGGGTAATTTAAAATGTAGGTAATTATGATTGCGAGAATTTTTTCCAAAACACTTTTTAAAACCTTACCTTATGATCGACCTATTTCAGCTTATCCTACTGAAATCTGAGTTTTATTTAGAATATTTTTAATGAAGTTTATTTGTGCAATTCTAAAGTCAAGTTTTCGTATTGTATAAATATAGAGTATAGGCTTACTTTTCCTATTCAAATTACTCGTATAAATCACAATTTAAGGTTATGTAGAAATATTTCTTGTACCTTTATATAGTAAATTGAAAGAATTGAAGGAGTCACTACAAAACATATTAGTCGCAAAGAGTGTCAACATTCCAATTGAAGTATCCACACTGTAAATAATAACAATTTTGAATTTACCTCTGTTTATCTCATCTTAACATGAGGCAAAGCCAACTATAAATATGTCTCAAAGGCACCGCTGATACAATTTTGAATGAACATTCCCTTAAAATTTAAAAACATATTAAATACCACAGTTAAATAAATGTTGGGGAATTTAGAGTCATTTTAATTAAACAGGTGTATTTTAAAGGTGTAATACAACCTTTTATTTTGAATTATTTTATTTTAAATAATATGTAATATTTTTATAATTTTATATATATATTTAAATTGTTATTGTTTATCTCGGGGTTAGGTTGGTGCCGGTTTTTTCCAAAAAAAATTGTTAATAATGAAAAAAAATAATAAATTAAATATAACACAAAAAAATCAATCAATAAAATGTCAAATGTATTAATGAAAAAAAAAAAAGGTTTATATATATATATATATATATAAAAAATCTGATCAATAGTTCAAGTTTCTCTCACTAATCACGTAAACAGAAAAATATATTTTAACAATAATTAGTTTAATCTCACCAATATTTTCAATGTTTTTCTTCCTCTAATATTGCTTCCTGGTAATTGTCTAGTTTAATATAATTAATCCTTTCTTCATATTTTTCATAACTACTTCAATATTTCATTTTGATTAAACTATTTTATTTTCTCAATCGTATTTTACACACTATAATATGGCAACTGCACTTTCTTAGATATCTCACAAGACTCATGAAAATTTCTTTTTTCTTTTTCACTGTTGTTTTTAATCACCTGATTCATTTTTTTTTTTTTTTTCACTTGCCTACTAGATTTTTTATACTTGTGTGTATGTAATGTTTATATATATATATATATTAATGAATTAATTTAAATGTTTAATTTATATATATTAAATAATGAAATAAATTTTGAATAAATGAAATATTTTTTATAACTCCTTATAACTTATATCTAATTTTTTATAATTAAACTTAAGAAATTTAAAATATATATTTTGAATTGTTATAAAGATGAGGCCAAACTCCGGGAAGTGATTGTACATAACATACTGATGAAAAATGTTTAATGAACATAGGCCCGGAAATGCTTTGTTTTCTATTTATCCGCCATTTTTTTCAAAATACTTAAATGTTTGCAAGTAGAAATTATATTAGGCTCAATTGAATAGCTATATGTTGCGTAGCCGTTTATCACTGTTTGAAAAACGAGAACGTTCATACTTTCAAAATCGCGGCCGCTTAAAATCTTTAATTTTAAGTACCTCAAAAACCGCTAACTTTAAAAAATTTACAAGAGACCAAAAAATTTAATTTATTGAGAACAAACACATCATTTAAAAAAATTTTACTTGTAGCTAAAAGCATAAGAGAGATATCGACAAAAACAATAAATATATTTCTCGGCAGTTTTGAACAATACCCAAAATTACTCCATAATTAGGTAAATAATGATTTCCTAATCTAATGTATATATATATATATATATATATATATATATATATATATATACTTAGTATAATATTTGTTTCTGGGCTCAACTAATTAAAGCTAAGCCTTTCAAAATTTAGTATAAAAGAATATACTTATAGATGGAATAAAACAGTTAGTTTAACTACATTTTAAATGTAAATTTTGTATAAACTTTATCACTGAGAAGTTCTGAAAATATTACACCCTATGTGTTATCTGTCATGTGTGTGTGTGTGTGTGTGTGTGTGGATGTGTGTGTGTGTGTGTGTGTGTGTGTGTGTGTGCGTGTGTGTGTGTGTGTGTAAAGTAGAAATAGTGAATTTTGGGTTTTTTGCCAAAAGTAACTTTACAAGATTTCAGAAATGAAATTCCTATCAAGCGGTTAGATGTAATAATATGTTATCAGATATTATACATTACTTATTACCTTTCCTAAATAAGTGACTATTTTTACCTTGTAATATAGTGCTAAAAACATAGAATAACACCATTGGATGTCTAAGCTTTGTTCAAGTAATTTCCCTGAAGAATATTTTGATCATTTAGTGCAAGCCTCGCTTTTATAATGAAATGTCTATATAGGGTGTTTCAACTTTGGGAATTGATTTAGTTTCTAAAAACATATGTCCGTAAACGTTTCGTTATCCTTCTGTTTTTGGAGCTATCTATTTTGATTTCTTAGGAACTAGCCTTTAATTGGGTAATTTAAAATGTAGGTAATTATGATTGCGAGAATTTTTTCCAAAACACTTTTTAAAACCTTACCTTATGATCGACCTATTTCAGCTTATCCTACTGAAAACTGAGTTTTATTTAGAATATTTTTAATGAAGTTTATTTGTGCAATTCTAAAGTCAAGTTTTCGTATTGTATAAATATAGAGTATAGGCTTACTTTTCCTATTCAAATTACTCGTATAAATCACAATTTAAGGTTATGTAGAAATATTTCTTGTACCTTTATATAGTAAATTGAAAGAATTGAAGGAGTCACTACAAAACATATTAGTCGCAAAGAGTGTCAACATTCCAATTGAAGTATCCACACTGTAAATAATAACAATTTTGAATTTACCTCTGTTTATCTCATCTTAACATGAGGCAAAGCCAACTATAAATATGTCTCAAAGGCACCGCTGATACAATTTTGAATGAACATTCCCTTAAAATTTAAAAACATATTAAATACCACAGTTAAATAAATGTTGGGGAATTTAGAGTCATTTTAATTAAACAGGTGTATTTTAAAGGTGTAATACAACCTTTTATTTTGAATTATTTTATTTTAAATAATATGTAATATTTTTATAATTTTATATATATATTTAAATTGTTATTGTTTATCTCGGGGTTAGGTTGGTGCCGGTTTTTTCCAAAAAAAATTGTTAATAATGAAAAAAAATAATAAATTAAATATAACACAAAAAAATCAATCAATAAAATGTCAAATGTATTAATGAAAAAAAAAAAAAAGGTTTATATATATATATATATATATATATATATAAAATCTGATCAATAGTTCAAGTTTCTCTCACTAATCACGTAAACAGAAAAATATGTTTTAACAATAATTAGTTTAATCTCACCAATATTTTCAATGTTTTTCTTCCTCTAATATTGCTTCCTGGTAATTGTCTAGTTTAATATAATTAATCCTTTCTTCATATTTTTCATAACTACTTCAATATTTCATTTCGATTAAACTATTTTATTTTCTCAATCGTATTTTACACACTATAATATGGCAACTGCACTTTCTTAGATATCTCACAAGACTCATGAAAATTTCTTTTTTCTTTTTCACTGTTGTTTTTAATCACCTGATTCATTTGTTTTTTTTTATTCACTTGCCTACTAGATTTTTTATACTTGTGTGTATGTAATGTTTATATATATATATATATATTAATGAATTAATTTAAATGTTTAATTTATATATATTAAATAATGAAATAAATTTTGAATAAATGAAATATTTTTTATAACTCCTTATAACTTATATCTAATTTTTTATAATTAAACTTAAGAAATTTAAAATATATATTTTGAATTGTTATAAAGGTGAGGCCAAACTCCGGGAAGTGATTGTACATAACATACTGATGAAAAATGTTTAATGAACATAGGCCCGGAAATGCTTTGTTTTCTATTTATCCGCCATTTTTTTCAAAATACTTAAATGTTTGCAAGTAGAAATTATATTAGGCTCAATTGAATAGCTATATGTTGCGTAGCCGTTTATCACTGTTTGAAAAACGAGAACGTTCATACTTTCAAAATCGCGGCCGCTTAAAATCTTTAATTTTAAGTACCTCAAAAACCGCTAACTTTAAAAAATTTACAAGAGACCAAAAAATTTAATTTATTGAGAACAAACACATCATTTAAAAAAATTTTACTTGTAGCTAAAAGCATAAGAGAGATATCGACAAAAACAATAAATATATTTCTCGGCAGTTTTGAACAATACCCAAAATTACTCCATAATTAGGTAAATAATGATTTCCTAATCTAATGTATATATATATATATATATATATATATATATATATATATACTTAGTATAATATTTGTTTCTGGGCTCAACTAATTAAAGCTAAGCCTTTCAAAATTTAGTATAAAAGAATATACTTATAGATGGAATAAAACAGTTAGTTTAACTACATTTTAAATGTAAATTTTGTATAAACTTTATCACTGAGAAGTTCTGAAAATATTACACCCTATGTGTTATCTGTCATGTGTGTGTGTGTGTGTGTGTGTGGATGTGTGTGTGTGTGTGTGTGTGTGTGTGTGTGTGCGTGTGTGTGTGTGTGTGTAAAGTAGAAATAGTGAATTTTGGGTTTTTTGCCAAAAGTAACTTTACAAGATTTCAGAAATGAAATTCCTATCAAGCGGTTAGATGTAATAATATGTTATCAGATATTATACATTACTTATTACCTTTCCTAAATAAGTGACTATTTTTACCTTGTAATATAGTGCTAAAAACATAGAATAACACCATTGGATGTCTAAGCTTTGTTCAAGTAATTTCCCTGAAGAATATTTTGATCATTTAGTGCAAGCCTCGCTTTTATAATGAAATGTCTATATAGGGTGTTTCAACTTTGGGAATTGATTTAGTTTCTAAAAACATATGTCCGTAAACGTTTCGTTATCCTTCTGTTTTTGGAGCTATCTATTTTGATTTCTTAGGAACTAGCCTTTAATTGGGTAATTTAAAATGTAGGTAATTATGATTGCGAGAATTTTTTCCAAAACACTTTTTAAAACCTTACCTTATGATCGACCTATTTCAGCTTATCCTACTGAAAACTGAGTTTTATTTAGAATATTTTTAATGAAGTTTATTTGTGCAATTCTAAAGTCAAGTTTTCGTATTGTATAAATATAGAGTATAGGCTTACTTTTCCTATTCAAATTACTCGTATAAATCACAATTTAAGGTTATGTAGAAATATTTCTTGTACCTTTATATAGTAAATTGAAAGAATTGAAGGAGTCACTACAAAACATATTAGTCGCAAAGAGTGTCAACATTCCAATTGAAGTATCCACACTGTAAATAATAACAATTTTGAATTTACCTCTGTTTATCTCATCTTAACATGAGGCAAAGCCAACTATAAATATGTCTCAAAGGCACCGCTGATACAATTTTGAATGAACATTCCCTTAAAATTTAAAAACATATTAAATACCACAGTTAAATAAATGTTGGGGAATTTAGAGTCATTTTAATTAAACAGGTGTATTTTAAAGGTGTAATACAACCTTTTATTTTGAATTATTTTATTTTAAATAATATGTAATATTTTTATAATTTTATATATATATTTAAATTGTTATTGTTTATCTCGGGGTTAGGTTGGTGCCGGTTTTTTCCAAAAAAAATTGTTAATAATGAAAAAAAATAATAAATTAAATATAACACAAAAAAATCAATCAATAAAATGTCAAATGTATTAATGAAAAAAAAAAAAAAGGTTTATATATATATATATATATATATATATATATAAAATCTGATCAATAGTTCAAGTTTCTCTCACTAATCACGTAAACAGAAAAATATGTTTTAACAATAATTAGTTTAATCTCACCAATATTTTCAATGTTTTTCTTCCTCTAATATTGCTTCCTGGTAATTGTCTAGTTTAATATAATTAATCCTTTCTTCATATTTTTCATAACTACTTCAATATTTCATTTCGATTAAACTATTTTATTTTCTCAATCGTATTTTACACACTATAATATGGCAACTGCACTTTCTTAGATATCTCACAAGACTCATGAAAATTTCTTTTTTCTTTTTCACTGTTGTTTTTAATCACCTGATTCATTTGTTTTTTTTTATTCACTTGCCTACTAGATTTTTTATACTTGTGTGTATGTAATGTTTATATATATATATATATATTAATGAATTAATTTAAATGTTTAATTTATATATATTAAATAATGAAATAAATTTTGAATAAATGAAATATTTTTTATAACTCCTTATAACTTATATCTAATTTTTTATAATTAAACTTAAGAAATTTAAAATATATATTTTGAATTGTTATAAAGGTGAGGCCAAACTCCGGGAAGTGATTGTACATAACATACTGATGAAAAATGTTTAATGAACATAGGCCCGGAAATGCTTTGTTTTCTATTTATCCGCCATTTTTTTCAAAATACTTAAATGTTTGCAAGTAGAAATTATATTAGGCTCAATTGAATAGCTATATGTTGCGTAGCCGTTTATCACTGTTTGAAAAACGAGAACGTTCATACTTTCAAAATCGCGGCCGCTTAAAATCTTTAATTTTAAATACCTCAAAAACCGCTAACTTTAAAAAATTTACAAGAGACCAAAAAATTTACTTTATTGAGAACAAACACATCATTTAAAAAAATTTTACTTGTAGCTAAAAGCATAAGAGAGATATCGACAAAAACAATAAATATATTTCTCGGCAGTTTTGAACAATACCCAAAATTACTCCATAATTAGGTAAATAATGATTTCCTAATCTAATGTATATATATATATATATATATATATATATATATATATATATATATATATATATACTTAGTATAATATTTGTTTCTGGGCTCAACTAATTAAAGCTAAGCCTTTCAAAATTTAGTATAAAAGAATATACTTATAGATGGAATAAAACAGTTAGTTTAACTACATTTTAAATGTAAATTTTGTATAAACTTTATCACTGAGAAGTTCTGAAAATATTACACCCTATGTGTTATCTGTCATGTGTGTGTGTGTGTGTGTGTGTGTGGATGTGTGTGTGTGTGTGTGTGTGTGTGTGTGTGTGTGTGTGCGTGTGTGTGTGTGTGTAAAGTAGAAATAGTGAATTTTGGGTTTTTTGCCAAAAGTAACTTTACAAGATTTCAGAAATGAAATTCCTATCAAGCGGTTAGATGTAATAATATGTTATCAGATATTATACATTACTTATTACCTTTCCTAAATAAGTGACTATTTTTACCTTGTAATTTAGTGCTAAAAACATAGAATAACACCATTGGATGTCTAAGCTTTGTTCAAGTAATTTCCCTGAAGAATATTTTGATCATTTAGTGCAAGCCTCGCTTTTATAATGAAATGTCTATATAGGGTGTTTCAACTTTGGGAATTGATTTAGTTTCTAAAAACATATGTCCGTAAACGTTTCGTTATCCTTCTGTTTTTGGAGCTATCTATTTTGATTTCTTAGGAACTAGCCTTTAATTGGGTAATTTAAAATGTAGGTAATTACGATTGCGAGAATTTTTTCCAAAACACTTTTTAAAACCTTACCTTATGATCGACCTATTTCAGCTTATCCTACTGAAATCTGAGTATTATTTAGAATATTTTTAATGAAGTTTATTTGTGCAATTCTAAAGTCAAGTTTTCGTATTGTATAAATATAGAGTATAGGCTTACTTTTCCTATTCAAATTACTCGTATAAATCACAATTTAAGGTTATGTAGAAATATTTCTTAGACTTTTATATAGTAAATTGAAAGAATTTAAGGAGTCACTACAAACATATTAGTCGCAAAGAGTGTCAACATTCCAATTGAAGTATCCACACTGTAAATAATAACAATTTTGAATTTACCTCTGTTTATCTCATCTTAACATGAGGCAAAGCCAACTATAAATATGTCTCAAAGGCACCGCTGATACAATTTTGAATGAACATTCCCTTAAAATTTAAAAACATATTAAATACCACAGTTAAATAAATGTTGGGGAATTTAGAGTCATTTTAATTAAACAGGTGTATTTTAAAGGTGTAATACAACCTTTTATTTTGAATTATTTTATTTTAAATAATATGTAATATTTTTATAATTATATATATATATATATATATATATATTTAAATTGTTATTGTTTATCTCGGGGTTAGGTTGGTGCCGGTTTTTTCCAAAAAAAATTGTTAATAATGAAAAAAAATAATAAATTAAATATAACACAAAAAAATCAATCAATAAAATGTCAAATGTATTAATGAAAAAAAAAAAAGGTTTATATATATATATATATATATATATATATAAAAAATCTGATCAATAGTTCAAGTTTCTCTCACTAATCACGTAAACAGAAAAATATATTTTAACAATAATTAGTTTAATCTCACCAATATTTTCAATGTTTTTCTTCCTCTAATATTGCTTCCTGGTAATTGTCTAGTTATAATTAATCCTTTCTTCATATTTTTCATAACTACTTCAATATTTCATTTCGATTAAACTATTTTATTTTCTCAATCGTATTTTACACACTATAATATGGCAACTGCACTTTCTTAGATATCTCACAAGACTCATGAAAATTTCTTTTTTCTTTTTCACTGTTGTTTTTAATCACCTGATTCATTTGTTTTTTTTTTATTCACTTGCCTACTAGATTTTTTATACTTGTGTGTATGTAATGTTTATATATATATATATATATATATATATATTAATGAATTAATTTAAATGTTTAATTTATATATATTAAATAATGAAATAAATTTTGAATAAATGAAATATTTTTTATAACTCCTTATAACTTATATCTAATTTTTTATAATTAAACTTAAGAAATTTAAAATATATATTTTGAATTGTTATAAAGGTGAGGCCAAACTCCGGGAAGTGATTGTACATAACATACTGATGAAAAATGTTTAATGAACATAGGCCCGGAAATGCTTTGTTTTCTATTTATCCGCCATTTTTTTCAAAATACTTAAATGTTTGCAAGTAGAAATTATATTAGGCTCAATTGAATAGCTATATGTTGCGTAGCCGTTTATCACTGTTTGAAAAACGAGAACGTTCATACTTTCAAAATCGCGGCCGCTTAAAATCTTTAATTTTAAATACCTCAAAAACCGCTAACTTTAAAAAATTTACAAGAGACCAAAAAATTTACTTTATTGAGAACAAACACATCATTTAAAAAAATTTTACTTGTAGCTAAAAGCATAAGAGAGATATCGACAAAAACAATAAATATATTTCTCGGCAGTTTTGAACAATACCCAAAATTACTCCATAATTAGGTAAATAATGATTTCCTAATCTAATGTATATATATATATATATATATATATATATATATATATATATACTTAGTATAATATTTGTTTCTGGGCTCAACTAATTAAAGCTAAGCCTTTCAAAATTTAGTATAAAAGAATATACTTATAGATGGAATAAAACAGTTAGTTTAACTACATTTTAAATGTAAATTTTGTATAAACTTTATCACTGAGAAGTTCTGAA
Organism: Aphrophora alni; assembly: GCA_963513935.1. Classification (NCBI taxonomy): domain Eukaryota; kingdom Metazoa; phylum Arthropoda; class Insecta; order Hemiptera; family Aphrophoridae; genus Aphrophora; species Aphrophora alni. The sequence goes on along the minus strand of OY740765.1, from coordinate 56,991,185 downwards.
AATATTACACCCTATGTGTTATCTGTCATGTGTGTGTGTGTGTGTGTGTGTGTGGATGTGTGTGTGTGTGTGTGTGTGTGTGTGCGTGTGTGTGTGTGTGTGTAAAGTAGAAATAGTGAATTTTGGGTTTTTTGCCAAAAGTAACTTTACAAGATTTCAGAAATGAAATTCCTATCAAGCGGTTAGATGTAATAATATGTTATCAGATATTATACATTACTTATTACCTTTCCTAAATAAGTGACTATTTTTACCTTGTAATTTAGTGCTAAAAACATAGAATAACACCATTGGATGTCTAAGCTTTGTTCAAGTAATTTCCCTGAAGAATATTTTGATCATTTAGTGCAAGCCTCGCTTTTATAATGAAATGTCTATATAGGGTGTTTCAACTTTGGGAATTGATTTAGTTTCTAAAAACATATGTCCGTAAACGTTTCGTTATCCTTCTGTTTTTGGAGCTATCTATTTTGATTTCTTAGGAACTAGCCTTTAATTGGGTAATTTAAAATGTAGGTAATTACGATTGCGAGAATTTTTTCCAAAACACTTTTTAAAACCTTACCTTATGATCGACCTATTTCAGCTTATCCTACTGAAATCTGAGTATTATTTAGAATATTTTTAATGAAGTTTATTTGTGCAATTCTAAAGTCAAGTTTTCGTATTGTATAAATATAGAGTATAGGCTTACTTTTCCTATTCAAATTACTCGTATAAATCACAATTTAAGGTTATGTAGAAATATTTCTTAGACTTTTATATAGTAAATTGAAAGAATTTAAGGAGTCACTACAAACATATTAGTCGCAAAGAGTGTCAACATTCCAATTGAAGTATCCACACTGTAAATAATAACAATTTTGAATTTACCTCTGTTTATCTCATCTTAACATGAGGCAAAGCCAACTATAAATATGTCTCAAAGGCACCGCTGATACAATTTTGAATGAACATTCCCTTAAAATTTAAAAATATATTAAATACCACAGTTAAATAAATGTTGGGGAATTTAGAGTAATTTTAATTAAACAGGTGTATTTTAAAGGTGAGGCCTAACTCCGGGAAGTGATTGTACATAACATACTGATGAAAAATGTTTATTGAACATAGGCCCAGAAATGCTTTGTTTTCTATTTATCCGCTATTTTTTTCAAAATACTTAAATGTTTGCAAGTAGAAATTATATTAGGCTCAATTGAATAGCTATATGTTGCGTAGCCGTTTATCACTGTTTGAAAAACTAGAACGTTCATACTTTCAAAATCGCGGCCGCTTAAAATCTTTAATTTTAAATATCTCAAAAACCGCTAACTTTAAAAAAAATACAAGAGACCAAAAAAATTACTTTATTAAGAACAAACACACCAATAAAAAAAGTATTATCTGTAGCTAAAATTATAACAGAGATATCGACAAAAACAAAAAATATATTACTCGGCAGTTGTAACAATACCCAAAATTACTCCATAATTAGGTAAATAATGATTTCCTAATCTAATGTTGTATATATATATATATATATATATATATATATATATATAATATTTGTTTCTGGGCTCAACTAATTAAAGCTAAGCCTTTCAAAATTTAGTATAAGAAAATATACTGTATAGATAGAATAAAACAGTTAGTTTAACTACATTTTAAATGTAAATTTTGTATAAACTTTATCACTGAGAAGTTCTGAAATTATTACACCCTATGTGTTATCTGTCATGTGTGTGTATGTGTGTATGTGTGTATGTGTGTGTGTGTGTGTGTGTGTGTGTGTGTGTGTGTGTGTGTGTGTTTGTGTGTGTGCGTGCGTAAGTGTGGATATGTGTGTGTGTTTGTGTGTGTGTGTGTGTGTGTATGTGTGTGTGTGTGTGTGTGTGTGTGTGTGTGTGTGTGTGTGTGTGTGTGTGTGTGTGTGTGCGCGTGATTTACAAACAGAAAGATACACACTTGAAACTATAAGAGTCCTTGGTTTTCTTTACGGACCCTAATGAAGAGAAATCAATGAAAATACAATCCATCTTTTAATGGCTATTGAATTGTTAGTCTCAATCTCGCAAAAACTGATTTTAAAACTTATACCCTACGTAGTCTATTTCTAATTGTGTAGTTAAATTGTAGCTGAATTCGTCATAAGAAAAACTGTAACATATATATGATTCCGCTCTGCAATTTGATTTTCAGACTCGTAGGTCATATCGAGTCTAAGTTACAAAAGGAGGGGATAATATCTGACACTTTAAATTTAGTCTAGCGTCAACATATTAATTTTTTCGACAAATAAAACATACATATTCGTAATCATATAATTTTAATTTCTAGTTTTATTTCATTTTCCATACATAATACTAAAAGAAATAATTCAACTTGATAGTTCCCTTACTACCCCAAGGTCATTTTTATTTGTTACCGCTATATTTTTTTCCTATATGTGAGATAATTCAAAGAATATCAATGCCAAGTTTGAAATATATATGTAGACGAGTTGTGACTTAGATGGACGCGAGTGAAATTATTAGGGTCCTTGGTTTTACTTACGGATCCTGGGTACAATTGAGAGGAATTTTGAAGAAAAAGAAAAGGATTAAAATAAGTTGGATACAAATTTACCTAAATCCTACAGTCGACGGCTTGAATCTTACATTAAAGGAAGCTTTTTAAAATAAAAATTGAAGACAGCTACTCAATTCTAAAAGGAATTTTAGCTAGAGTGCCACAAGGAAGTGTCTTTTGACCTTTATTATATATGTTCTACACAAACAATATACCAATTTAAGAGAAGCAACGATTGCAATTTTTGCGGAAGATACTAGTATATTAGCTGAAGAAGTTTCTGTTCCAAATCCAAGGCTCTATCTACTACATAACTGACGGGACCTAGAAGTGGCGTATTAAACTTAATGAATAAAGTCTTACAACTTCACTAATCGAAATGTAAGTTTCATTCCAATAAAGATAAACTAGCAAATCATTCCATGTGCAAATACCGCAATATATTTAGGTGAGAAACTAAAATGGAAATGAATAGGTAAAAATAAAAAGACAACTATCATATTTAGGAAAATGCAGTGGAAGGAATTCTCAATTGGTTTCGCATAGTAATCGTTAAAATATAAACAAGTGTTCAAAAATTAAAAAAAAGACCGACTTTAAAAAAACAAGTTAATAAAATTGTATTCAATACGCAATGAGCTCATAACTTATACCGTATGCCCAATCGATCGTGAGTGCTGAATCGATCATGGCGTCGACTTCAAAAAAAGCAAGATATAAACACTCATTTATGTTTCTGTTACAACTAGTAGTTTATATTTTAAGAATATAATTATTATGAAGTCGCAACTGTTATTGTAAAAAAATTCTATTTATATATATTTTTTTATTTTTTTTAAGTCGGTTTAAATAATTTAAAAAATTCCCAGTAATGGATAGTTAACATAAACACATACTATATTCACATACACATACTTTTATTCAAAAGCAATTTTTTCAATATTGAATAAAAATATTTCCAACTAGCCTGTGTCAATCAGGCGCCATTTTGGCATTTTTTAAAAACTACTGGTCAAGTACTGGCTCAATCAAATCAGTAATGAATCGGGACCATCTCGGAAGCATACACTTTCAAACGAGAGCATTCCCATTGAAATCGGTTAAGCCGTTCCGGAAATTTACGCGGAGATAGATAAAAAAAATGCAGGTCGAATACAGAACCGCCTACTTGTTTGAAAACTGTAAAACCCATATGGATATATAGAGTGGTATTTTAGAGATACACCAAAAAATGTAATGTACTGACGCTTTCAAAATAAGGTTTTACGAATTGTTGTTAATGTTACCTGGTATATCAGGAATGATGATTTAAATAAAGATCTTGGAATTGTACCTGAATAAATTCAGAATTAAGAAAAGAAGCACTAGGTTATACTTCATTCACATCAAAAATTAGTAACATACAAAAATTTCGCCTGTTACGGCATTGATGAAGCGTATACAAAAGACTAAATAACCTAAGACGAAAACGTACACATTTTTCGAGACCAAGCCCACAAGTCCAGTTACATGACAATGGAACCTGATGCCGGGAAAATCCAGTGAATCATAAACTAATTTAAAGAGGTTTTGACAAAGGTTGAAGTAGTGGAGAAAAAACAAGATTCAGTTTGATCGTTTAAGACTAAATTAAATTTATTATAAGGAAGTCTCTTAATTTGTAATATTTCCAAAATGTTATATTTTTTATCCTTTACGTTAAAATGGAGAATTTCAAATTTAATATTAGAATAAAAATCAGTTAAAGCATGGTTTTTTAAATGACTGGAAAAACTAGAATCGTTATAACCTAACCGCCAACTTATTTCCACTTAGTCTACACTTAAAACTACGGCCTGTTTGACCAACATAAGCAGCATTACAAATACTACATGTCAATTTATAAACTCCACTTGTTTTATTTTTAGAATCTATTAAAATCTTTCATATATTTCTATTACAGTAAAAGGCTGGTTTACAGTGTTTTTTCTTTTCCAAAATATTACCCACTTTGTAGCTTGCCTGAAATAATTGATTCTACGCCACTTTTGTGTGATTTTAATATTATTGACTACTGGGTAAATGAACAGTTTTGTATTTTTTTTTTTTTAATTTTGTTTTTAACATTTTTCAATGACGCTAGTGTCATATCCATTATATATTATTTACTATTTCTTTAATAGCCTACATGAAAGTTCTACACAAAAATCCTTATGGATAATAATTGGTCAAATTGTAAAAAACAAACTTGTTTATAATAAGTTTTCATTTGATATAAAACAGTCATTCTTTTAAATTGTAAGAGAAAACGAGCTGGAAATTAAAAAAAAGGTTTTGTGATTAACTGATTTAACACGGAACTTTACAAAGAGATAGAGCGATGCGGAAGCGAACCTATGGAGGAAAGCAGTCAAGGAATTTGAGAATTATATTAACTATCAAATTTATTTTTTATATTTTCTTGATTGTTTCATTTTTCTCTTTAGCACTAACGGTTTTTACTAGACTAAAAATAAAAAGTTGCTATAGCCTAGATGGAATATGCTGCATTTCTCTTTCCGCATGTCCTTTCCTCAAAACTTCTTTTTACCACGTTTTTATTAGTTCGGTTTCCGTCATATCTGTCAGTCTGTCCGGGTGGAATTTTGCAATCGAGTTTAAACTAACTTCCCGATAAGCTAGAGACCTGAAATTTTGAACATAGGTCAGAATTGGATGACAATACAATATTCAGTTGGTTTCTTTTCTCTACATTTGTTTAAACAATAATTATTTAAACAAATAAAAATTGGCCAATGAGATATAGATTTTTTCTTTTTAACCGCGTTATCGCTTTTAATGAATATGCCATGACGGAGATGGGAAGAATGCGTCAAATACGACCTTCACCACCATAAGTTTATGATATATTTACAATTTGTAATGGAGAAGGATCTGACATTGTATTGTTTTAATTCATGTAGATGAAAAAAATATAATACATTTTGTTTACTTCTTTAATTTGATTTTCTGAGTTACAAGACTAATAGAACTATTATAGGTAATAAGAGGTAATTTTTTGAATTTCAGACATTTGCAGCTAAACAGGATGTGAAATGCATTGGGAATTTCCTATATATGTCCCTGTCAGAGTCATAAATATAATTATACAGAACCGATTGAAATCTTTCACCCGGACATAAGACTAAAAAACAGAACATAATAAATCAAATAATATATTTTTTTTAACATAACACTTTTTAAAACGGACTAAAAAGTATAAAATAATTTTTCATCACCCTTCTACAATTTTGACGGAGGATTGTTAGTGGCTATGAATATATTTGGAATACTTGGAGAGAAAAACGTGGGGCGCAGCCAGTAAATAATACAAGTAGACAATCGGGATGAATTCACAGCTAATTTCAGTGAATCGGAAATGAGATTCACTGTAGTTTAATTTATTTACTCCTCCTTAACTATCATAGATTGCCTGCGCCCCATGTTTTTCTCTCCAAGTATTCCGAATATATCCATAGCCACTAACAATCCACCCTCAAAATTGTAGAAGGGTCATGAAAAATTATTTTATACTTTTTAGTCCGTTTTAAAAACGTGGTATGTTAAAAAAAATTTTATTTGATTTATTAGAAATTTTATCTCAATTTTCTCTTACAATTTAAAAGATTAAACTAAAATGCCTTATGTAAAATGAAAGCTTATTACAAGGGCAAGTTTTAAATTCAATTTGACAATAGTGTTTGGATTATTTCAGGTTTTTGTCTGAAAACACCTATATTTGATAGTTTCAAACTAAATAAATACACTAACATTATTACTTATCAAAATAAAAGGGGTTGCATTTACAGGAAAGTTGAGAAAATTTAACTTTTCGTCGATAAGTTACGACAATTTTGAAAAACAGAAAATTCATAGCTCCAAAGCAAATGAGAGAACAATTTTTGAAGAGCGATTTCCTACTTTAAGTGTGTACTTTTAGACAAAAGATTTTTTTACACCAAGTGTCAATCACCCTGTATACATTTTTAATCTACATTGTGTGAGCGATGAAAAAATGTAATAATTATCCACTCTAAGATATCTGTTTTACACGTAGCCTAAGATAAGTATTATTTTATACGTAAATAACTGGCATACCGCATAGAATTGAATTACGTAACCATTACTTTATCTTTACTCTCAGGACTTATAATCTTCTGCAATTCATAGAAATACACCAACTGTTTAACAACACCTTCGTCTTACTAACATCTGCAATCGGCGAGATTGGATCAAATTTCATGTGCAAACTTCAGATATAAGATCTACTCTGTAAGATCACCCCAAATTCCCGTTGGGAGTCTAAAAGACTTATTTATATTATAGATTTGAGATTTTTATGAAATATTTATCTCTGAAAACTCCGAATTACAGTGAACTCATCTTCCCGATGTATTTATACTAAACTCGTGAAAAAGAAGAAAAGTAAACAAAATATCTTTTCTACACGAATGCATACAATTTTAAAACTTGCAGGCGCCTGTGAATAGATTATTATACCGGGTGTCAAAAAGTCAAAAATTACTAGAAAGGTCAAATTTTTTGAAATGATTTTTTATGTAAAAACATTATATTTTGTTACTACTGTATAACGTAAACTCAATCTCACCCAAAAAGGTGGTTTTTGGGAGGCAGTTCAACATTTTCAAATATAAGGCCCTATCGAATAATACCAAAATTTAAGTTTATTATTTAATAGAAAATAACTGTCCAAAGTAGAGGTCGCTATATTAAACCAATTCAAAATGGCGTCCTATCAAATATTCAAATACTTTAAAATTTTAGCTCTGAAAATTATGAGTTTAAATTAAAATTTTACGGTAACGCCACTTCTTGATCAAACTTGAATAATATAACAGTAAAGTTTATGCTATTATAATTTTGTCTCATTATTATCTTCTGATATAAATTGGATTTTTTGAATATTATTCGCCGCCATTTTCGATTGGATTAAGATATAGTTTGCGCTGTTATTTTCTATTAAATAAGACCTTTAACTTAAGGTATAAATCAAATTGCCTTTGACAATTTTTAGTTGCCCCTCAAAATCCCCATTTCGGGGTGGGATGTTGTGTTTTTACACCAAAAAACATTTCTAAAATTTGTGCTTTTTATCTTTCAAGTTTAAAAGTTACTTAAAACTTCCAGGAACTTTATTAACACTTGGTATCTCATATAGTGTCCTGTAGTAGCATTATGCTCTTTACGTTCGATGTACAAGATTAGGCATACACGTAAGAAAAAAAAAATTATAGTTTAGGGTTGTTTAGAATTTGTTTGAACACAGTTTTTATAATTTTCTTTTTGTATTCGTGTTTACTAAAAGAAATACAATTATATATTTTGACTTTTGATAATATATATTTTGTTTGTCTTATACATTTTAAGACAAATTATTTTATTTATTTACATTACAATTTAAGATATTTTTGTATAATTTTTTTTAATCACACATTTTTCAAAACATCACAAAATATTCAATTTTACTCAGATAAAAAAAAACTTTCATGAGGAACTAAAGAAAGAAGAGTTTTTTCTATATATTCTAGGTAAGATCACCTGCATTAACATTACACGTGGACTAGCCTTTTCTGAACAATAAATTTACTATCGATAAGAATTGAACAACTCGCCTTGTGAACTATTGACAATGAATTAATTATTATGTTTGCAGTTTCAACTTCACTATTCTCTTCGTAAAATATTGAAAGCTTTGGAATTTTTCCGTTATAGGACTACAAGCGCCATTAGGTTACGTTAGGTTGCCAGGAAAGATGGTCAACTGATGAAGGAATAGAGGATTGGACGAAGAAGCTCATCCTGGAAATCGACAAATGGATTTCGCGTCGCTTTGGGGAAGTGAATTATATAACGCAGGTGCTAATAGGGTATGGAGAGTTCGGGAATTAGATGTGAAGATTTAAGATTAGAAACGACTCGAAGTGCGTATATTGTGGACAAGAAGACACAGTTGAGCACAGACTATTTCAATGCTTAAGATGAGAACTCGATCGTCATGAACTTAGGGACGCTTATACTTAGGGTTTAGTGGGTAACCCGTTAAGTATACCACCTCCTCTTAATCTATATAATATAGGCGTTCGGGAGGCTCACACTGGGGTTAACTAATGGTTTGTGCAAATGGGAATAAAGCATTTTCCACGGTCTTTGGAGAAAAGAAAAAAAAATAGATGACGTTACGTTAGATTAGATTAGTTTATAATATAATAGGTTAGATTAGGTTATGAAAGGATAGGTTAGGTTAAGTTAACTTATAAATAGAAATACTAATGAAAGCTTTAAACCAAATATGTTCAATACGCGAATGAGGATTAGGCAACAATGTAAAAAAACAGCTCAAATGAGTTTGAATCGTTGTTTTACACATTCTTTCTTTGAAGAAACCACACGTTGCTTCCTCGTACAGACCCTTAAGGTATTTGTACGAGTAACGAGTGTGGCAAATCCGTGAAAAATAGCTAGATCTATACATTTCTTCTTGTAATATTGCGGTAGATTCCTTTCTTTCATCCTTCATATCAGGTTTCTTTTTACCAAATATTTTTCTCTTTCTTAATGCTATTAACATTTTCGACAGCTAGGGGGGTATTTATTTTATATATTTTTTTTTATAAAGCAATGATGACAGATAATTTTTTGCCTTTTAAACAACAAGAAAAAAACCGCTCGCACAAAACGTTATTTTAATTTCGTGACTCTTTGTAGCCTACAAAGAGTAGGATTATGTAAAATGTTTGAATTTTTTTAAAACATCGCTGCATCTTCTTCCCAATTTATGACCTTCAATAAATGAAAGAAATTCTTTTCTGTGTCATATCGAACTCAAAGTTGGTTCAGGAAATGAGCAAGCTGCTACTCCAAGATCAGCCTCTGCATCTCGCAGAAATACTCACTGATAACGGCACTGATTATTGATAACATCCCTTAACATGTTGAGTATAGTTTCCAGTCATAGTCTACTTTCATCTTAGAAACGAGTCCTTTATAACCAACAGAAAACTGTTTTTGAAAAAAAAGTATTTGACACAACAAAAACCAGTTCCATCCTAAACGGAAAAGAACCAATACTTCTTATTCATATTGAATGATACTCATAATAACAATTATTTTTATAAACGAATGACTAATTCTGCTTTTGTGTAATTGATTATATTTTTCCTGTAAACTATTAACTAGATAAATAATTAACTAATTCTCATTGTAAACAATCGAGTAATTCTATTTATTTCCATTTAAATATTTCTGTATCAACAATAATTAGTAATTATCAGAGTTTTCAACACGACTTGACTATTACAATTACAAACAATAAACTCACTCTTTTTTTAACAATTAAGTTTTGCCTTTTCTTAACAATTTACTGATTCCTATTGAACAATAACAACCATTTTTTAACAATTGTCTACCATTATATCGTAGTTTTCAACACTATTAAAAGATTATAATTACAAACAAAAAGTCTACATTGTTAATAAATAAATAATGATTCTTCTCAACAATTTACTGATACCCCTTCCAATAATAACTATTCAATCATAACAATTGTTGACAAATATATCATCTTTTTTAACACAACTTGAAGATTGCAATTGCCAACCACAAACCTTTTTCAACAGTTAAGTTAACATCTTTTGTTAACAATTTACTGGTTCCTATTGAAGAATATCAACCATTCTTTAACAATAATTGTCAACCATTATAACATAGTTTTAAACACAGTTTGACGATTACAGTTTCAAACAATGAACTGTGACCTTCGTTAATAATTAACGTTAATAATTAAGTAAATGTTAAAAATTTAAGTACATAATACCTATTATTAAAAATTAAGTAATTGCTCTTATGAATATTTAGGTAATCCCAATATTGTTTACAATTAACTAAATGGCTATTTTGAATATTTATGTATTGCTACTAGTTAAAAATTATTTATGGGATATTATTAGCAATTAAGTAATAACTATTTTGACTATTTCAGTATTGCCAATTGTTTACAATAAAGTATTATTTTTCATTTTTGATTAAGTGATGACTATTTTGAATATTTAATTAATTAATTATTAATATTTTACTAATTGCTGTTGTTAACAATAAAATTATGAATCTTGTCAACAATTAATTAAGTAATAACTATTTTCACTATTTAAGTATTGCCACTTGTTTACAATAAAGTTATTGTTATTAATTAAGTAATGGCTCTTTTGGATATTTAATTAAAGCTTTTTGTTAACAATTTTGTAATTGCTGTTGTTAACAATAAATTGCTGACTCTTGTTAACAGATAAAGTAGTAATTATTTTGACTATTTAAGTATTGCCACTTGTTTACAATAAAGTACCTCTTGTTATTAATTAGGCAATGGCTCTTTTGAATATTTAATTAATGCTTCTTGATAACAATTTAGTAACTGCTATTGTTAATAAAAATTAATGAGTCTTGTTAACAATTAAGTAATTGCACTCTTTAAACTCAAGTAGTAGCTCTTATTAACAATTAAATAATGTCTCTTTTGAATATTTACCTAATTGGTCTCGTTAACAATTACGTAATTTATATCATTTACAAAAAACTAATATCTCTAGTTATCAACTGAATAATAGCTGTTTTCAATTTTTTATATATTCCTACGTGTTTACAGTTAGGTGATACCCCTTGTTAACAAGTAAGTATTTGCTCTTTTCAACAATTGAGTAATGACTCTTGTTAACCATTAAGTAATACCTCTGGTTACTAATTAAGTAAATGCTCTTGTTAACAATTAAGTAATGGCCCTTATTAGCTATTAAGTAACACCTCTGGTTACAAATTAAGTAATGGTTCTCATTAATAATTAAGTAATTGCTCTTGTTTACAATTAAGTAATGACTCTTGTTTGAAAATTAAGTAACTCTGCTTCTTAACAATATTACTTGTTTCCAATTAAATAATACCTCTCATTACAAATAAGTAATTGTTCTTGTTAAAACTTAAGTAATGGTTCTAGTTAACTGTTTTGTTACAATTAAGTAATACTTCTCATTAATAATTAAGTAATTTCTCTTGTTAACAAGTATGTACTAATGACTCTTGTTAAAAATTAAGTAATGTGCTTTTTAACAATTAAGTAATGTGTTTGTTAAAATTAAGCAACTGAGCTTGTTAACAATTAACTAATATTTCTCAGTAATAATTAAGTAATAGCTCTTTTTAACAACTAAGTGATACCTCTTGTTAATAATAAAGTAATATTTCTTATGAACAATTAAGTAATCGCTCTTGTTAACCATTAAGTAATACCTCTTGTTAATAATAATGAGTATTGGCACTTGTTAACATTTAAATAATTATTTTTGTTAAAAATTATGTAACTCCTCTTGTTAACAATTGACAGTTTCCACTGGTTAATCATTGATCTAATTCAGTTTGTTTAGTACATTTTGATAATACCTTATTTATTTCTCTTTTGAACAAAGGACACCATTAATTTTTAAGATGTCAACCATTAGAAGATAGTTTTCAACAAATGACGACTCTCTTGGAAATAATTAATTGCATTTTCATGTAAATAATTGTTCATTGTTTATTAAGATGCAAATATCGTTGTTTTATCTCACATAAAAATTATCGTACTAACAATTAAAAAATTTAATATTGAAGACTTTTAAATATTTGCTCATTAAATATTATTATTAAGTTGTCAGGCCTTAAATTATTGGGTTGTACACACGACCGTGGTACCATTCATCGATTACAATCAATTGTTTCAAATTACAAACAAATCCTTCATTAATTATCAAAGTGCCAACCATCAAGTATTAGTTTTCAGCAACAATTCTCATTAATAATTTATTTCTCTTGTAAACTGTCGTTCATAACTTATTGAGATGTTTTAAACACAATACGACAATTACGATTGTTAATAATTGATTCTTCTTGTTAATTATCATTTTTTAAATAATGGTCGACTAATTTAGAAGTCACCGTTCACACTTTTGGTATCACTAAACGTGGGTACAATGTAGGCAGAAAAAAAATTATCATCAGTAATATAATAATAAATGACGCAAAGATATTGCACTAACCTATTATTTATCCAGCCATATCTGCATAAATATCTCTATTCTACTTAGCCTATACGTGCAAAAAATTAACAATAATAATTTTTTTCTTTACCTATTTTTTCTTGTATTTCATTAGGTCAGTTAGTACAGAAGAGTTCATTCCTATTAATTTTTGTAAAATCATTCTTCCATAACGAAGCTAAGTGTAAATTGTATTTGTTTTGAAATAGAATTAATAATGCCTTCAAAGGTTCACTTCTATTTGTTGTCAATTATTGTTGAACCGTCATTTTTTTTTCTACTTTCATTTTGACTGGGATATTCTTTACATATCACCAAAATTTGATCAAAATCGGCACTACACAATATCCTGTTTATAATTTTGAATTTTCTGTAGGGCCTAATTATCATTAAGTATTTTTATGACATGCAATTATCAGATGTCCTGTTTAAAATATTTGAATTTTTGTATTGATTACTAAGTAATATAATTATCAGAATATCCTGTTCATAATTTTAAATTTTCTGTATTTATCATTAAGTAATTTTATGATGTATAATTATCAGATATCTTTTAAAAAATATTCTCTATTTATCATTAGATAATTGTATGATGTATAATTATCAGATATACTTTGTATAATTTTAAATTTCTGTATTTATCTATAAATAATTTATAACATATAATCATTAGAAGTCCTGTTTGAAATTATCTGTATTTATTGTTAAGTAACTGTATGAGAAATAATTATCAGAAATAGTGGTAAAATAAGTTACATTTATCATTAAGTAATTGTATGACTTTTAATTTACAGATAACCAGATTAAAATTATCTACATTTATCGTTTTGAAACTGTATGACATATAATAATCAGAAAACCTGCTTAAAATCTTCCGTATTTATCATTAAGTAATTATATAACATATAATAGTAGATACCATGTTTCAAATTACCTTCTTTATCATTAAGTAATTGTATGACATATAGTTATCAGATATACTGTTTAAAATTGCCTTGCTTTATCATTAAGTAATTGTATGGAATATGATTATCAGATATCCTGCTTAAAGTTTTCTGTATCATTACGTAATTGTTTGATATGAATAATTATGATATATCTTCTTCATAATTTTAAATTTTCTATATTTATCATTAAGTAATTGTATGATATATAATTCTCAAATACCCTGTTTGTAATTTTAAATATTTCGTTTTTAGTTAAATTTTATCATTAATTATTTTATGACGTATAATGGTTATCAAATATTCTAATTATAATTGGGAGTAAATACAAACATTATTTGATTCTTTTATTTATAGAGTATAATGCGTTTATGGCTTGTAGAAAGTATTACTATGAAATTTATTTATTTTGTTGATGAAAACCTTGTAATATAGTAGTTTGGTTGTTTTAAAGGTACTACATTATTCTCTCAATTATTTGATATATTTATATAAAGATAATAAAACATATTCAGCCCAGGCCTAATGATTGACTAATTTACTATTATTAAATGTCGTATTTGTTGTGATTTCATTAAATTAAAATAAAATTCATACATTCCTTCAAGCCCTAATCAAATTATCAAGTCATCAATTAAAGCTAGACGGTCGAAATATTTGTTAAGATACGTGTCAATTCACTTGGAAGGAAGTATTTGAGATTTCTGTAGTTTTTTATTAAAACAAATTTAGGGAGTGCATTATTCATATAAAATCTGAGATGATATTATGTATACCATAAATATTTATTGATTTTAGTGTACCTGTGGATAAACACGTGATCAGACTGTTCCACAATTGACCAATAAATACAAAGTTTATACAAGTGCTTTAATTCAAGGGTTGGAAACTTCTCACGATATCGGCGGTATTGTCGGACTCAAAACTAGACCTATAAATTAACTTCATCATCCTTATAGAATAATTCACGCATCCAAAACCATAAAACAAGTCTAACCTAATATTACTCTGGTTCTGTCTGTTCCTGATCCGTTTGATGTGTTCAAAATGGCGCCGAAGATGCCTGGAGGATTAAAAGGTTTTTAGAATTGAATGAAAAACCTCGCATTAGCCTTAAAGCGAAGTAGTTATTAGCCGACCCTCGGTAAGGGCCCGGAGTTAAATACAGAGCTGCGGGCTACACGCCAAACCGACACCACTTACATTTGTAAATACAAACAAGTAACATGTCTGTGAGTCTGTGCTTACTATAGACACATATTTCAAAATATGTCGGGAAGTTTATCTCGAAATAAATAATCTTTATCTTTCAAACTACAAAACCTATCCTTTCAATACAGACATCAGCAATTTTATTATTTTCTTTTCGAAATATGGAGAAAAACTAATATTATATGCGGGTATCGTTTAACTAAAATCCATAACAAATCATTTCTAATAACAATTTATAAATGGACACTTTTAGCTAATGGTTTATGTCGACAAATAGAAGGGGAAACACAAATTAGGGCGGAAGTGATATTGATTTTATTATTTCTACTATTTTTTCTCACAACATTTCCGTTGCTTACTTGTGTCTAAACTTAAAAGAAGCCTAAAGTTGTATATGTAAGATCTTAAGAGATGCAACCGATTTGTTACACAAACCGCCGCACAGTGGGGTCATTAGTGAATCTATAGGCTCAAAAATCATAATTATTTTAGGATTACGATATTTGAGATATCTGAACCAGAAGTTTAACTTAACAATTGCGTTTTCTACATTTAAAATATGACATTACATGAATCTGCATAAAATTTGTATAATATTCTGGAAAATTCCTCTTTTTTTCTTTATTTAACCTTGTCCTAAGTTATCCATCACAGTGAAAGAAAATTGACTAACCGGCTTACGTTTTATTTTATAAAAATTATAACTGCTTTAACAGTTTCATAAATGCAATTATTCAGTTAAAGTGTAAAATCTGTAATGGTTAAAACCAAATATGCTTTAAAAAAGTTTATATAATTATTTGAGCAGCGAAACGTCACTAATTGGTGGATTATCGATTTCCTCTTCATCCTCACTCACACTGTCCTCCTCATTGTCATGATTATTGTTTTTGAAAGACAAGCAGCATCTTCATATCACCAGTGAATAATTTTTCTTTATGTAAAGTAGGAGGTTTCAAGCTTGTTTTTACAGGATCTGACGATATCAACAAGTTATTGAAAATAGCAATATTTGTCTTAGTTCGGGACAGTTTTAAAGAAAATTCTTCTTTAAACCTCTTCAATTCCTTATGGCAAGGTTCTTGGACATCCTCAGATAGCCGTTCTATAGGAATTAAAAATTGTTTTGCAATTGCGAGGCCGCGCAACATTCAATGTACCGTAAAGAGGCATAGGATACCAGTTGTAGAGGTCCACATATTTCCTGGCCGTTTTCATTGCAAAACTCTGGAAAGCATGGATATTTATTTCAATATCGCAGGACAACACTCGAAGGATCCCGCTATAGTTATCTATTAATTCCTTGTCTATGTCAGTGATTCATGAGGAAATCATAGAATTACTAGAAAATCTTCTGCCCGTGTATCTATCGTTTGTATTGCTTCCCCCTTGCTTTAGCGTGTTAATTAGGAGACCAGTTTATTTTGTAAATGTGTCAAATTTCTTTCATTCTAGATGAAACATTTTCCTTTTCTTTTGCGGTTCGAGACTGTCAATTTTCATTCCTAATTTATAAGAAATACGTAGCAGACATTCCATGCTTCAAGTAGGAATGCAATGTCGAACGACCCCATGACAGAATTTCTTCATTGTATTCTCGTTTTGATATTTCATCCAAACTGTTTATTTATTTACACAAATATAAAGTTTTTGTGTGTTGAGATTACTTACTAAAGCTTTACACACCTTGCCATCAATCATAGTTTCGAATCGTTTATTTTTAATAATAATGTTGTGTTGATCAGTGCGTTGAAGGTTGCTAATTTGTTGTTTAATAAGTGTGATTTCACTTATAATATTGTCCTTAGATTCCTTTACAAATCTAAATCTAATTGACCTACAGTAACTTGTTAAAGATGGTCTGGGATTTTTCCACACACACATTCTACATTCAAAATATCCTTGGCATTTAGCTGGAGAAGAACGAAAGATGAATCTAAAATACTTAAATCATCATCATATCTACGGCGTATCTTTGTTTGTATCAGCTGTGACTGCCACAACAATCGCTGCCCCATTTAAATGAGATCACTATTTCGGTCAACTCTTTTTCAAAAATTGTGTGCGCAATATTATAATTCTTTGATTCAAGAAGTCGGTCAGCTCAACTACAGCTTGAAGTTTTGTAAAGATGATAATAATTTCAATGGCTTTTCGCCTTAAATCCCAACCAAAAAAAAAAAAAAAAAAAAGTTGAAGTTTAGCTTCAATAACGGTGTCCATTATTTTCAATTAGTTCGGCTGGCGTTAGCAATAGTTTTTAGTTGTTATAACCTTTTTCTATGGAGGGTAAAGGTCAGATCCGTTACTTAGTGCACTGCTGTGCATCTGGCAATATAGCTTCTTAGTTAATTTTGACGAAACTATTAAACTCAGTGCCGCATCCGGCGTTAAAGAAGCAGCTTTTTTACTTTCACTAGTCATGTACATATTTAAATTTCTATCGCTTTTCTTGTGAAGATAGTAAAGTTTTAAATACAAACGTATCGTCTTTCTTACCCTCCTTTCGAAGTTTATATTCAACGGGAAAACATAACTCGTCAAGTGATGTTTGCTCTACAAAACCGCTTATTTTTCTTCTTTTGGCTTTAGGACCACTAGTTGCAATTTTTTTTTCTGGACGCCCTCAGGAAGTTTTCAACGCACTAGAAGAGCTTTTTGAAGGAGAGTTCACATTTTCTATACAAATATTTAATTTCAACCAATCTTTGTACTGAATAACAAATGTTGAGTATGTACGGTTGCAACTATCCCAATTTCTTTACAAGTTATTAAAAATGTGTAAATGACATTTCTTATTTCCTGTTCAAGGATGGATGTGTTTGACCAAACTTCATCTTTATAGATTAAAAAAGATAATATCTTCCCTCTTTGGTACTTACCAATGAATGTTTTTTGTTCTAAGCTTTTCCATTAACTCCTTTCTTGATGTCACCAGTAGTACATTTAGAACAATAAATTTATTATATATCGAATGGGCAAGTATGGGTAAATAAAATTAGTGGATTTGAGTTAAATAGAGGTTATTTAAAGCAATATAAAGCACTTTTTTGTTGCGGAAAATTTAGCTTTTTTGACAGAAATATTTTAAAACAATATACATGCAAAAGTATTGATATAAAAAAAAACATTGGAAAAAACTAAATAAAATACGTAAAAACTAACCTCCAGGCGTTTCTACCATTAAAATATATAAAAATATTAGACTTGAATACAAGACCACATTTAACAACCGAGATTAAAACTTGAATTGTCACCGCGAAACGATGAGGATTGTTAGAAAAGTCAAAGTTAAAGATAAATTTCTTGTTCTTTGTACTTTGCCCTTTACAAACTATGGTAATTCATGAGTTCATGTCTTCATACTGTTGATTTACGGGCATTTTACTTCAATTTGGATAATTTACTTAGTTTTGACCCGCTGAGTGCATTAGCCGCATCATTTTGCTGTTTTATCTTCGTAAAGTGCGTATCCTTTGACGAAATAAAACAACGGAACAATATTGTCGAAACAGTGACCGCTTATCCTTTGTAAGAAGAACAATAATTAATAAAAAAGACGTTTCCTTTTAACTTATTGTTCATTATTCTCTCTTTAATTATGTTTTTAATCGTATATGATAAAATAGGAACAAATAAGTTATATAATATTTCAAGTAAAAAATATACGACCTAGACTGGGAATTGAACTCGGAACCTTTAGCTTTACTCGCCAATGCTCTATATCCTTAGTCGATTACCAGTTTAAGGCGTACACTTCTCACTTGACTTTGTTTTTGCTGGAATTTTCGAGTTATCAAATTAGTTACCTCTTTGGAAACAACATTGAAATTAATATTAATACATACTAAAGGGCTGCAAGTTGAGTAAAATATAAGTTTCAATGTCGTTTCTAACAAGATAGTTAATATAATAACTCCAAAATTACAGCAAAAAGTAAAGTCAAGTCCCAGTCCCTATGTTGGGAAGGGACTAAGGATAGCTCAGTTGGTATAGCATTGGAGCGTAAAGCCAAAGGTCCTGGGTTTAATTCCCAGGATAGGTCGTATATTTTTCACTTGAAATATTATTTAATTTTAAAATACTAGCTGGTAAAATGTATAGGTGTTAAAATCAATAAATTAAAAAACAAATCAATCTAAAATTGATTACAAATTGTATTACAATTGTATATATTACAAATTAAAAAGGAAACAAATAAGAAATTATAATAGTTTGGGCTCACCTAAAGTGAGTGCTTAGAAATCCCGAAGGACCCTCTACTCTTAGGCTCTCTTTCATCTTTCGTATAAGGTTTATCATGAATAGGTTAACTCTTTTTCTATTGCTACCCTGACGCTATTAGAGTATTCAAGGGTATTTATTTTAGGTTCTTTTTAATTTTTTTTATAAGGTCATGAAAACGGAGAGGTTTTTTACTTTTAAACAACAAGAAAAAAATACACAATAGAGAGCCCATATCTCAAGTAAAATAATGAAATAAATATTTTTCTACAAAAAAGTAAAAACCTGATTGATGGTTAAAGACAATATATAGGCCTACAGAGAGTGTCCCGAAAACGGTAAACTGGCTATTCATTTTTGGATTACATTATACATCGAAACGAACAAAATATCTCAAATAACATATAGCCCCAATATCCGTCAATGTTTATTTTTAAAATACAAATTAAACTTGACAAATTATTAGTCTTTACATAGATTCATCGTCCGTTAGTCGAGACAAGTGTAACCACATATTATATTAAAAAACTAATAAAATAAATATTAGCTCTTTTAAAAATAAATTATTACAGAAAACAACAGTTATTATTATATACAGTGTCGCAAAAAAACCTTAGCGCTCTATGCAATATTATATTCTATATATCGAAATAAATTTTTCCGAATTTGCCTTAGTTTAGTTACAATTCGTCATTTTTATTTTATTATTTTATTTTATTAACATAACTCCAGAAATAGATAAGATATTGAGTTTAGATTTGGTATAGGGGCTAAACATTTTGTATGTTACGTTTTACAAATGTATCAAACACACAAAGAAAGACTTTATTTTTATAATTTTTAAAATGGCGGACGTTTAATCTCTTAACGTCCCTTATCTCCAAAACCGTTAACTTAAAAAAACATTTAGACCACCGCCGTTTTTAAAATTGTAAAAATAAAGTCTTCGTGTTTTGTACACGTATAAAACGTTAGGCTTACATAAAAAAAAAAAAATACTTATACCAAATCTGAACTATTTTTGGAGTTATAATGAGTTGTTGTAAAAAAACAAAATGGCGAATAAACTGATAATGAAGCCGACTAGGGCCTATATGTTATTTGGCATGGTTTGATAGTTATGATATATGTATAATTCAAAATTAAAAATCTAGTTCACTTTTTTCAAAACACCCAGTATATTTGATGATAATCTGTTGAAATTATACGATTGATGGCTGATAAGCGTTGAAGGGGGAGGGGGAGTTTTTAAATTTATTTTATTTTACATTTACATTTTTAATTTGATTGTGTGTGAATATGAAAGTGTGAAACGAACAATTATAAATTTTCATTGTAATTATGATTTACATCTTAAATATAAATATGTATCCATATAATATGTGTTCACACTGATATGTAATTATCTCTAAGTCAATGAAATTTCGGTTCGTTCCCACTTGAAATGAGTTACAATTGTAACGAAACAGTAACGAAAACACACAATTTTCAACAAGAAACACTTTATTTGTAACAAGATAACGTTTCAAAGACTAAGCCTACGCAATTAACAACTGAAGATGATGACTTGGTCTGAAATGTCGTCTTGTAACAATAAACTGTTTATTCTGTTTTCTAGTGATTCGATTCGTTTGCTTTGTGCTTTGTGTTAAAAAAAATGCAAAGTAATAATTTTATTTTAGTTTGGTGTAGGCATATATATGTCTGTTTCTGGAGTATTGTATTTTTGTAAAAAATAATCATAATCAGCCTCAGTGGCTCCGCATATTTGAATCAGACTAGCATATTTGAAATTTCTATGTTTAAAAAAATCTAAAACCAGCCAAAACTTATTTGTTGCGGTGGTTGCTCCAATTAAAACTATTATTTTATAGAACAAATTAACTTTTACAGTTAAATAAATCAGAATTAATATTACTTCTTGGAGAGGAGGTCCACAAGAAAAAGTTATAAATTTTTTGATTTGTGGAGCGCTGGTAGCCTAAAATAACGCTAAAAATGTTTCTACCAAATTTCACCTCGAACTCTAATAATAGGCTACCTGAGTGAAGATTATTTTTCGAAAAACACAAAATACCTGACAGACAGATAACGAAGCATTTTCGAATATATATTTATAAGAACTTTTTTCTTTATTTTGATGCTTTGAATTGCTTTCCGAAGTTAGGGTGTGTATTATAAAGAGTGTTTCAAAACTACGTTTTAAAACGTCAGGTTTTTTATGACATGTTTTATCAATGTAATAAAAACCAGGACTTTGTTTTGCATGTTTTATAAATGGATGCCGTTTAAAATTTTTAATGTAGAATAAATAATGAACTATTAACTTTACAATTTAAACTGCCGCCATTTTGAAAATATGCGAAATAAAGTCCTGGTTTTTGGTACATTATTAAAATCTAGCGTCAAATTTAGGTGTGCTAAATTTAGGCTCGGTATCTAATTTATTTCCAAAAATATATATTTTTTTAAATACAAAATGCTGGACAGACGAAAAACTAATCATTTTAGGACATATCTTCCAAGGAATTTTTAACGTGAAGAACAGTCTAACGGAGGTCGAATAAGGAGCACTGTGACCATATTCACAACAAGGAAAGAAGGATTCGCCAAACTACAATGGTTTTTGTGCTTTGGGGAATCCTGTTTTCTTTATTCTGTGTTTTTATATGGTAAAATAAATACTGTTTCAATCTTTAAGTCTCTAGATGTAAAGTTTAAAACTAAGTAAATTTACAAATAATTTTTTTCTTGTTGTTTAAAGGTAAAAAACATCTCGATCATCCTGATAAAAAAAAGTAAGAAAAAAACAACAACATAAAATGAAGACTCCTTATCCCTCGAATAGGCTGCTGTAATAGCATATGGGTCGGAAAATAACAAGAGTTGGTCAAGAGAGATCTGATATAAAAATTGAAAGAGAAGGATCTAACTCAAGACTACACGAAATCAGTTAGTTAAAAAAAAAAAAATAAATAAACACTCTTTATAAAGCTCATTCTTCTACTTTTTTTATCTAAATACAATGAAATGTATCAAAATATATCTAGAGTATAACAATAGTATATTTCATCACTAGGACCTAAAGTGAAGCTTTTCAATACAAGCTCAAGCTTAACTTGAGCGAGGATCGAAAAGCTTCTTTTGGTCCAACTGATGAACTATATTTTTCGTTATACTGCAAATAATATAAGAAAACAATTTCACAAAAACTAAAATATTATAACCTATTTACTCTCAAATCGATGGTAACAGCATTTTTTACGGTTATTTACAATCTAGAGTATAGGATATTTTTATAGATGCTTTACAATCTTTAATTAATTCTTATAAACGAAGTAACAGCTGATGACCTCGACTTCAGCTGATGTTTTTAGGTCCTAAATGAACAACCTTAGCATCTCAATGCATGTATTGAAAACAACTGTTTTTGAAGCAGTAGGCCTATATAGAAAATTATATTTGAATTTATTTAGATATAATGAATAAGTCGAAATATAATAAAATTATCTATATATATCTAAAGATATTGAAATGTATTGAAGTGTAATAAATAAATCGTAATACATTAAAATATAATAAATATATCGATACGTATAAAAGTAATAACGGAATATTGTATTGTCACCTGACTTACGTCAGTGAGCACAATTTCATTTTTCTATGATGAAGGAAAGTGGGTTAAATTAAGCCTGCACGATTTGACGACAACAAGCACGGTAGCGAGTTAAAGAGAAGTATTTAAAAAGGTGTAGATCCAGCTTGAATTAAGCATAAATTCACTGGTGTCAACTTGTTCTTGTAGAGCCTTACACAATAATTAGTTTACAGTTAATTAACCGAGAATTAGTTTGATACAGAACGTTTGATGACATGGTATAGCAATGTCAGGTTAAATTGTTCTCCTACTCACGCTACAATCTGCTAACCACGGTATCCAAATTAAAACCATGGATTATTAAATAATTGTTAATATATTTGGGATAAATAATATAGGGTGGAATAAATTTCTTAAACACAAATTTGTATAATTATTATTGTTATTAGTATTGGAAGTGGATTTTATACCCTGGAGACCTCAGCGTATAAGACTTTTAGTGTAGCCTACTCGCTGATTCCTCTATCTAGCTTCTTTCTATACCCTTTTATAGGTTAGGTTAGGTTACGTAAAATTAAGTTAGGATAGGTTAGGTTAGGTTGGGTTATGTATATAGAATATGTCTAAGCTAGATCGTTTATTTGATCTAAAGTTCCATTTGGGCAGTAGATAACTAGTCTTCTACGTCCTAAAGCTTAACATTTCAGAAGTATGTGTTCTGCAGTTTCCAAATGTTGATTGGTGTCTGCATTTCAAGGTACCCTGGATTAATCGTATGATATTCAAATGTTTTTTTAAATCGCTGTGTCCTGTCAGTAAGATTAAGACTTGCCTTTGGTTTCGTTTGGATTTTGCTGCGACAAACCTAAAGAATATTTGATCTGGCTAAACCAGTGACCTATAGGGTTTCCCTTTTGGGAGTACTCTCCAGCGAACTCTGGTCCACTTTTTTTTATCCACTTTTTCAGATAATTCTTTACTGCAGCTTTACTTATGACAAACGCTGATTCCGAGCCAATGAAAGGTGTAATTGCTCCTTTCTTCATCAGTTTGTCAGCCTTCTCGTTATCCTCTGTGACTAGGTATCTATCTCAATTCCACCTGGTTCCGGGTAGATAGTTTAACTAAGGACGGGTGACAATCCCACACTAATGACGAAGATAATTTGTGTGAACTTATAGCCTTTATAAGAAACAGCCTGACTATCTGTCCTGACAATGATGTGCTTACACGTAAATTCTCTCGCTAGGCACAGTTGTGCGCATTATAATATTGTCAGCACTTCTGCCTGGAATACCGTCGTATACTTTCCCAGAGCTATACAAATACTACACAGTGGAATAAATTTCTTAAAACAGTTTTTAAAAGCATGTTATATATACATGTTAAAATACATGTTAATATATACATTCTTTGTAAATATATTTAAAAAAAAATAGTAATTTATAATACAATTTATTTTGTATCAACAATACAAGAGGTCCGAAACTTATAATTTTACTAATGTTACAACCAATTTATGTATACAGAGTGTTTAAAAAATAAGTGTCCTATCTTTGGGAAGTGATTTATAGCATCAAAATAAGAAAACAACTTTTGATAAACATATGTCTGTAAAGGCTTCGTTATTCGTCAGTCGGCTTTTTTGTGTTTTTTTCAAAAATTCATGCTACCAGTAGCCTATACCAAGAATTAAAACTTTATCTCATAGATTTTCAAAATGGAGGCCATTTATATTTTTTATAAAGCTACTACAGATATTTAATATTACAAATTTTAAACAGCCGCCATTTTGAAAATTTATAAAATAAAGTTTTTATTATTGGTAAACTGGTACAACATAGCATGAAAAATGTGATAGTAATATCTATAGTTGACATTATTATTATTAAAAAAAAAGAAAAAAAAGACCGACAGACGGATAACGAAGCGTTTTTGGGAATATGTTTATAAGAACTATTTTGTTTTATTTTGATGCCCTGAATCAGTTCCCGAATTTAGGGAAACACTCTGTATAAACAAAAAATAAAATAAAGTTGTAGTAATCAGCCATTCTTTTGATACGGACGTGACAGTTACATGCATTACAACTTGGAAAAAAAGAAAAGTTAATTTTATTTTATAAATTGTTAAAGCTTAACTGGTAGGTAATTTTTTATACTATTTTTGCACTAAATTTGAAAATGATCATATTATTGGTTTTGATGTATAGTTCAACTAAGTTGGAGTTACGGACGTGACTTGAAAAGCACTTGTCTTCTGACATACTGTTACAATTGTTAAAAAGTCTGTTAATTTCTTGGGAAATTTATGAATTAATATTTTGTCAGCTTATTTTAAGATGAATACCTACTTAGAAACATTAGTGTTCAATCTTAAAATCCTGTAATATTTCAATTAAAAAATTGATAAAACGTTACCGACGTGACACTGGTTTGTTACGGACAATAAACTCAACAGTCTGTTAAAAGTACTTTATTTTACATTAAAAAGTTTTCAGTGCTCTTCTTACATTCTTTTTAGTTAAAGTAAGACTTATTTGATCTATAAAAGAACATAAACAAACTTAATTACATCTTAAACTTGTGTTTGAATCAGGAGGAATTATTGTGAAATTGTTAGGAAAATGTATTCATTATTAATGAAACAGTTATCATGTTTATAAGCCACAATAACTTGTTCATAAAGTTCACTGATATTCTTGGTAATTTACTGACAATTAGTCACTGATAAATATAAAGTGACTAGATGTATACCAACTTCAGAGATGAAAGTATCCACAAAATAAATAATTCTGCTACATCATATTGGTTGTAATTATTAAGTTAAGGTATTTTAAGACTTTAATAAACTTTTTACTGAGAAATTAAGAAAATAATTTTTTTAGTATTAGGTTATAATAATCAAAATATTGAAAACATTGAAAATATTACTAAAACTATAGATTATGTTTTGTATATACAGAGTGCTTCACTAAATTAGGGAATTAGGGAAGGATTCAGGGCATATCTCTCTCTCTCTCTCTCTCTCTCTCTCTCTCTCTCTCTCTCTCTCTCTCTCTCTCTCTCTCTCTCTCTCTCTTTCTCTCTCTCTCTCTCTCTCTCTCTCGCTATGTAAATTTATATATATAGGGTAATTCAAAATTGCACGGTAAAACTTAGTTACTTTTCTACCGAAAAATAAGAAAAAAACCTTTATGTAAACGTAGACTATGTCCGAAAAAGCTTCTTTTTCGAGTTGAGACAAACGAAATATATCGACCTGATTTTGTTCCAAGAGAGAAACTAATTCTTGGTACCCACATTAAGGAACAAATTTGATGATTTTGTGTTTTTTTTTTTAAAGTGAATAAAGTCTGTAAGTTCAAGAACTGTGTCTCCAGTAATTTCTGAAAAACAATTATGTGATATAAAAAAAAAATGGAATCATACTTTATTAGGTTTAGCGTAAATTAACTTTGTTAAATGGGTAATAAACATACAAAGCCTTTGAACAAAACTTGTAGAGAGTTAAGTTCTGAAAAAATTGGTGTAAATAAAGTCAATAGATAGAACAAAAACTCGAACACAAGATCTTACAAAAATTATGTTTACTTAATCAAACGCGTTTCAACAACAAAGTCGCCATCCTCAATGATAGTTATAACTGTTTTAGTTATAGTTTAGTTATTGTGCTCATGTATCATTGAGGATGGCGACTTTATCTTTGAAACGCGTTTGATTAAGTAAACATAATTTTTGTGAGATTTTGTGTTCAAGTTCTTGTTCTAGCTAATATTATCTCACAATTCAAGCTCAATATTTATTTATAAAGTCAATAAAAACAAATACAGGATAGTTAAATTTTGTTGTCTGTGAACAAAAGACTAGCATTATGAAGAAGTTTTTTGTTTTGTTCAAAAATTGCAACGTGTTTCTGTAGTAGTCTGTTCCCGAAATATATAATCACTCTGTAGGCTATATATATAAAAGAACTTATTATTATGACGTGACGTCAGAAATATGAGAATTTCGATAGGAAATCAAACTTGTCTGTGAATTTATCTCATTTTATTTATTTATTTTTTGAACACACGATTTCCATTAATTTTTTTAAAAAAGAAAAATTTCATTTAATTAGAAAAAGCCTAACTTTTTTAAAATATTTTTTATATAGCCTACATATATGTTGTATTTTATCATATATTTGCGTTTCTATCTATGAACTTGTGAGAAACTAAGTGATGAAATTTATTTTTCAAAATTTAATTAATAAACGTAGGCCTTCAGATCAGTTCGTGTCGTCAGGTGTACAGCATAGTAATAAATTAGCCAAAACATACTAAATTAATCCTATTTGGTTACAGTTTGCACGCAACTAGTCTCACGGCACGTTATCATGGAGTTGAAGAAATCTTGGGTAAACTGTTTTTAAAGTAATTGGATAATGATTTATTATTCATTCACACACCTACCATCATTTCTCTATATAAAATAAATAGAGAACGTTTCGAAAATGTGGATCAACTATTGTTATCATGAACTCAGACATAAAAATAACTGACATAGCCTAGTAGCATAAAACTATACTAGAAACTAAAGCTAGTAACTTACAAAAGGAACCAGGGCTAACACTAGGCTTAAGTTAGGTTTGGTTTGGTTAGGTTCCGTTAGATTATTCTGTTAGGTTAAGTTCGGTTACTTTTGGATAGGTTAAGTTATGTTAGGTTAGTTTCGGTTCAGTTAGGTTAGGTTATGTTAGGTCGCGTAAGGCCTAAGGTATAACAAGACTGTATAGGCTACAACCGAAATCCACCCTGTCGAAACGTATGTATTATTTTATACACAAATGATGGTAAATGTCCGAATAAATTTAATATAAATTAAATTTATGATACTAAAACATTGTCATAAAAAGGTATTTATGAGATAATTTGTATGTATTTCCATGTAAAATAAAATTTGGATAACAAAATAATTGTTTAAATTTATTTATTTTAAAATTTTAATATTATTATTTTTAATTTACATTTTGATGTTGACTAACTTATTGTGTTATTTAGTACTTAGCCAATGATGTTGTATACTTTTATTTATTGCCCTTTTTTTGTTTTCTTATTTATTATTGTTTAATTGTTAATTTAAAGTTTTATATTTAGTAATTTATTATATTTATTGTGTTATTTAGTTATTAACCAATTATGTATACTTTTATATATTGCTCTTGTTATTTATTATTGTTTAGTTGTAAATTTAAATTAGGACTTTTAGTAATTAATTAAATTTATTGTTTTATTTAGTACTTAGCCAATGATGTTGTATACTTTTATTTATTCCCCTGGTTTTGTTTTCTTATTTATTATTGTTTAATTGTTAATTTAAAGTTTTATATTTAGTAATTTATTATATTTATTGTGTTATTTAGTTATTAACCAATGATGTATACTTTTATATATTGCTCTTGTTATTTATTATTGTTTAGTTGTAAATTTAAATTAGGACATTTAGTAATTAATTAAATTTATTGTATTATTTAGTACTTAGCCAATGATGTTGTATACTTTTATTTATTCCCCTGGTTTTGTTTTCTTATTTATTATTGTTTAATTGTTAATTTAAAGTTTTATATTTAGTAATTTATTATATTTATTGTGTTATTTAGTTCTTAGCCAATGATGTTGTATACTTTTATTTATGACTCTTGTTATTTATTATGGTTTGCTTGTAAATTTATAGTTTGTCATTTAGTGATTTATTATATTTATTGTATTATTTAGTTCTTAACCAAAGATTTTGTGTCGTTTTATTCATTGTTCTTGTTATTAATTATGGTTAAATTCTAAATTTAAAGTTTTATATTTAGTAATTTATTATATTTATGTGTTATTTAGTTCCTAGCCAGTGATGTTATATACTTTTATTTATTGCCCTTGTTATTTATTATTACAAACTTTAATTGTAAATGTAAAGTTAATCATTTAGTAATTGTTTATATTTATTGTGTTACTGTATTTAGTTATTAATGTAACTTTTATTTATTAATATAGATATCTGTTGTGTCTTGTTTTAATAGTGTTATCATAGTTTAATATGTGTTATGGGATTTATGTTATTGACCATTAACGATGCTATAATACGTACAAGAATACAATGTTACAGAAAAATTATTAAAATGAAAGAATTAAATGAAACAACACATAATGAAAGACAGAACTATTAAAAAAAAACTACTTAAATTAAAAAAGATATGTTGATGCTAGGCTATATGTTTATGGTTTATACAATTACAAAGCAATATATTTAAATTATGGTAATTTTCACTCTTTTAATATTCACCCTATTACAAATCTTAACTTTATTTCTAAGATGTAGGCTAACATTTATTTCACTCCGTAATAATAATAATAACTGGTGTGTGTTGTAGTCAACTACCAAGAAATATTTTTAATTAATAACTTTATCTTTTGACATATATTAAAAATAATCATATCAGTTTTTTCTCCGTGACGCAACTTCCCGTGAAGGACGTTAACCTGTTAGACGGGTTTTCAGACGGGTAATGTGTGGTTATCATATCAAAATTCCCGTCGCCGTTGTTCTTGTATTCACAACCAGAGTTCGCTATATTTTCGCACAATTTTTTTTACGAAGTCAGGTCAACTCCATAAATGTTTGAGCATCTCACTCGTGAAGCCAGAGTGTCAATGACTAGACCATCTGTCATGATTATATCACAATACTTATAATTAAAAAGGGAATCAATTTTGTTCCTAGTATTTATTTTTTTGGAGAGGAGAACTAGACATTACAAATTGTAAACGGACGCTATTTTGAAAATTAAGTCTTAGTTTTTGGTAGATAAATGGTTATAGGCCTATACAAAACTTGGATATGATATTACATCCATTTCCAAAATTATAAATTATACATAGAAAAACAGACTGAACATGAAGTGTATTTTTTGGTAGCCTGTATGTTTATACACATTTGTGTCCTCTTTTTTAGTCTCTCCCACATCTATAACAATAATAATAATGTACATCGATAAAAACTAAATTTGTATAAAATGAAACCAAAAAAGTTACTTTTTTAAATTTTACAGTTAGTTATTCTCCATGTATACTTTCCAACTTTCCATTCGGGGAAAAGTTAATTGCCTTACCAAATTATTGAGAAAATAATTGAGGATTTTAAAAATAAATATTAAAACTGGAATGGAAAAGATCAGGATACGTTAAGTCTTAGACATTTCGAAAACAATCTGATTTAATCACTTTAAAAATATCATCCATTTTGAATACTTCAATCTTTAAAAAGGTACCAGGAACATCATAGCACTCCACTCATTATGCATGTTAATCTTCCTATCTAATTTTAGTTCTTTAAGTAATATATTATCAGATGGTAAAATACACAAATCTTTTAAATGCAATTTTATTATTTAAAAAAAGGGAGGGTTAAATTTATTTTCAAGATATAACATATTTGTGAGCTTTATTTGAAGACTAAAAATTCTCTCGATAAATAAAAGTTGCACTATTTTAGTTTATCGTACAAACATGTGAATCGTAGAAATGATCGACCTAGAAATGTCGTTAAGTACTTAAAGTTGATTAAAAAAATGGGATATCCGTATTCAAAATTATACGATTAAAAGAATCAAAAGTTGATTTCGCAGTTGAAGAAGTTTCCTTGAAGTTTTTCTCTAATGATAATGTAGATGACAATATTTCACCCAGAAAAGTATGGCAATCCCGAGGGCCTAGTTGGATCTACACTTTTTTCACTACTTGGTAGTCTTGGATTATATCCCTCTCTTGTATCTCTCCTATCGGTCTGTTCAAGAAGAGGACCGCCTCTCAAACAGTAACACGCAGAATGTTTCCTAACCTAGCCTTACCTAAACTAACCCAACCTAACCAACTAGATACATGATGTATTTTTTCTACACCCACTATTTTTCTGGAGCCCGATACAAATTGATGCCCTTCCAGATGATGTCAAACAGAGCATAATCGTTGTTTCTACGCACCACATGAATTAATATAAATAGGAATATAACAAATCTCTACCGATTCCAAATTCTTTCTGTTCCTGGTAAAATACTGCCTTTAATTCAGGTCAACAACGTTTCAGCTGTTCTGTCAAATCACGTTCCGTCTCTTCTATTTATGTCAATAAAAAATTGTTTACGAGTGGAGGTCCTCTTCTTGAACAGACCCCGGGTTTCTATCGGCCAACTCCAGTTATCTACTATTAGACCTACTAGTCTACTACTGACACTATTAGAGTGTTCAATGGATAAGGGTCTTATTTTATGTTCTTTTCTTTCTTTTTATTATAAGGTTATGATGACCTAGAAATTGTTTGCTCTTAAGTAACAACAAGAGAGAAAAAATATGTATGTAATACCAACTTTTTGAACACCACTTTTCAAGTCTGGCCGGTTTCCCTTCATTCCTAAAAATGATGTTTCTTAACTTGAGATATATTATATCACCAAGTCAAGAATTTTTAACTATAAATCAAACAACAATTCTCCATTTATTATCTTCTCCAAAACAAGTCGATAATAATACAATAATACCAATATCTTCGCTTATGCCAATTTTTACCTTATACTTCCAATGTTTATTTGTATTACCTCCACCCTCGAATTATTCCTCAATATCGTTTAAAAATCAGGATTTCTTTTCAGGTACATAATCTTGGATTACTTTTTCAAAAAAATAATTAATCTATGTGTTTTAGTTTTAATTTATTACTTCTAGTTTTTGTACTATTGTAAAAAAAGTAAGTATATAAATTAAGTATTATAAATATATATTTTATGTAAAGCAAAATTAATACTAATTTATTTTTAAAAAAATAAAGGGAACAAGAGTGGGCTTAGTATAGAACCTTGTGTAACTCCAGCACATGTTTCAAATTGTTCAGATATTCTAGTGCGCAAATAAACCTACCGAGGAGGAAATGAATGAAAACGGCATCCAAATCTGATCAGACGTCAGGACATCCTCCGAATTAAGTCTAATACATGAAACTATGTATTTTAATTTGTTCTGTTGGCTGAGTAATAATTAAGCTATTGATAGAAAACAAAAATCATAGTTTTCTGGAAATTGTTTAAAACATGCACTGGCACAGACCAGTTATTTATTGTTACTAAATGAATAACACCTAAAGAAATAAAATTTATTACACCTTGTGAATTAAGGATAAATTCTATTGAGTATGTCAATAGTTTTATACTTATACATTCAATTTTTATTATCTACACCTTCAGTAGGCCCTACTTCAATATCGTTTAAAAATAAAAGGAACAAGAGATGTGTTAGTATAGATCTTTGTGTAACTCCAGTACATGATTCAGATTGTTCCCAGAGTCTAACTCTCTAGGGAGAGATGAATGAGAACGGCAAATCGGATCCGACGTCAGGACATGCTCCGGATTAAGTCTTAGATATTTCGGAAACAATATGTCGCCAAGAAGCTTTGAAAATATCAAATTTTGTGATAGTATTTTGTTATATAAATACCGTAAAGAAAAAAAAAACAAATCTTAAAAATTTATACTTGAGCCTGAGTTTAATATAATAGACTAATAAATTAAACAATTTTGTCCAACCCACTTAGTCTTCTACCAGACTTCCTCTTCAAGATGTACTAATTTTGATTTATTTAACTGTAAAACTAAATTTGCTTTATAAAGTTGCTTTATTTATAAAGTTTTGTGTGGTTCCAAAACTTTTGAGGCTTATCGAATTCTTTATCAGTCTATCAGTTTTTTTTTCTATATACATTTTTAGTCTATATTTAGATTTAATGAAAATGTGACTGTAGGTCATGAATAAGTATAACAAGAAAGTAGTTTGAAGATGCAATGCACTCGTATTTAAGAAATATACAATCTTGAGAAAATAGATAATTCTCAATTTTGGTCTTCACCATTATGAGATAATTTATATTTATTATCATCAATTGTATTGTCATCCAATTGATTTGTTCATTTATTGAAAAATATTGCCTTAACAAGGACATATAATTTTATAGATTTCAAAATATGTTCTGTGGATCCTAAAGTAACATGCGAGAGACTTCTAGGTTGAAAAACAACGCCTAAACTATAATTTTAGGACATTTGCCGTAAACAAACAAAACTGAAGATCTTGTTCCTCAAAGAACCCTAAAAAACTTATTCTTAACGTGTTTGCTGCAAATTAAGTCGGTAAATTAAGATTTGCAAATTTCTTATTGTTTAACGCCTTTATATTACGCGAGTTAGACTGATGAAGACGGGGGAGTAGCTTAACACTGAAAAAACTAATATCAGTAACCGGATTCAAAACTTCGTAATCCTTGACCATTCACTAGTCCGAACTGCCGAGAACTAACCACATCAGTCCTCCTGGCTTTAAGCCTTAGTTTCTTTCTTACCCTACTTTATATTATTAGTTTTACTTTTAAACATGGACCTAAGCTAGGCTAAATTGCTGTTTTCACTTTTTTTTAAGTTCTACCTAAACTCGATAACGGGAGTTGATTATTCTTGAAACGCCGTGTATTAGTTTATATATATATATATATATATATATATATATATATATATATACACGAATGATGACAAACTTAATACAAGATTTTATTTTGTATTTTTCAAAATGGTAGTTATTTAAAATTTATAATGGCGGATATCTGGAAAACCGTTAACTTTAGAGAGACAAAATATTTTGTTTTTTTTTAACGAGAAACAAGATGATATCTTGATTACAACTTCCTTTATTCATTAGGTGTAACATGTATTCACCCAATTATAATAAGGCATAATTAGTCTAATAAACGTCCGGGTGTTGTGTTCAATTATAGGAAAGAAATGATTTGATTATAGTTTTATCGATAAATCGGCTATCCTTTGGCCACCAATAAAAATAAAGATATCATCGCCCTCGTGGTTTTCTCTCACATTTTATGTAAACTTTTCGTGATATTTTGAATTTTTTCCAGGATTTCGGTTAGGCTACTGGTAAAAGGTTTTACATATAGGCCTAGTGATAAAATGCGAGATTCATTAACATCTCTAAGACTATAAGAAATACAAACATATTTAATGGGGAAACTTTCCTAATTTTTAGTAGGATTTAAAAACATGCTATCACAATATTGAAAAATCGACGTCATTTTCCAGTATGACGGCCAACTTAGTTTATTAAATATCAGCGTTTTTATGATGTTTTTGAATAGAACATGTAATTTTAAGACTTTATTACTCTTTGGTATCTTTCGGTAATACCAACCCGGCCTATGAAAGACTGAAAATGTATTATTTACGCGATTTTTAGTGGACGATTTTAATTATATTTTTTTATATTTAATTCTACAAAAAATACGGAAAACAGGCTATTTATAACTGTATTCTTAAACATTATTTCGCCTCCAAGTCTTCCATGATAACAGTTTACACGTCCTAGTTAAAGTAATGATTATGTATTTATAAAAATAACAGCGATATGTAGGAGATATTTTATTATAATATATTTTCAAAGTGTCCACCATCAGTATAAATACGCGCACTCTTTTGTAAACATTTGTTAAGGAAGTTTGGACCTAGAAGTGAAATAATTAAATAAAATGTATTTCTAAACATTCAAATAACTTGTCCGCTTTTAATTCTGTAGTACCCCAATTAAAGAAAAAAGTTAAAAAGCACCCGCTAAAACCGAACAAACTGTTAATTTTCAAAACTTTCATACGTTATATTAGGTATAACGGTTGGATTTATCAGAAAATACTGAAGAACAAATAAGTCTTAAAATTACTTGTTTTATCTAGAAACAAGTAAAGTTGGCCGCCATCTTGGAAAGTAGCAATTTTTAAAATATGGATACCTTTTTAAATCTTATAAAACTTTTAAGGTTCCCTATTGAAAGTTTTGGTACCTATAACAGTTTATCACCCTGTATACTAATTACAGATCAATTATTAAAATTTACTCCATCCTTTTCCGAAGCTATACATTTCTTTTGAAAAAACACAGACAGGTGAAAATGAAGCATTTTAGGAGGCACATTGTAAACACCAAATAATATCTCTTAGGGAAATGCTTCCAATTCAGCACGCAGATTCCAAAACACATCTACTTTGGAAGCGACGAGATTAAAGGCCTGTATAAAAACCGATGAGCTTAGGCGATTTTTTTGGTGTTTAAAAGCGCGGTCATTATCGCCTTGTATAAAAAAAGAAGGCAAAAACATAAAATAAAGACCCCCTAGTCCTAGAATACTCTAATAGTGTCAGTGTCGGAAGAGAACAAGAGTTCGTCAAAAGTGGCCTGATAGGCAAGATGAAAGAGAGAGATATAATCCAAAACTGCATGGAAAAAGATGCAGATCCAGCTAGGTCCGTCCGGATTATCACACCCGTATTTATAAGATGTGAAAATTTCGAAAATCCTGAAATCGCCAAGATATACAGTGATTAGGAACTGCAGGGAAATCTCTCAGGTAATGATTCTACAGCTAAAAATAAGATAAAAACTTCATATAAACACAGGTCCAGAAACACTTCGGTAGTGAGTTACGACTAGCGAAATATTTCACCCGGATTACTGATCCTCCGGTAATATGCGGCCATATTGAATTTCACGGGGCATAAATTACGAAGCAAATTTCGTAGTCCTGTACGTTTTGTGGCCTGAAAATTGTAAAAAATAGGTCCCAGATCCTATTTTCTAGTGTTTAATAAAATTATTGTAAAACCCCCAAAAATGTAGACTAAAAACACAATTCGAAAAAGTTATTACTGAGTCAATTGATGTGAATAAAGATAATAAAAACATGTACGATGCAAATAGGAAGTTTTTAGTCTTATCTGATTCTTAAGGCCTAAACTAAAAAAGATTTGGAGATAAAAATTATCGGAATTCAAAAATGTTTTGTTTTTAGTCTATTCTTGATTGCAGACAATTACCAAGAAATTTAATTTTTAGGTTTTGTCGATAGCTGTTATCTTTTGATCTACAGGAAAAAAAAAGAAAGAAAAAAGCCAATTTGTTTTTAGTTAAAAGAGGAAAACTGTTATTTTTCGAGATATTCGCCATTAAACATTTTATACGTCCACCATTTTGAAAATGTAAAAAATAAAGTCTTGGTTTTCTGTGATACTGGTAGAAGGTTACATTAATATTGCGAATACCGAGTCTTTACTCAATATTTTATCTACTTCTACAGATATAGTGAATTTTAAAAAAAGACAAAATGGCCGATGATCGGAAACAAAGTGTTTCCAGACCTATGTTTATATGAAGTTTTTATCTTATTTTTAGCTATAGTCATTACCCGTGACTTTGCCCGGCAGTTTTGATTCATCCTGTAAATAGGTTTAGGCTAATTATTAGGCTATTGTTCTTATAATTTTTATAAATATTTATTTTTTATACAGTGTTTCTACTATTTCTAACCGCTTAAGCGCTTTCCTGAAATATGGTGAAAATATTCAAATGAGGAACGGAACTCAGGAAGGCCGATTCCCCCTCTGTTAGGCTTTCCTAATCCTAATTTCGGGTTCAAAATAGATAATCCAGACTATCTATTATAAATATGTGGTTAAATTAAAATAACAATTAGTGGTTAAGTATTTCAAGCTACTTCTGAAACAAGACTTTATTAATTCTTACAATTATTTATTTCCCAAAAATAACATAATTCAGTTATTCCACATATATATGACCATATACGAAATGTATTATAGTTTATTCCCAAAACAGTGCAATTCAGAGCTAGCTAAATTTCCGAAGAGGCCAAAAATGATTTAAATACTTTACGTGTTAAATATTCAGCAAGAATACACAATTTGTTTGCTCACCCTTACTATCGCAGATAGAGCCCAAATTCCCATTTTTGGCGTCTCCAAGAGAGTTGATTTCCTATAAGTTCAGCTGGCACCCTGCTAGTTGCCACCCCACCGCTCTCTTCAATTACGAATGGCCTCGTCAGTAGGTCATCATGGGTTTTTATAGTATGGACAATTAACGTACCAATATTCTCTGTCAGTCAGCTATTGCAACACTTATTGTGGTCTTTTGCTACAATACTCTACACTCTGTATATTGCTTTGGGAGGTAGAATGAATTTATAATTTATTGTTAACATAATTCCTAACAACGCATAAATAGGATTTTTTATGTATCGAGCAGAGAAAATTTAAAGAAGGTGTACGTGACTTCTGGTTAACTGTGTAAAAGTATGTCTGCCAATAGTGCCAATAGTATGTCTGCGTAGGCAGAAGGAAGGAGGATTGAAGGGGATAGATTATTATGTTTTTATATTTGAATAGATAGAAAATACGTTGGACATTCATTACCTGTAGTTTTTATGATCTACGACAGATCTGTTCTGCTAAATAATATCAAATGGGCCACTGGTAATAAGTTAAAAACTAATTTTGAAATTAACGACAATTTTATTTTAATAACAATCTGCCTACAAATAACACTTGAGCAAAATCGTGTCAAAACTGCGACGTCAAGAAAGCCCACACTTATGTTAACCTATAATCGATTGACAGTTCATAGTCTTGAGTGAGAGTATTTCATTGAGGAAAATCGTATTTGTAAAACATTAATATTAGGTATTTTATATTCTATCTTCACTCACTCACGGTGTTTAGCAACTCTGTTACCAGTAAGGTCACAATGATTGTGGTCTCGTGTCAGCGTCTAGTAATGAGGATGGGGAAATGTTTAGTTGAGATACAAAAAAGAAGATATCTTTGTTTACATAGATGTATGAAGAACTGTGAAACAAGAAATGAAAAATGATAGAAAAATATAATTTAACCTATAAAAACGAGTAAAATACTTTGGAGATGATCCCATTTTTTAGTTAATTTAATAACAAACAATTTGACCGAATTATAATTGACTTTTAAGTAGCCTACATTGATTAGACCTACAACTTGTTTAAGAAACGAGATTGTTTTAACAACCTAAAGAACAAATTTATATTATATGTAAATATTATAGCAATAAAATTTTTAAAACTAAAAAACAAAATATAACCTCTTGAAACCAAACATTCTTTCGAAAACCAATTCCACTTTAGTCATACAATTATTAAGCTTCAATTTATAACTTACTTCTAAAAATAAAATAAATTAAACAGTTTTTGGTAAAGTTAATGGGCGAAAAATTAACTTTATTCCAGTAAAAATGTGTTAAATAATTTAAATCACACTCGAAATATTTGAAATAATTCTTTAACAATCAACTGGATCATAT
This sequence comes from Aphrophora alni, assembly GCA_963513935.1. NCBI lineage: Eukaryota > Metazoa > Arthropoda > Insecta > Hemiptera > Aphrophoridae > Aphrophora > Aphrophora alni. Next base: position 56,953,305 of record OY740765.1, on the reverse strand, counting down.
CACAATCGACTTAAAACTACATTAGTTACACATTATTTAAGAATTTAGGGAAAAACCCATTATTGACTATTTTTAGCAAAAGTAAATATTTTTCTCCTAGATTGCGCCTTATCATCAGAATTTTTTACAACTCGAGGGATAGGCTGTAGAAAAGTCTGTTGTAAGAAGAATTGATAAATGTCTTTATTTAGGACATCAGATTCTTTATACCACTTAATCCCATAGAATAAATACAATAAAAATATACATAAAATGAAACTGATATTACAAAATAAAGTTAATAGTCTACATTAAAATATAATAATAATAATAATAAAATTCAAAAAACTACATTACCTGATGCAAATGTACAAAACAACTAAAAGAGTAGGGTCTAATAATAATAAGGGAAACACTAAAAACCATAACATATATCATTTTATAAAACGTAATGTTTCATGTATTAGGATTTGTGCACATTACATGGATACGTAAAGGTTGCAACTGTTTAAAATTATAATGAATTAATCTAAAACTCATCAAAAATTCAGCGTGATAATAGTACTGGGAAATGTATTATTGTAACTTAGAATTGATAGTTTGAATATCGACCGCTAGGTTGTACTTATTGTAGTGATTTCGCTATTTCATTTTTACAAACAACCGCTAGAGCTCAGGACGGGTTACAGTAACCTGTAGGCTAGCGATAAAAGCGGAATGTTTCATAACTATTTAACTAATCCAAGATGGCTGAAAATGACACTGTCCCCACTAGCAATTTTGTACCTCCCCGATAAAGTAAATCTTCCCACTTTCATTCTGATTATGCAAAAATCATATACCTATTCTACTTGGCGTGTAAGCTTAGGAATTGTAGAATATATCAAGGAAAATGAATATTATAATATCGTTAATAAAGCAATTTTTAAATTTATAAAACATTAAATTTTAGTTGATATTTATTTATATAAATTGCTTATAAATCTCCACTGGACAGGATTTTGTATTCCTAAGAATACCTCACACAAAAACAATATAGGATAGGCTTTCAACAAAATAAATACGAAATCAATAATTTACAAATAATGCAATCATAATTAAAAAAAAAACAAATATTTATGATTGCATTATTTGTAAATTATTGATTTCGTATTTATTTTGTTGAAGGCCTATATTGTTTTTGTGTGAGGTATTCTTAGGAATACAAAATCCTGTAAAGTGGAGATTTATAAGCAATTTATATAAAAAATATCAACTAAAATTTAATGTTTTATAAATTTAAAAATGCTCTATTAACGATATTATAATATTCATTTTCCTTGATATATTGACGTTTAGAAACGAAAAACCATTGCGGTGTTAAAATAAAATAAAAAAGGTAAGGAAAGAGACCATCAGCCCTGAAATACTCCAATAGAGTCAGAGTCGGAAGAGAGCAAGATTCGGTCAAAAGTGACCTGATAGGAAAGATAAAAGAGAGAGTTTCAACCCAAGACCAGAGGGAAGTTACCTCAAGATTTTCACACCCTTAATAATTAAATTATTACCGTACTGCTGTTCTGAGGCTATTGTTTCCAATAGAAATTAAATATCCTTTTGAAAAACATTAACTAAAAGAGAGGTTTTACATCTGTATCTAAGCGATACGATCAACTTTGATCGAATTTGGTATTTGAGATACTTTGGACATACCTCGAAGCTATTTTTTTTCTTTGCTGCAAACTTTGCAATTCTAAGACACATTACGCGTGTCATATCAATGTAGAAAAATACTTGTTATTTAAAGTCTCTCTTTTTACCATCTTGAGGAAATTGTTTAACCCAATAAAATATTTGTTACGTATCTAATTCCCGGCATAAAATTTACAAAAAGTTGCTTGTAAAATTGAATGTAATAAATGAAAGACAATAAATTGCGATAATTATATTTTATATGAAATAATGTTTTTCTTTTTTTTTTAAATTACTCTAATCCGATTAGTCTCACATTGTTATTAGCAAGGTGAATCTACTGTTTTCGGGAGCGAGAGAGATATTAGGTAGGTCTCCATTCTGGTAATCATTAAGACTTCATAACGTTACAATTTAATTATTTCTATGTTACGTCACTTTTCCATCAGACTGTACTTAACTTCTATTTACAATGAAACAATCAATTCTTAAATTGATAACGCCTAGCGTTAAAGAAGCTAATATTTTTCCACGTTTAAATTCAGAAACTTCAACGAATCGAATTCAATAAAACAAGCAATTTTTGTCTGTTAAATTAATTTTCTAAAGAGTCTAAGGATCTTATTGAAAGTACTGTTTTTAGGTTTGAGATATATCGAATTTGGGAAATCTCGATCGGAGAGTTAATGACCGGATTGGTTTCTATGAACTAATAAAATACAATTTCGTTTCGAAAATCCTTAACTACGAGTATAATGCAAAACCAAAACAAAACAACTTTCAACATAGAGTCTTAATTAATTTGTCTCTAAATTGCCTGGATGATTAATCTTGATGTAATGTTTAGAAATAACAGCAAAAACATAAAATTGTCTGTTTTCAGTGCCCCTTTCCTAGCCTTCCAGGTTGAAAGAAACAAACATTAAAAAATCAACCACATTTACAAAATAATACTAATTTGATATACAGCGTTTCCATGAAGTATGGAATATATACAAAAATCTTTAAAACTGTTGAATATAATAAGTTCGTTTTTGTATATATTTATAAGATATGAATAACAATGGTAAACGTCCAAGGGTAGTTTCGCCTGAAGAGAGTTATAAAAGTGACAATATAATGGGGGAGAGTAAAGTAGGAGATTTGACGCATAGTGAGTTAATGGCGGCTATCGGCGCCCTGCTGGATAGTAAATTATCGTCTTTGGCAACGAAGGAAGATTTTAATGTAGTGGCTGAAGATATTAAAATTTTAAAAAATGAAAATGAAAATTTGAGGAAGGACTTGCGCTTAATTAAAGATAGAGAGAAACTCATTATGGATAGGTTAGATGATTTAGAGGGGCGATCTCGAAGAAATAACCTCATATTTAGAGGTATTACATATAATAAGGGTGATGACTGCTTAAGAATAATAAAGGAATTTTGTGTAAATATGTTGCAATGTCGCAGCAACCTTTGGATTAACCGTGCCCACCCCCTTGGAACAAATGGCTTACTGATAGCCCACCTTCCGGACGATGCTGACGTCGACTTCGTAATGAGAAATGCGAAGAAATTAAAAGGAACGGGTTATTTTGTCTACCGCGACTACACTAAAGAAGTAAGGAACAAGAGAAGGCAATTGATGGCTGTCAGAGGAGAACTGGAACGATTAGTTGGCCGACGGCGAATGCCGATAGTATTTGATCGCCTGATCGTCGAAGGACACCATTTTTTCTGGAACAAAGGCAACCTAATGGCGGGAAAGGAAGATGGCTGTGCAAAGATACAAGAACTGCTGAAAATCGACCTATCTACATTCATTGATAATCTGGAGGAAAACCATGGACAGCAACGACACAACAACGGCTCTATAGCAACAACGCCGACTGCAACGGTGGAGGAAAGGAAGTGAGAATGCAACCGCACCTATCAAAGAACATCGCCCAAGAAAACCTCTAGAGGTGATGTATCATTGACAATCCTATCATACAATGTACACGGGTTAAGAAATAAACTCAGTGACTTTAAGTTAATTAATTTTTTGTTAGATTACGACATAATAATTTTGTTAGAAACTTTTATAACAGAAGTTGATTTTGATTTTTTAAGAAACTATTTTAGTAATTTCAGGTTAAAGTTAATACCAGCAATTAAGGAGGGTACTTTTGGGAGGCCTCGAGGAGGCAGTTTAGTTGGAATTAATTTAAAATCTAATTTTGTAAATAATATAAATTTTGTTCATAATGATATAGCTCATGCTGTAGAAGTTAAGTTAGAAGAATCTCATTTTACTCGCATTTTACCCATTTATTTAAATTTCAACTGTTGGGAAAGAGATTTCAGTGCCTTGTCAGATTATGTTAGTTCTAATTCAAACATGAGTTTTATTATTATTGGTGATTGTAACGCAAGAACTGCAAACAAACAAAATATAAATGTTAATCTTATAAGTAGTTTAAGCAATATTAAAGAATTACGTACATCTAAAGACACAATTTGCAATATTAGGGGGAAAAAATATTTGGAGTTTTGTGATAATTATGGGCAAGTCATTTTGAATGGGCGCACAATCTCAGACGATAAAGGTCAATACACTTTCATTAGTAACATGGGGTCCTCTGTAATTGATTTGGCAAGTATTTCACTAAACAGTTTAGATTGGGTTAAGGATATGTGTGTGAAAGAATTTATTGGGTCGGACCATTTACCAATTCAGCTAGAGATATACGCGCGATTAGATAATAAAATAAAGGAAGTAAAAAGTTTCCCTATGTTACCTAAATTAATGTGGTCAGTATCGGATGATCGGTTTTATAAAAATAAGGTAGATAGTAAGTTAAACTTAGTAGAATCTAACGAAAATGTACAAGTAATGCTAGACGAGATAACGGACATTGTGAGAGGGGCTGCGCACCAGGGTAAACAAAATAGGGGTAAGAAAAGTGCGTCTAGGGGGAAAAACAAATGGTTTGACAAAGAGTGTGATAAGGCTAGAACTAAAGTATTCAAATTATTAAATCTATACAGGGGATACAATAATATTTATGTCAAAAAATTATATTTGGAAGCTAACAAGGATTATAGTAAAATAAGGGATTTGAAAAAGAAACAGTTTAACAAAGAGTTAATTAAAAAACTACAAAATGTTAAGAATACGAAAGATTTTTGGGAGGCCGCGAAAAGTTTATAAAAAGGAATGAATTATGTGGGAAACAATATTAAGGTGGAAGACTGGGTTAGGCACTTTAAAATGCTGCTTGATCCCCCCATAAGTATGCAGCCTGTTTTGTTTGCAGAACCTTTTTTTAAAGTTAAGTGTCTAGATAAAACAATCGATATGTGTGAAATAAGACAGGTATTAAAGGCTTCAAAAGATAATAAAGCGCCAGGGTTCGACCGCATACCTTATGAATTTTATAAACAAGCTCCAGACAAATTAATTGAAATTGTTCTAAAAATGTTTAATTTAATTTGGGATAATGGGAAAGTGCCGATTAGTTTTAAAAAATCTATTGTATATCCATTACACAAAAAAGGTGATGTTAATGATGTAAGCAACTATAGAGGTATTTGTTTTATTGATGCTATCGCCAAACTTTTTACGGGTATAATTTTAAACAGGTTAGAAAAATGGGTTAGGGAAAACAATATATTAAATGAGTACCAAGCGGGGTTTAGGAAAGGTTATTCCACCATTGACAATATATTCAATCTCATGTCTATGATAAATCTGAGGCTCGCATTAAACAAGGGAAAGCTTTATTGTTTTTTTGTTGATTTTTCTGCGGCCTTTGATAGGATAGATCGAAAGTCATTGTTTTATAAACTATATTCTCTGGGAGTGTCTACAAAAATTGTGAGGATTTTACAAAGTTTGTATAATGGTACTGCAGCAGGGGTTTGGTGTGGGGAGGGGGTGTCCAATTGTTTTGAAACAAGCAAGGGCTTAAGGCAGGGATGTCTGTTAAGTCCACTGTTATTCTCTTTATTTATAAACGACTTGCACGAGGTTCTAGGAGGCGGTTGTCAGTTCGGTGACGCGAAGATCAGAGTGTTGTTATATGCTGATGACATTGTGTTGCTGGCCCCTGCTCCTGTAGTATTGCAATATATGATAACAAATTTAGAAAGATATTGTGACGCTTGGAATTTGAAAATAAATTTGGACAAATCTAAAATTATGGTCTTTCGAAATGGGGGGAAATTATCGTCTCATGAGCGATGGTTTTATAAAGGTGAACGGATTGAATGTGTCAACAAGTATAAATATCTAGGTCTGACTCTGACACCAGCATTGTCTTTACAATGTCATTTTGAAGAGAAACTGACAGCATCTAAAAATGCCATCAATCATGCTTGGGTAAATTTGTTAGGCCATGCAAGTATTACCCTATTAACTAAATCGGAATGTTTTAAAGCTGTAGCCAGGTCAATCATGTGTTACGGAGCCCAAGTGTGGGGATATCGGGAACATGATTCGGTAGAACAGCTGTTACGTTTTTTTATCAAACGGATTCTGTGTCTGCCACAAAACACACCTAACTATATGTTGTATTTGGAGACAAATTTTGAAAAATTGTTTGTTTTTGCTTTTAAGTTACATTTTAAATACATAATAAAAGTGCTGGACATGGCCGATAACCGTCTACCTAATATTTTATCAAAAGAAATAATTAGGAAAAATCTATTTTGGTTTCGAGAGTGGCAGTATTTGGCTGAAAGGCATTCTCTGCCGTTATCAGCTGATGCGGGACTATGGCGGGGGCAACTGATGACCTTATGGCAAGCGATAAGGGACGATGCTAGGCAGAAATGTATACAAGCCGCTAGGACAAGTCAGTACCATGCCTTATACAGAGAGGTAGACTATGACCTAGGCGATAAAACTTATTTTAGAGAGGAATTTAATTCAAAATTAATTGGATGGGTTTTCAAGTGTAGGGGAGATTTGCTTCATTTAAATTATAAACCTTGGGTCAGGGAACAAAATTATAATTGCTCTCTTTGTAATTTAAATCAGTTCGAGGATACATACCATTTTATCGGAAAATGTCCAATTTTAAAGGATTTCAGATTTAGGTGGTTCAAAACGCATGAACTAAGTAAGGAAGAGGTTTTAAAGTATTTAAATGGGCACGATTGGGTGCGGCTTGCAAAATTTTCTCAACAAGCTTGGCAATACAGATGGGCTTTAATTCAGGAATTTAATTTCTAATTCCCTATCGGGACGTCTATACATTTTTAAACTTTTGTTTCCACATGTTTTCCAAATTGTAAGATATTTTCCGTTTTGTAATTTAATACCGTAAATATAAATTTTTTTAAGATTTAATTTTGATGCAAATATTGGTAGTCCAGATTTGTTTTTAAATACATGTTTTCTAAAGTTATTTGTTTCTTATCAAGATCATCAAATGTGTGTAATGTGTTAATTTCTTTGATGTAATATGTGATTGTGTTTGAAAATTTCTACCCAACCAAGCAGACAGCCTAATCAGCTATGCTTTTAAAATGCAATTATAAATATTTTAAGTTTATGGTTTGGAACAAGTTTAGTAATATAAAATTTAACAAATATTGTAATGGAATATTTTTGTTGTGAAATAAAGCATTTTTTCATTTCATTCATTCATTTTCATTTCATTTCATATATCGAATTTGGGAAATCTCGATCGGAGAGTTAATGACCGGATTGGTTTCTATGAACTAATAAAATACAATTTCGTTTCGAAAATCCTTAACTACGAGTATAATGCAAAACCAAAACAAAACAACTTTCAGGAAAGATGAGAGAGAGGGATATAACCCATGGCTATATGAAAAAAGGTGTAAATCCAGCTAGGTTAGGTTAGGAGAACTGATAGAAATCTAAAGAGAGGGATCTAACCCAAGATTATATGGAAAATGGTATAGATCCAGGTAAGTTAGGTTCGAAGATCTGATAGGAAAGATGAGAGAGAGGGGGATGTAACCCAAGGCTATATGAAAAGGGTGTACATCCAGCTAGGTTAGGTTAGGAGGCCTGATAGAAATCTAAAGAGAGGAATCTAACCCAAGATAATATGGAAAAAAGGTATAGATCCAGCTAAGTTAGGATAGGTTAGGTTAGGTAAGAAGATCTGATAGGAAATATGAGAGAGAGGGATCTAACCCAAGGCTATATGAAAAAAGGTGTAGATCCAGCTCGGTTAGGTTAGGTTAGGTTAGGAGGCCTCATAAGGAGAGATGAAAAAGTGGGATCTAAACCAATACTAGGCCTATATGAAATAAGGTGTAGATCCAGCTAGGTTCAGCTACAACACTTGAATGCTTCCTTTAGATATCGCATTCCCATACAGAAACGTCAATCAAACATAATTGATTTGGCGTAGGCCCTAATCAATATTAGGCCTATGTTTGAATAAAAGATACTTACAGTCAAGAGAAGAAAATGTACATAAAATTGAAATAATTTCAGAAGGGTTGATTTTTACAGTTTAAAGATATGGTTAGATATGGAAATCATATATTGAAAATGGTTATGTTTTTATAAACAGGTCAAAATTCCATTTGTCAATCAGCATCTTAGAGATTTATTTATTTTTATTTATATATGTAGGCCTACTATGTTATAACTTTTAAAAACATGTTGTTTTTAAAGTAGCAAAATTTTAAGTTATACAGTTAAATCTATAGGGATTCTGGCCAACCATATTTTGTAGGTCTATATTGAGATTAAACTCTCTCCCACTTGTTTGTGTATTTTTAAATTACATTCAATATATATAGGTACCAGATGTCTGACAAGAGGTTGCTCTTTTTCAATTTTGTGCATTACATGGCTGAAACTACAAATTGGAATCTTTGCAGCCATGTTCCATAAATATATAAAAGAGCTTCCCTCAAGTTTCAACTATAATATATGTTTAAATAAAACAAAATGTTGGAATTCAAAATAACCATTAACGTTTGTTTTCACATTTTACTTAGATATAGATTTGCATTTTCAGTCAATTGTTAAAGAGGTTGTTAACCAGCTGTTGTTTTATAAACACAACGATAACGTTATTTGTTGATTGTGTTTCATAAGTCTATGCGTCATATCTAACCTCAAAACAATGAATTATTCAATTGAACAAAAGCTGAAATGTTGTGCTTGTGCTAACATCGATTTTAGAAATATATCTTTTGATATTACAATCTCGAGTATCGCTTTTTATATTGAACATCTCCGATATTGCTTTTGATATTAACATCTCTAATATATCCTTTGATATTAAAAATTTTTGATATTACAATCTCTAATATCGCTTTTGATAGACTATTAAACATCTCTAGTATCCCTTTTGAAATGTAACATCTGTAGTATCGCTTTTGATAATGAATACCTCTAGTATCGCTTTTGATATTACAATCTCTAATATCGCTTTTGATAGACTATTAAACATCTCTAGTATCCCTTTTGAAATGTAACATCTGTAGTATCGCTTTTGATAATGAATACCTCTAGTATCGCTTTTGATATTACAATCTCTAATATCGCTTTTGATAGACTATTAAACATCTCTAGTATCCCTTTTGAAATGTAACATCTGTAGTATCGCTTTTGATAATGAATACCTCTAGTATCGCTTTTGATATTACAATCTCTAATATCGCTTTTGATAGACTATTAAACATCTCTAGTATCCCTTTTGAAATGTAAAATCTATAGTATCGCTTTTGACATTACACATCTCTAGCAATTGCTTTTGTTATTAAACATCTCTAGTACCGCTGTTGATATTAAACATCTCAAATATCTCTTTTCATAATAAACATCTCTAATATCGCTTTTGGTATTAAATATCTGTTATATCTCTTCTGTAGGTGTTTACAACACTTTATTTTTTCCCTGTTGTATAACGCCTGAAAATCTGTCGGTCATTATTCCGTTATAAAAGATTACAAAAGGGTATAACATAAAGACCCTCTAATAGCCTATACACTAATAGCGTCAGGATTAGAATAAAATAAAATATTTCATGATCAACTTGATAGGAAAAATGGTAGAGAGCTATCTAACCCAAGACTATATGAAAAAGGTTTAGGCCTATATCCAGTTAGGTTGGTTTAGGACTTAGTGTGAGTGTGTGTGTGTGTAGCTAAAATTATAACAGAGATATTGACAAAAACAAAATATTTCTCTATTTAAATAATGATTTCCTAATCTAAATATATATATATATAGGCTATATTTACTATAAGTTAACATTTGTTTCTGGGCTCTACTAATTAAAGCAAAGCCTTTCAAAATTTAGTATTTAAGAGTATACTGTATATAGAATAAAACAGTTAGTTTAACTACATCTTAAATGTAAATTTTGTATAAACTTTATCACTGAGAAGTTCTAAAATTATTATACCCTATGTGTTATCTGTCATGTGTGTGTGTGTGTAGGTGTGTGTGTGTGTGTGTGTGTGTGTGTGTGTGTGTGTGTGTGTGTGTGTGTGTGTGTGTGTGTGTGTGTATGTGTGTGTGCTCTCATTAACAGATTAGAGATCAACTACCATTTATTAATAAAATAATTATATTTATTTATCAGATTTAAGTATGCAGGTTTAAAAAGAAAAATTATCTGAAAATTTTTTTATGATTTTGTTTCGTTAAATCTAATTTCACATTACAGTAGTCTAGTATGCCTTTTTTTTAACAGTTATATTTTAAATGTAGACTAGGCTTATGTTTTTATTTTTGTGTTAAAATTAGTACAACTGTTAGCTACTATTTGAATTTTTAATGTACAGTAGAGGATTTTCTAATGCAAATACAAATTATTCTATTTTATTTAACTTGAAGTATAGGATTTTTCCAAATACGAGATGAATTTCAAAGGAAAAATAATTAAAGCTTAGCTTGAATAAAGTTAACTTTAATTTGATGACGTGCTGTAATCCTAATTTGTTTAAACGATTCATTTTTTTGTTTGTTTATTTTCATGCGTACCACATGTATTGTGGTACGCATGAATGTCAATATATGTGTATGGTTTTTTTTAACCATAGAATATTTGATAACGATTTATATTTGTGATTACTCCGCTATATTAAAGTGTAGGCTATTAACTGCTCCATAGGAACTTTTTATTCTCTGTTTTTTGTTAGTGTTTTATTTTATTGTGCAGCCTCAAAACATAAGTTCTTCGAGATTACATTAGCCTACCTTTTTAATAGTTTCTCTTTTGTCTTTAAAAACATTTTAATGTTTAATTTAGATGCTTAAGTTTTTTAAGCTAGCGTTGTTTTATTATTGATAATTTGAGGTAGGATACCTCTTGCAAGAGTAATTTTTATTTATTAAAAATATTATAGTCTATTATTTTCTATTCTATTGAAGTATAAAAGGAATGTAAATAAATAAAGTGTAATAACAATAAAGAAAGACATTCTATAAACGTAGAATACCTTAGCTTAATAATTATCTAAAATATTGTAGTGTTGTGCTTGTGTTCATTCTTTGCTAACATAGCCTAAGCTTTGGGGGGAACGCTTAAATATCAACATTTCTTATTTAATTTTATGATTAGAATTGAGCCCTTAAAGAACGTCAAAGTTTAAAACCATTAACATTCTACCCATCTCTTATCATTTTTGATAGTCTACAAATATTCTATTGCAGGAAGGGGGACTAAATAAAATGAAAGGAGCACAACACTAACAAATTATATAAGTAGTTTTCTATCGCAATTCTTGTCACTAGGAAATAAACAAACAAAAAAATGAATCGTTTAAACAAATTAGGCCTACAGCACGTCATCAAATTAAAGTTAACTTTATATAAGCCAAGCTTTAATTATTTTTCCTTTGAAATTCATCTCGTATTTGGAAAAATCCTATACTTCAAGTTAAATAAAATAGAATAATTTGTATTTGCATTAGAAAATCCTCTACTGTACATTAAAAATTCAAATAGTAGCTAACAGTTGTACTAATTTTAACACAAAAATAAAAACATAAGCCTAGTCTACATTTAAAATATAACTGTTAAAAAAAAGGCATGACTACTGTAATGTGAAATTAGATTTAACAAAACAAAATCATAAAAAAATTTTCAGATAATTTTTCTTTTTAAACCTGCATACTTAAATCTGATAAATAAATATAATTATTTAATTAATAAATGGTAGTTGATCTCTAATCTCTTAATGAGAGCATACACACACACACACACACACACACACACACACACACACACACACACACACACACACACACACACACACACACACACACACACACACACACACACACACACACACACACACACACACACACACACACACACACACACACACACACACACACACACACAACACACACACACACACACACACACACACACACACACACACACACACCTACACACACACACACACACACACACCTACACACACACACACACACACACACACACACACACACACACCTACACACACCCCACACACACACGACAGATAACACATAGGGTATAATAATATTAGAACTTCTCAGTGATAAAGTTTATACAAAATTTACATTTAAGATGTAGTTAAACTAACTGTTTTATTCTATATACAGTATACCCTTAAATACTAAATTTTGAAAGGCTTTGCTTTAATTAGTAGAGCCCAGAAACAAATGTTAACTTATAGTAAATATATATATATATATATATATATATATATATAGATTAGGAAATCATTATTTAAAGAGAGAAATATTTTGTTTTTGTCAATATCTCTGTTATAATTTTAGCTACACACACACACACACGCGCGCTCACACACACACTCACACTAAGTCCTAACCCAACCTAACTGGATATAGGCCTAAACCTTTTTTCATATAGTCTTGGGTTAGATAGCTCTCTACCATTTTTCCTATCAAGTTGATCATGAAATATTTTATTTTATTCTAATCCTGACGCTATTAGTGTATAGGCTATTAGAGGGTCTTTATGTTATACCCTTTTGTTATCTTTTATAACGGAATAATGACCGACAGATTTTCAGGCGTTATACAACAGGGAAAAAATAAAGTGTTGTAAACACCTACAGAAGAGATATAACAGATATTTAATACCAAAAGCGATATTAGAGATGTTTATTATGAAAAGAGATATTTGAGATGTTTAATATCAACAGCGGTACTAGAGATGTTTAATAACAAAAGCAATTGCTAGAGATGTTTAATGTCAAAAGCGATACTATAGATTTTACATTTCAAAAGGGATACTAGAGATGTGTAATAGTCTTTCAAAAGCGATATTAGAGATTGTAATATCAAAAGCGATATTAGAGATTGTAATATCAAAAGCGATATTAAAAATTTTTAATATCAAAAGAGATAAATATTAGAGATGTTAATATCAAAAGCAATATCGGAGATGTTCAATATAAAAAGCGATACTCGAGATGGTTAATATCAAAAGAGATATTTCTAAAATCGATGTTAGCACAAGCACAACATTTCAGCTTTTGTTCAATTGAATAATTCATTGTTTTGAGGTTAGATATGACGCATAGACTTATGAAACACAATCAACAAATAACGTTATCGTTGTGTTTATAAAACAACAGCTGGTTAACAACCTCTTTAACAATTGACTGAAAATGCAAATCTATATCTAAGTAAAATGTGAAAACAAACGTTAATGGTTATTTTGAATTCCAACATTTTGTTTTATTTAAACATATATAGTTGAAACTTGAGGGAAGCTCTTTTATATATTTATGGAACATGGCTGCAAAGATTCCAATTTGTAGTTTCAGCCATGTAATGCACAATATTGAAAAAGAGCAACCTCTTGTCAGACATCCGGTACCTATATATATTGAATGTAATTTAAAAATATACAAACAAGTGGGAGAGAGTTTAATCTCAATATACAAAATATGGATGGCCAGAATCCCTATAGATTTAACTGTATAACTTAAAATTTTGCTACTTTAAAAACAACATGTTTTTAAGAGTTATAACATAGTAGGCCTACATATATAAATAAAAATAAATAAATCTCTAACATGCTGATTGACAAGTGGAATTTTGACCTGTTTATAAAAACATAACTGTTTCAATATAATTATGATTAATACCTAACCATATCTTTAAACTGTAAAAATCAACCCTTCTGAAATTATTTCAATTTTATGTACATTTTCTTCTCTTGACTGTAAGTATCTTTTATTCAAACATATATTGATTAGGGCCTACGCCAAATCAATTATGTTTGATTGACGTTTCTGTATGGGAATGCGATATCTAAAGGAAGCATTCAAGTGTTGTAGCTGAACCTAGCTGGATCTACACCTTATTTCATATAGGTCTAGTATTGGTTTAGATCCCACTTTTTCATCTCTCCTATGAGGCCTCCTAACCTAACCTAACCTAACCTAGCTGGATCTACACCTTATTTCATATAGGCCTAGTATTGGTTTGGATCAATCTTTTTCATCTCTCCTATGAGGCCTCCTAACCTAACCTAACCTAACCGAGCTGGATCTACACCTTTTTTCATATAGCCTTGGGTTAGATCCCTCCCTCTCATATTTAATATCAGATCTTCTTACCTAACCTAACCTATCCTATCTTAGCTGGATCTATACCTTTTTTCCATATTATCTTGGGTTAGATTCCTCTCTTTAGATTTCTATCAGGCCTCCTAACCTAACCTAGCTGGATGTACACCCTTTTCATATAGCCTTGGGTTACATCCCCCTCTCTTTCATCTTTCCTATCAGATCTTAGAACCTAACCTTACCTAACCTAACCTAGCTGGATCTACACCTTTTTTTATATAGCCTTGGGTTAGATCCCTCCCTCTCATATTTAATATCAGATCTTCTTACCTAACCTAACCTATCCTATCTTAGCTGGATCTATACCTTTTTTCCATATTATCTTGGGTTAGATTCCTCTCTTTAGATTTCTATCAGGCCTCCTAACCTAACCTAGCTGGATGTACACCCTTTTCATATAGCCTTGGGTTACATCCCCCTCTCTTTCATCTTTCCTATCAGATCTTAGAACCTAACCTTACCTAACCTAACCTAGCTGGATTTACACCTTTTTTTCATATAGCCTTGGGTTAGATACCTCCCTTTAGATTTCTATCAGGTCTCCTAACCTAACCTAACCCAACCTAGTTGGATTTACACCTTTTTCATATAGCCATGGGTTATATCCCTCTCTCTCATCTTTCCTATCAGATCTTCTAACTTAACCTATCCTAACTTAGCTGGATCCACACCCATTTCCACATAATCTTGGGTTAGATCCCTCTCTTTAGATTTCTATCAGGTCTCCTAAACTAACTTAACCTAAACGAGCTGGATATACACCTTTTTCCATATAATCTTGGGTTAGATCCCTCTCTTTAGATTTCTATCAGGTCTCCTAACCTAACTTAACCTAACCGAGCTGGATCTACACCTTTTTTCATATAATCTTGGGTTAGATCCATCTCTTTAGATTTCTATCAGGTCTCCTAACCTAACTTAACCTAACCGAGCTGGATATACACCTTTTTTCATATAATCTTGGGTTAGATCCCTCTCTTTAGATTTCTATCAGGTCTCCTAACCTAACTTAACCTAACCGAGCTGGATATACACCTTTTTTCATATAGACTTGGGTTAGATCTCTCTCTTTCACCTTTCCTATCAGATCTTCTAACCTAACCTAACCTATCCTAACTTAGCTTGAACTATACCATTTTCCATATAATCTTGGGTTAGATCCCTCTCTTTAGATTTCTATCAGGTCTCCTAACCTAACTTAACCTAAACGAGCTGGATATACACCTTTTTTCATATAATCTTGGGTTAGATCCCTCTCTTTAGATTTCTATCAGGTCTCCTATCCTAACCTAACCCAACCTAGTTGGATTTACACACTTTTTCATATAGCCATGGGTTATATCCCTCTCTCTCATCTTTCCTATCAGATCTTCTAACTTAACCTATCCTAACTTAGCTGGATCCACACCCTTTTCCACATAATCTTGGGTTAGATCCCTCTCTTTAGATTTCTCTCAGGTCTCCTAACCTAACTTAACCTAAACGAGCTGGATATACACCTTTTTCCATATAATCTTGGGTTAGATCCCTCTCTTTAGATTTCTATCAGGTCTCCTAACCTAACTTAACCTAACCGAGCTGGATCTACACCTTTTTTCATATAATCTTGGGTTAGATCCCTCTCTTTAGATTTCTATCAGGTCTCCTAACCTAACTTAACCTAAACGAGCTGGATATACACCTTTTTCCATATAATCTTGGGTTAGATCCCTCTCTTTAGATTTCTATCAGGTCTCCTAACCTAACTTAACCTAAACGAGCTGGATATACACCTTTTTCCATATAATCTTGGGTTAGATCCCTCTCTTTAGATTTCTATCAGGTCTCCTAACCTAACTTAACCTAACCGAGCTGGATCTACACCTTTTTTCATATAATCTTGGGTTAGATCCCTCTCTTTAGATTTCTATCAGGTCTCCTAACCTAACTTAACCTAACCGAGCTGGATATACACCTTTTTTCATATAATCTTGGGTTAGATTCCTCTCTTTAGATTTCTATCAGGTCTCCTAACCTAACTTAACCTAACCGAGCTGGATCTACACCTTTTTTCATATAGACTTGGGTTAGATCCCTCTCTTTAGATTTCTATCAGGTCTCCTAACCTAACTTAACCTAACCGAGCTGGATATACACCTTTTTTCATATAGACTTGGGTTAGATCTCTCTCTTTCACCTTTCCTATCAGATCTTCTAACCTAACCTAACCTATCCTAACTTAGCTTGAACTATACCATTTTCCATATAATCTTGGGTTAGATCCCTCTCTTTAGATTTCTATCAGGTCTCCTAACCTAACTTAACCTAAACGAGCTGGATATACACCTTTTTTCATATAATCTTGGATTAGATCCCTCTCTTTAGATTTCTATCAGGTCTCCTAACCTAACTTAACCTAAACGAGCTGGATATACAGCTTTTTCCATATAATCTTGGGTTAGATCCCTCTCTTTAGATTTCTATCAGGTCTCCTAACCTAACTTAACCTAACCGAGCTGGATCTACACCTTTTTTCATATAATCTTGGGTTAGATCCCTCTCTTTAGATTTCTATCAGGTCTCCTAACCTAACTTAACCTAACCGAGCTGGATCTACACCTTTTTTCATATAGACTTGGGTTAGATCCCTCTCTTTAGATTTCTATCAGGTCTCCTAACCTAACTTAACCTAACCGAGCTGGATCTACACCTTTTTTCATATAATCTTGGGTTAGATCCCTCTCTTTAGATTTCTATCAGGTCTCCTAACCTAACTTAACCTAACCGAGCTGGATCCACACCTTTTTTCATATAGACTTGGGTTAGATCCCTCTCTTTAGATTTCTATCAGGTCTCCTAACCTAACTTAACCTAACCGAGCTGGATCTACACCTTTTTTCATATAATCTTGGGTTAGATCCCTCTCTTTAGATTTCTATCAGGTCTCCTAACCTAACTTAACCTAACCGAGCTGGATCTACACCTTTTTTCATATAGACTTGGGTTAGATCCCTCTCTTTAGATTTCTATCAGGTCTCCTAACCTAACTTAACCTAACCGAGCTGGATCTACACCTTTTTTCATATAGACTTGGGTTAGATCCCTCTCTTTAGATTTCTATCAGGTCTCCTAACCTAACTTAACCTAACCGAGCTGGATCTACACCTTTTTTCATATAATCTTGGGTTAGATCCCGCTCTTTAGATTTCTATCAGGTCTCCTAACCTAACTTAACCTAACCGAGCTGGATATACACCTTTTTTCATATAGACTTGGGTTAGATCCCTCTCTTTAGATTTCTATCAGGTCTCCTAACCTAACTTAACCTAACCGAGCTGGATCTACACCATTTCATATAGACTTGGGTTAGATCTCTCTCTTTCACCTTTCCTATCAGATCTTCTAACCTAACCTAACCTATCCTAACTTAGCTTGAACTATACCATTTTCCATATAATCTTGGATTAGATCCCTCTCTTTAGATTTCTATCGGGTCTCCTAACCTAACTTAACCAATCCGAGCTGGATCTACACCTTTTTTCGTATAGACTTGGGTTAGATCCCTCTCTTTAATATTAGCTATCATCTTCTAATCTAACCTAACCTATCCTAACTTAGCTGGATCTACACCTTTATTCATATAATCTTGGGTTAGATCCCTCTCTTTAATATTTCCTATCAGATCTTCTAAACTAACCTAACCTATCCTAACTTAGCTGGATCTACACCTTTATTAATATAATCTTGGGTTAGATCCCTCTCTTTAATATTTCCTATCAGATCTTCTAACCTAACCTAACCTATCCTAACTTAGCTGGATCTACACCTTTATTCATATAATCTTGGGTTAGATCCCTCTCTTTAATATTTCCTATCAGATCTTCTAAACTAACCTCACCTATCCTAGCTTAGCTGGATCTACACCTTTATTCATATAATCTATGGTTAGATCCCTCTCTTTAATATTTCCTATCAGATCTTCTAACCTAACCTAACCTACCCTAACTTAGCTGGAACTACACTTTTATTCATATAATCTTGGGTTAGATCCCTCTCTTTAATATTTCCTATCAGATCTTCTAACCTAACCTAACCTATCCTAACTTAGCTGGATCTACACCTTTATTCGTTTAATCTTGGGTTAGATCCCTCTCTTTAATATTTCCTATCAGATCTTCTAACCTAGCAGGATCTACACCTATTTTCATATAGACTTGAGTTAGATCTCTCTCTTTCACCTTTTCTATCAGGTCTTCTAACCTAACCTAACCTAACCTAACCTAGCCGGATCTATACCTATTTTCATATAGTCTTGTGTTAGATCGCTGTCTTTCAATCTTCCCTATCAAGTCGATCGTGACCAACTCTTGTGTTATTCCGATCCTGAAGCTATTAGAGTAACTTATCGAAGGACTTTATTTTATATTCTTTCTTGTTTTTTGTAAGGCGTTTATGACCGACAGATTTTCAGTCGTTAAACAAATTGAAAAAAATAATTGTGTTTAAACACCTACATTTTTAATATCTACAAACTAAATTAAAAAACTAAAGTGTATTTAGCTGGTTTTTGCTGATTTTAATGTATATAATATTATATTTGTGGAGACAATGAAATTTTAACATCATTTCACAACAGTTGTAGGACTATATAAGCTAGAGTGTATGTTTATAAGACAGCTTTTACTTCCAGTTTTTACAGTTTTAAATTCTTGTGGCCATCTTGGATTCGCTATCTTGAAATTAGGTTCAATTTTTTTAAATAGAAATAGGACCATGTGACACATATATTTACATAGTTACTTTATTGTAAGTTCAATGGTGGAATCCGGATTTTTATATCTCATTTCCTAAAAAGTTACCAACTAATAGGCTACAACTACACAATATTTAAAACCATAATTTACAGATGGACAAATGAGTGGGTAGCCTACTCTAAACACGTACATGCTGTAGTTTTGAATTTGTGATTTTCAAAGAAGCTCAAATTGATCCCCTAAGTCTATTTGGCACAGTTCTAAACGGTTATACAAATTATTACCTCAACCAATCAGAAAACATAAATGAACTACAAAATAGATTGCGAACAGAAATTATTACTGCAGACAATTTCTGAAGTAGTTAGTGAATTTTATAACCGTTTAGGACATTGCAACATTTTGAGCATCTTTGAAAATCATAAGTTCAAATCTAGAGCATTATGTTTAAAGGTGTTAAAGGTAAGTATCCAACTCATTTTCCCACCTGTAAATTAAGGTTTTAAATGTTCTGTAGTTGTATTAGTTGATAATTTTTGAAGAAATGAGATATAAAATAAGATTACACAATTGAACCCAGAATAAAAATAAACTTTAAAACATGGGTCACATAACACTATTCCTATTTAAAAAATTTAATACAATTCAAGATGGGGGATACAAGATGGTTACCAAAATTTAAAATTATCAAAACTGGAAATAAAATTTATCTTATAAATATATACAAAAACGAACTTATTATATTCAACAGTTTTAAAGATTTTTGTATATATTCCATACTTCATGGAAACGCTGTATATCAAATTAGTATTATTTTGTAAATGTGGTTGATTTTTTAATGTTTGTTTCTTTCAACCTGGAAGGCTAGGAAAGGGGCACTGAAAACAGACAATTTTATGTTTTTGCTGTTATTTCTAAACATTACATCAAGATTAATCATCCAGGCAATTTAGAGACAAATTAATTAAGACTCTATGTTGAAAGTTGTTTTGTTTTGGTTTTGCATTATACTCGTAGTTAAGGATTTTCGAAACGAAATTGTATTTTATTAGTTCATAGAAACCAATCCGGTCATTAACTCTCCGATCGAGATTTCCCAAATTCTATATATCTCAAACCTAAAAACAGTACTTTCAATAAGATCCTTAGACTCTTTAGAAAATTAAATTAACAGACAAAAATTGCTTGTTTTATTGAATTCGATTCGTTGAAGTTTCTGAATTTAAACGTGGAAAAATATTAGCTTCTTTAACGCTAGGCGTTATCAATTTAAGAATTGATTGTTTCATTGTAAATAGAAGTTAAGTACAGTCTGATGGAAAAGTGACGTAACATATAAATAATTAAATTGTAACGTTATGAAGTCTTAATGATTACCAGAATGGAGACCTACCTAATATCTCTCTCGCTCCCGAAAACAGTAGATTCACCTTGCTAATAACAATCTGAGACTAATCGGATTAGAGTAATTTAAAAAAAAAGAAAAACATTATTTCATATAAAATATAATTATCGCAGTTTATTGTCTTTCATTTATTACATTCAATTTTACAAGCAACTTTTTGTAAATTTTATGCCGGGAATTAGATACGTAAAAAATATTTTATTGGGTTAAACAATTTCCTCAAGATGGTAAAAAGAGAGACTTTAAATAACAAGTATTTTTCTACATTGATATGACACGCGTAATGTGTCTTAGAATTGCAAAGTTTGCAGCAAAGAAAAAAAATAGCTTCGAGGTATGTCCAAAGTATCTCAAATACCAAATTCGATTAAAGTTGATCGTATCGCTTAGATACAGATGTAAAACCTCTCTTTTAGTTAATGTTTTTCAAAAAGGATATTTAATTTCTATTGGAAACAATAGCCTCAGAACAGCAGTACGGTAATAATTTAATTATTAAGGGTGTTAAAGTCTTGAGGTAACTTCCCTCTGGTCTTGGGTTGAAACTCTCTCTTTTATCTTTCCTATCAGGTCACTTTTGACCGAACCTTGCTCTCTTCCGACTCTGACTCTATTGGAGTATTTCAGGGCTGATGGTCTCTTTCCTTACCTTTTTTATTTTATTTTAACACCGCAATGGTTTTTCGTTTCTAAACGTCACATAGGACACAAGATGAATCAGTTTTTTGTTTTCATTAATGTAAGAACTTTATAAATTTTAATCTTCTCCGAACGTAAAACGCAAAACGTAATACTACATTAATCATGTCTTAATATAGGTTATTAAGATTAGGTTGGGAAGCTTAACGAACATATTATTCTCTGCGCAGAACATATGGTTTTCGGCGAATTATAGCGCAACACGCGTAACTACTAGGTGTAATGATAAAACGATTTATGTTCCAACTTCATATTCTGTCTGCCATAACAGGCAGGTACAGACTTTTCTTATATTTGCCCGGTGAGTGGCCTGGACAACAGTGCGGTCTTAGGGTTAAACATAGAATCATGTATTACTGCTTCTTAAATTTACATCTTAGATTTATTAAACTTCTGGGAGTTTTTAAACCCTTAAATGAATTTTTCTAGAGACGAGTCTTTAGATTTTTCTGCAGCTTAAAAAAGTGGGCCGGTTTCTATCAAATTTAGTATGTGGGCATATTTTGATCATGTATCGAAAATTGTTTTTAATTTCTGTTTTGTATAACTAAAAATTTGAAGGTTGTTGCCTTAAACCCAAAACTCAAAATTTAGATTTTCTAAAAATCGGCTCTAAGGATTTTGATAACATTTGTCAAAATATATCTTTAAGGACTCAAGCAAAACGTATTGTATCTCCCAAACAGAATTTATCGGTAAAAAACAGCATAAATAGGACGCGGAGATGTTATAAAAATCCTAATTTCTTAAAAACAACTTTATCGATTTTGTTAAAGTTTTGGTAAAATATTAAGATTAATCCCCCCAGAACAGTGTGACAAATTGCAAGTTAAAACAAAATTACTCTTTAGGAATAATTAGTAAAAAATTAAAATGAACCTTGCTGGCGAAATTAAAACTCCATTTCAATCAAATACGATTTTCGCTTAGGTTTAGGATGAGGTTAGGTTATGTTAGGTTAGGTTAGGGTACGTTAGGTTAGTTTAGGTAAAATCAGGTTAGGTAAAGTATTAAGTTAGTTTAGGATAGGTTAGATTTAATAGGTTTAAGGTTAGTTAGGTTAGGTAAAGTTAGGTTAGAATAGATTAGGTTTGTGTGTCAAATCACAAATAAAGGATAATTACGGTACTGGAATAAATGGGAAAATAGGAAATATATAAGTGACCGTCGTTACTACAAGTACTCAAAAACGATTTCTACTTATGACACGACTACCGCAGATGCAAAGCAAGTTTATGCTAGATTATAAATATAAAAATATAAATATCTTTTAAAACTTTTATTTTTGAAAAGTCGGCAAGTAGCCTTCTTTCTTACTACTCCTTCTTTCTTACTAAGGGGCTCACTCGTGTAGCAAACCCGTTAGGCAAATTGTAGCTGATCTATACCTCTCTCTATATCGTGTCTTAGTTAGATCCCTCTCTTTATCTTTCCTAAGAGGTCTCCCTTGACCAGTTTTTATCTCTTCCCCAACCTGAGGCTATTAGTCACAAGAATAGAGACATTTATAGAAAAAGGAGATCAGTATAATTTTGGTTTTGTTGATGGTTAAGTGCGAAATTTGGTCCACTTTTTTGCACAGTTTATTTGATTTCTTATGAAAAATATAGCTACACTAGTAGGCCTACAATAATTTATTAATTTACAATTTTGTACTTTTTAAAATTTAGATTTTATTTTTGAATAGGCCCTATACAAGCAGAGTTCACTAAATAGTCATGGAGGAATATAAATCTATTTATACAAAGTAATTCAAAATTGCTCAGTAATACTTCGGCACTGATTCTAAGTGTAAAGAGAAAAAAACTTCTCAAAAGTTTCGTTTTCGAGTTACGACTTGGGACCGCCATTTTGTTTTGGATGGTTAGAATTTAATTTTCTCTATGCATTTTTTCTTATCTCACAGAGACGTTTAAAATGAGGTATCACAAGCCTATACGTACAATTTAAAAAATGTTTTAGTACCTCCCCCATCCCTAGCCTCCACGATTAAAATAACATAAACCGTCGCTTTTTTAGGTTGCCCCTCTCACCTAAAGAGTTTGCGCAAACAAAATACAAATATCTCAAGTATTAAAAAAAATAAGATAGTAGGTAAATTTCTTTTCAGCCGCCCTGTTTAAGTAGGATATAACCCAACTAGACTTGCATCCAGATCCTTCATGAAGTCCTTGTGATCATCACTCCTAGAAACCCCTAAAGGTCTTAAAAGCCCTTGTATTGTTCTGCCGACTCCATTATTTTATGACGATATATCCTTGTTATTTTACAATAAGCAGATTTATTACACTTTGTAAGACTGCTCAGTTAAAGCTCTATAGTATCTGCCCAGTGAGAGACAATGATACTATATTGCCTTAACTGAATTTAAAGGTGACGTGGAATCCCATCTCTTTGATTATTTCTTCCGTACCTCTACTTATTCCCATAAAGTTACGCATTTTGGACTTGGGCCAATCATAGGATTCTTTCATTAGATTTCACTTCAGAGTTATGAAAAATGACAACTTAGTGACTATTTTAGTAATTTTTTAATAACTCTCAGAGTTTCAGCGTATCACCCGAGACAAGATCAAACAGCAGAACCTTACATTAATCTTCCCTCTAGGGAGGTACGACACAATTATAAACAAATACAGACTGTCGCTGTCTCTGATACACCATCAACATCCTGTTTCAGCCCAGATGTAATATATTTGTAAAAATTACTAATATACCTGCTTATCAGTTCTTTTTCAGTAGCTGTTGGCAAAACGGTTGCATGAGGCTTGTCTCTCAGTAGCCTATTTATAGTCAGCAGAAGAAAATGTCGCATGCACTATTGCAGACGCAGTTGATAGTTGCCGATTTTACACGTTTATTACAGTTTCGGATAGGAAACGGAAGGTGTTCCATACAGCGTACAGTAAACTCACTAACAAGATATTTGTAAGTTATCTCTCATCCTTCACCTTGCACGTCAACACCTCAACCTGGGTCCATCCATGATCTGTCCCAGGAGAATCTTTTCCGACCATGCCTTTTTAATCTTGCCCATCGCGCGGATACAAAACGTTCAGCATTCTTCACTAATCTTCTCGACAGAATCATGGATAGAACTCCTGAGTTTTGTACATGGAATACCTTTCTGAATCCTTGTTAAACGCGATAAATTACTAACAAGAAGGGAGGTGGTTTTTAGTGAGTAAGAATGTTACACTATTGATAGACATTTGTCTATGTACGATTTTTCACCTTGCATGAAAAAAAATAATAAAGAAGCAATTTAAAATCGTACAAACGTTTCAAAATCGTATGTGTACAAATATATTTTTTATTAGGTTCATTATTACGTTGTGAAAACACAAAACGATTTTAGGATTTATAAATAATTTTATTATGTATGACAACACATCTATATTACAATTTAAAACACTGGCAAGACCCGCAAGACCACGCAAATCGCACAGTTTCTTGAATCACTTTAAAAAGTTCATTTTTCTCAAATCTTCGAGATAAATAAAATTGATCAAAAACTCAAATTTCTCGTCTATGCAGTGTTCTTTATTGAAGTTTTAAAGATAATAGTTATATACATAAAAATCAGTAGCCTAAACGTCGACTAGAAACCCTACTTTCAATTATGTAATAAATATAATTTTCAATAATTTCTATTCTAAGAAACTAGGGCTTTTAAAAAGGACATTTTAAAGGGGGTAATTTATATATTTATCAAATTTAATAACAAAATTAAATTTGTACAAGGAGCTTGGAACAAAGATCGGAATCTAATATTTTTATTTTCTTGTTGTTTAAAGGCGAAAAACCTGTGGGTCATCATCGCCTTATGAATAAAGAAGGTAGAGAATGTAAAATGCAGACACTTGGTCATCGAATACTGTAATAGCGCTAAGGTCGGAAGAGAACAAGAGTTGGTTAAGAGAGACCTGATAGGAAAGATGATAGAGATGTGTCTAACTCAAGACTACACGAAGAAAGGTGTAGATCCAGTCAGGATGCCTTGGGCATCCCACACTCTCTATAGGTGGGCTCATAAAAAAGGTTTAAAGCTCTAGGAAAAATGACACAGGCGCAGTCTGTCGTTTTTAAAGCTAGAGACCCTTTACACACAGATTGTTAATGAAATCTGAAGCTTACTGCAGGAATTATTAATGCTGTTTTTGGGTTAAAAAATACATCATGAAGCGGAACATAGGGGATCTTAAGACGGCAACTATTCCATTGTTAAAGAACTATCCTTTGTACAGACAACTTACCCATTCTTATCAGTTATCGCAGATATGGGTAGATCGTGACATCAAATAATCTTTTGAAGGAGTCTCTTCGCTCTTGGAACTTCTTTAAACCTCCAGAACTGACATGACAAAGATCTGCAGAGTGTGTGCATATTAGACTTACTGTGGTTAGCAAGGGCAACGTTTAGGTTTGGAGAGAAGTAAGAGCTATGATTTATGGACCGTTATGGCTAGGTGAGCGGAGTTGTCTACAAAATCTAATATAATGCTGGAGAAGTTGGTAAAGAACTATCCTTTGTACAGACAACTTACCCATTCTTGTCGCATATATGGGTAGATTGTGACATCACATAATCTTTTGAAGGTGTAAATATATAATGCTGGAGAAGCTGATAATGAACTTCTAATAGCAGACGACTGCTTGCCTCATGAGGTCTCCGAATTTCCTTTTATCACTCCCCGGCTATGCTTATACTTTCTACAGGCTTTTTCTTGTTGTTCAAAGACGAAAAACTTCTTGGTTATTATTTCCTTATAAAAAAAGAAAAGAAGTTAAATTAAAGACACCTACGCATCAAATACTCATCGTTAGGGTTGGAAGAGAACAAGACTTGGTCAAGTGGGATTTGCTACGAAAGATGATAGAGAGGGATCTAACCTAAGACTACATGAAAACAGGTTTAGGTCCAACTAGGGTGAGTACAGAAATTAATTACTATGTTGTTACAATGAACCTTTTTTCTTAGTAAGGTTTTTTTCTGCGTTATTTCTTCGCATGGCAAATCAACACTTTTTATAATCTCATCAATTTCATGACGAGGGGAAAGGGAGTAAAAGTTGTAATAAAAATTATAATACGTAAATTTGAAAGTCTATTTGACAGAAAAACATTAAGGAAATCAAATTTTAATATTTTACTTGGTTTAAGAAAGTTGTGATTAAAACTGAACGACCAAAACATTAGTGAAGCACAGTGTCAACCAATCACAGAACATTGGTTACAGGTAAAAAAGAAAGGAACTAATTTGAATTATATATGACAACTCCTCTGAAGGATGAAACACCTCGTAAATAGTTTTTGAAAATGTTGTTTATCCGAAACGCTTAAACAGAAATTGAGATAATAGTAGGAGTAGCAGACGAATGCATCAATTATTTACGCCCTTCCGGAAATATAGATATAGGAATATAAAATACGGTTACCCTCAGGAGCTCATTTTAGTGAGTACGGGCTTGTTCTACGTCTTTTTCCACATGATGTTAGATCTTTCATCTATCTTATCAGTTATCACTTCTCGATCTCTTGTTCTCTTCCAACCCCGACACTATTGGAGCTTTTGATGGATAGGAGTCTTTTATTTTATGTTTTTTCTTCCTTTTTTTAAAAAAAAATTAGATGATAATGGACCATTTTCCGTCTTTAAACAACAAGAAAAGAACAAAATTTAAAAATTAAAATGAAAAATATTAGTTTTAACGTTTTCATAGTGTGGCTTGAAGAAACTCCTCCATAGAATAAAATACACGGATGTTCAGCAAGTGCTTTAGTTAATTGTTTTAAATTTAATTCCATTGGCTCCTTAAACTCTTTAGCAAGTTTTGTCATAAACTAGTTTTAAAGTAAAGTCTTTGTTGAATTTACTCGAAGGTTATTTTAATAAAATATTGAGAAAAAGTATTTATTTAAACAAATACTTTGGTTTATAAACTGCATAGCTGATGGCCTCTTAGACTAATAGTCATGTCATGAATTATATTTTAGCATTGTGGTGTAACTAATTTGTATAAAGAATAAATAATACTTGGCACAAATTAGGTCCCTGTGGGACGCTACAATACTGCCAAATCGGATAATGTATTTCCGAACTGTAGCATTTTTCTTTCTGATCTAATGTATGATTTATGTTGGTTTCAACTCTGATTCCGTATATTTCTAAATTATAGAGCAATTTACGGAAATGAATACAGTCGAAAATTTTGGCATAATAAAGAAAATAGATCAAGTGCTTTTTACCGTCCATCCAAGGGTGGTAAAAGGAATTCATCTAATTTTATGAATACATTAATTATTCACTCTTCTTTTCTTAAGCCATACCGATTTTGAAAAAAATTATTAACTTTGCTTAAGAAACTTTTAAAAGGTTTAAGAAAGACTTCTCAAATATTTTAGTGATGACTGGCAACAAAAAAAGAACGGAAAGTTAGCTTAAACTTCTTTGTTTAAACAGGAAAATAGCTTTCTACTCTTATATAGCCTGGAAAGACAGATTAGCTGAAGGATTTGTCGATAAATATTAGTTTTATTAGGTCTTAAGAGCACTCTAGTCTAGTTCAGAAGACAGAGTTCCTTAGGTCTTTCAGTGCTGCTATAATGACAGCATCGCTCACAAGAAAACGTGCCACAAGATTGTTGTACTCGGACGTTTACGAGAATTGTAAACGGTTATAAAATCCACCAAGTACTGATCAGAATTTGTCTGATCAGTTAGCTTTAATTTCATTTCTTATCCCGTTTGTAGTTCATTTAGGTTTTCTGTTTGGTTGAAATAATAAATTTTATAACCGTACCAAATAGCTTTAGCATCTTTGAAAATCACAATTTCAAAACTACAGCATATACGTGTTTAAAGGTTAGTACTCAACTCATTTGTCCACCTGTAAATTATGCTTTTAAATATTCTGTAGTTGTATTAGTTGATATATTTTTAAAGAACTGAGATATAAAAAAAAACGGATTCCACAATTAAACAATGGAAAAACATGTCACATGGCCCAATTCCTATTTTAAAAAGTTGAAATTAATTTCAAGATAGCGAAACCAAGGTGGTCGCCAAAATTTAAACTATAAAAACTTTAAGTAAATGTTGTCCTATAAACATATACCTAAAACGAACTTTTTATATTCAGTCATTTTAAGATTCTTTTAATATTCCTTACTTTATGAACACGTTGTATATAATTTAGTGAGTTATAAGTTTAACAAGACAAGAGATATGAACAAAAAACTGTTTATTATGGCTGTCATTTTGACTTTTTAAATTAGATTTTTCTGTATAGTTCCTAATATGAGGAAACTATTAATATTTCCTATTCTAAATTTCATGCTACTATATTTTTTTATGTTTCCGTTATGGTGCAGACGACAACGGAAGATGGAAGGCATTTAGAAAATAATTTCTTCGGTTTCCTGAGGTTAAGAAACGAAAACATCAGACACAAAACGTAGTTCTAAACTATCGACAATTACTAAACTTACCTTATTTGTTTCCTGGATAAGTAATCTTTTAAACTTTTGATCTTCGATAATTTTTTTTTTCAATTCATTATAAGATTGTTAGCAATATATCAAGAGCAACGGGTCACTTGGTTTTTCGGATTTTATAACTTTTGGTTAAATTTAACTTTTTTAAAGTTTTAATAGCAAAGTGATTTATGATACGATTTAAATTTTTTCAGTGGTAAATAAACACCATCTAAATTTATATTTACGTAACAGTTTGTATTAAATATGTTTGAAAAATATATAGTTTACAGTTTTGTGTTTTCGTTGTTACGGTCCCGTATGGTTTGTGAACTATACAACACACTTTATTCCACGTATCATTATAAAAAGACATGACGATTATCTAACTTTGGCAGCGAGAAAAATGAGTCTTCCAGTGACTGAATTAAAGACGACATGACATGCGATTCAAGTTGGGGAAGGAGATGTACAACTGTTAAAAAGTTAGCGCTTTCAAATATCTGAGATCAGTGATAACGAGGAACAATGATATAAGAAGGTTATATAATGATAAAATACGGAGGCTTGTTAGGTGCTAATAGGTGTTATTATGGGCTCCTGAAGCATATGGAAAATTAAGCTATCCATAATAACGTAGCTATTCAGATCCACTAATGTATCCTTATAGAAGGTAGACTATTAATAAAACTTGTCTTGACTTATAAAGCGTAAACAGGGACCTTAACAAGACGATACAGAGAAAACTATTCAGTGGGGAATACGTCACAACCACAAACTCACACGATCGTATGGCGAACACGATGTCGTTAAGTACTCGTTTATCCAACTAGCTACACTGGAATGGGCTGGTAATTTATGGAATGGATGACTGTGCCATCTATAAAATTCTAACTTTGGAGACGGGTGTAAAGAGGAGATAGATGCATGGGTGCTTCGTAACTAGTTAATTGTTGCTAGGGATCACGAGAGATGGCGGAGAGGAGGCCAAGTAGTGGACTGTTTCTACGGATTATGAGAGATGGCGCAGAAGGAAGCCAAATTGTGGACTGTTGCTAGGGATCGTGAGAGATGGCGAAGAGGGAAGCTAAGTGAGGACTGTTTCTACGGATCATGAGAGATGGCGCAGAAGGAAGCCAAGTTGTGGACTGTTGCTAGGGATCATGAGAGATGGCGAAGAGGGAAGCCAAGTAGTGGACTGTTGCTAGGGATCGTGAGAGATGGCGAAGAGGGAAGCTAAGTGAGGACTGTTTCTACGGATCATGAGAGATGGCGCAGAAGGAAGCCAAGTTGTGGACTGTTGCTAGGGATCATGAGAGATGGCGAAGAGGGAAGCCAAGTTGTGGACTGTTGCTAGGGATCATGAGAGATGGCGAAGAGGGAAGCCAAGTAGTGGACTGTTGCTAGGGATCGTGAGAGATTTCGAAGAGGGAAGCTAAGTGATAACTGTTTCTACTGATCATGAGAGATGGCGCAGAAGGAAACCAAGTTGTGGACTGTTGCTAGGGATCGTGAGAGATCGCAAAGAGGGAAGCCAAGTAGTGGATTGTTAGGGATCGTGAGAGATGGCGCAGAGGAGGCCAAGTAGAATATAGAGCACCAGGAAGTAAAAAAGTAATACACGACATTCGAGAGTATAAATAAACTCTCGTTATCAAATTCTAAACCTAGAACATGAAGAAAAATGAAATAAATAAAAACAGTAACATAAACAGCTTAGGGCCATTTTGGAAACTAAAACGAAAATTATAACCTAATAAAGGAACCCATACCTACACATAGGCCTGAGAAAAACTACGACTACATATCACGTTTGTGATAATTAATTAGTTATTTAAAAAAAAAAAATTACAATTTTAGTTATAGTTTCCAGCATGGACTAAGGCTACTAGGCTATGTTGGTTTTTCCTTCTTCACTTTTTACAAATTCTAGGTTTATCACATGATAACGAAAGTTGATTTATACTCTCGAAACGCTGTGTATTAGTTTTGTATGATGCAAATGGTCGATTAAACAATATTAATAATTTGAATCAAATAACTTCCAAACTAATTTAACTTGTGTGAGGACTCGCTACAAACACATAGTATCTTTCTTAATCAAATCTGTACACCTACACAAACAAAAGTAAAACAAAACATTCATAATAAAACGTTTTAAAAATTAGTCACCAACATCAGGTGTGCATATTACACCAACACTGCTCATAGTGGAGAAAAACAGGAAAAATCCGAAGAAACGTTGCAACAGAAAGAGGGTTTTTGTTTTACTGTGTTATATACATAAAAACAAATCAGTAGAATTTATTTTTCTTTACAACCCCCTGATCTTTCTGAGAAAACTGCTTTTGAATAAATTAATTTTGAGTACATTTTCTAATATATTTGATTCTAGTCGTAGCAAAGTTTGTTTTAAACAAAAACAATTCTTATTCAATGTGTTATCCAATATGTTAGAAAGCGTCCTTGCACTGGTAATGTAAATCAAACCTCGACAAAATTTAAAATATGTAATAAATAGTACTTTAATTTACTTTGCACTTATGAAAAATTTCACCGAACTTAAGTTAAACTTTGTTCGTTGATAGCGTTTTTTATTTTATTAAAGATTTAAATGCGTATATTTTTAAAACACCGTGGAGCAGCGTAACGTAATGGCTTAAACATGTTAGTTGTAAATTTGGACTTGGTACTGTCTGTTGGATCCTGCTTGCTAGTGTTGGATTTTTCTTTAACGCTGTTCCGTCAAAAGTCCAATAAAGTTGATAAGTCACACGAACAAAAATCGTAATATTTTTTATTTTGGTTAAAAAAGAAATTATTTTTAAATTGCCATCGTTATGCCATTTGATTGTAAGAACTTAAATTATTTTAAACTACAGGTTTTTAAATATAGTTTAACGCGTTAAGGTTATAAAATAATTTAAAATTTGTAACTCTATTTCTTTCGTTTTTGTCTTGTTTTGACGTATTATACCATTTTCTTCTTGCTCACCTTAACAATTTGTCCTTTATTAAGTATCATTAAGGTCACTGACTGAAGAACATATCTTGGCTACTTAAGTAACAATATCTCAAACTAGGTACAGAACCAACACCTCGGGTACTTATTTTACTTTCTTCCTACTGTTTTAATGTATAGTGTTTGTTATATTAGAGTTAGTGGTTAAAATATTGTTTGTTTTGGTATTTTGTAAAAAACGGAGCAAATTACAAAAAATATTATTAAAAAAGAGTCCGGAGTTTTCCAGTTAGTTTACGAAAGCGCGGTTTGCAATACATAATCGCACTAAACTATTCCTATTGTATTCTTGCCTGCTATTACACTGCTACTATGATTGTTCATTATAAACAAGGTTAGATATATGACATGCATACCAGTTTACAGGAAATAGTTAACATTTTTTTTGTTTTTAAAATTGTTTACGATAATCTAACTTTAACAAATATTACAAAGTAATACTAAAAAATAAAATAGTTACCGCACGGCTATCACTTTTATATAATTTAAGAATAAATAAGTGGATTATTTATTCAAGCAACTGTGCACTGCTTGAATATATGAATAATTATTTTATTGACCATAAACATTAAAAATATAATAAATTTGTTTTCAAAACTATTCAAACAATACAGTGGCCGGTAGGAATCTAATGTACCTTGACGCGTGCCATAAACGTGAAATAAAAATACTGTATTATGAAAATAGATTTTCTCTAGTACGTTTTATAAAATTTTGAAGTAAATACTGTTCAGGTTTTGTCTTCGTTCGTGATGACGAAAAGGGGATGAAGATATAGTAAGGGGGGGGGGCACACACTTAAGTTGACAATGGCTAACAAAACAGATTAAGAAAAATAATGTTGTATTTTTGAATTGGACAGATTCTCAGTTACGGTTAAAATATTATGAAAATATATTTTCCTAACACTTTTTATAAAATTTGAAATAAATACTGTTCAGGTTGTTTTTTCGTTCGTTAGTGCGAAAAGGGGATGAAGATATAGTAGGGGGGACTTAAGGTGAAAATGGTTAACAAAACAAATTAAGAAAAAATAATCAGTTAATTCATAAATATAACATATTATGTTATATTTATGAATTAAACTGATTCTCTGTTACAGATAAAATTCTGGTCCAATTTCAAATGAGTGTTCTTTTTTTTACAAATGAGAAATATCGTTATTTTTTTTATTGAAAAAATTAATGGTATGAATCTGTAATCTCTTACTATGGTACGAATTTTTAAATGGTTGTTAAAAAAGAAACTTGATCTGCGTCATTAAAACTCGATTTCATACAAAACAATATTTGTATGAACGACTAATGAGTAATATTTTATTCAGGTTACTGAATCAATACCCAGCTGGTAAAAAGTTCGTGGATATTAACTTTTTCACAAATAGGCTACATAAACAAAAAATGGTAATGGTAAATTTAGATGTTTGTAGATGTATTCGAATTAAGAATCCATAAACTCAAAAAAGAAATTTTAAGCGATGATGTGTCTGTAAGTACACCCTATATTGTTCACATAAATACTTGGACCAATTTTTCTAATTTTTTAGAAGATGGGCACGGTTTTGTTTTATATCCTGAGAGTTTCTAATTTTTTTGATAGATTAAAATTTGCCTCTCAAGGAGGATCCACTAGCCGTTTGGTGCGTGAGGACCTCATGGCCAGAGTTATAACTCTCAATGTTGTCCTAGTTCTGAGGTGAGTTCTACTCTTCAATATATCTTAGTCCTACACGACATTGTCTACTCCACGCTGGCTGAAGATGTCCTTGCCTTTCCACTTGGAAATATCCACTATTTTTCTTTAAATCCTTCCCTATTGTCTCTCCTTTCTGGTCAATCTGGAGAAATTCTATTTAGTTTCATCTTCAAGGACTCTTCCGGCAGGGGTGACTATACTAGCTGCATTCGTTAGAAATTTGAATTATTATATAAAATAAAAGTAGAAATAGAAATAATTAATATCTCATAACATTTTACATAACCAGATGGTAGGGCCTACTGGTGAAGAGTCAATTATTACACTAATCACAAACTTAAAAGCGAAATAAAATACAATATTTCAATATCTATTCTAATCTAGAAAAAAACATGTCAGTATGTAAACTATGGGAAAATAATTAAAATTTACTTGCTCCAAGATCCAATTAGTGAACAAAATCAAAAAAAAAACTCCTAGGAGCTAGAAATTATCATCCAGATATTTTTGAACCGAGTAAAACGGTTTTGTGTTAATTTTGGGTTTTAAATTATTTTTCATAATATTTGTTTACATCGAATGGGCAGTTAATTAAAAAAATCTAATACCGATGTACGAGGTGTTTATACCTAAATAATGTTGTTTTTTTTTTTTTTCAAAGATAGAAAGCCGATGTTTTGGGTAGTTTAAATAACTAAGGATTTCCTTATTTCGGGTTCATGCATGGAAGCTTTGCTTTTCAAGGAAATATTTTATTTGTTTTTTTTTTTACAAGCAACAGACACTTATATGTGTAAAGGCTTGGGACAGTCATAATTTTAAATCGATTAACAAATTCTTACAAGAACTTTGAACTTACTAAAGGTCAAAGGCCAAATATATCTTTTTTGTATCTTAAAAATATCTGCAATGTCTGATGTCATACCCCAAATGTCTATGCCGTATTGAACTTTAGAGAAAAAGAAAGCATAAGGTAATAAACAAGTTTCCTTATTTCAATACTGACAACATCTCTAAGCATATGCATTTGATAACGAAGGGGGGGGGGAAGTTGATTTGCTAATTTTTGTATGAATGGCCTCCAAGAGAGATTCTTATCTCTTAAAATTCCTAGAAATATTGCACGTGATTGTACAATTTGCCTACTACCCAAATGACAATATATTTCAGATTTATTTTGACTTTGTAATGGTTTATTTATATTATTTGGATTTTTCATTGTTCAATTTCAAACTATTCATAGGAAACCAATTCGAAAGTTGCATAAGTGTATCATGGATCCCAGCATTCAAGGCATTATTTGACCTGGCTTTGAGATTGCCTTTGTGTCGCCAGTATAAAGGATAGTTTTACAACTAATGTTTGGAGGTAAATCGTTAATGTAAGAAAGACCACAGGACTCAAAATTGATCCTTGAGGAACACTACACTTCATTCTCTTCCACCTAGATTGATAAATCAAATCATTATTACGAATTATTGTCCTTTGGTATCAGTCTTTCAAATATGATTTAATCCAACAAATTGACATTTCATCAAAGTTATAATATTTAAGTTTCATCAAAAGAACATCATCATTGATACAATCAAACGTCTTGAACAGGTTACAGAAGAGCCCAGCTGTGCTCTGCGATGCATCAAGGCCTTTTGTAACCTCATATACAAAGTTGCAAATAGCCAAGGTGGTATTTTTACCAGGTCGAAAACAAAAACAGCTCATTTACAAAAATACTGGATCTTAAAAAAAGGCAACTATTTGATTAGAGACAATTTTTTCAAATATCTTGGATTCGGGAAGGATTGAAATAGGACGATAACTATTTAGAAATTTTTATTTCCTTTTTTTAAAAAATCAGTTTAAGTTGCACACGGAAAAATATCTGATTTGAGAGACTGATTTACATTTTTACGCAACGATACCATAATTTTATTAGTGGACATCTTTAATAAACTTATAGGTATTTCATCCCATCCAAAATAAATAGAGTGTTTGTTTTAGAGAGAACTTATTGCATTTTTCACTGTGGACGCAGAAATCGGGTTGAAGCTAAATTCAGGGATTTGACTGTCGTAAAAGCAGTCAAAAAAGTAACTACTTTATCTTGTGGTATTGAAGCTACATCCTCTGAGATGCTACAAAGCTTTTAGTTTAAAAAATTGGCAATTTTATGCCCATTTGTAATTATTTTTCCAGTCAAGTTCGTCAAATGACTGCTTATTACTTATTCCAATTTCAATTTCATTTTTAACAACATTTCAGACAGCTTTACTTTTGTTAACAGGTTCCTTGATTAATTTGTAGTTAGTTAGTTAGTTTCTTAGCTGCTATACATACAGATTAAAAATTTCTTTTATATCTCATAAAATAAGTCAAAAATTAGGAACAACAGATTGTTTGGCAATTACAGTTAGTTTCTTTTATGAGCAATGGATATTCTTATAACTTGGGTAATCCGTGACTTTTTACTCCTTACATTACGTTTCACTTACAGTGGAAAGGACTCTTTAAAATTTATTTAGGAAAGACCATTACCGTAGAGTTTCTCCGACTCGTCAGTAATTGCTGACAACTGAAAACAAGTCACCTTTTTCACAGCTCAGCAGTTTTGTTATCAGACTCTACATTGACCAGGAGTCAGCAGAGAAAATAAAAAAGATAGGATTTTGCACTAGCTTTAATTTAGGAAATGCTTCAATTAAAAGAATGCTTCAGTATTTTTCACTGACCCAGTAGGACTGACTGCGGTCAATAAGGCTCTGAAATTAATTTTCAAATTATTTCTCTATTTTTAGTTGCCGTAAAGTCAGAACTAAAAATTTGGCTTTTATGAAAATCGGCTCTGAGTCATCTAGTTTTTGTTCATATGTACCCAACCAAAACTCTTTGATTGCCATCCCCCATCCCCCAAAAGGTGACAATAAACTACGGATGTTGTCCTACAAGACTCTCCAGCCCCAACTCCAATAGGAAGTGTAGCACATGAAGGGGGTCAAGGGTAGGTATCTCCTCTGCATGAATCTGACACCATTCAAGACTTCTAAGCCTTTTGTGCATTACTGCACCGCATTCGACTAATAGATGGTGTGGGGTTTCCTCTCCCTCTTGTCAGAATCTGCAGGCTTCAACGTTTTATATTCCGATCCTTTTATGATCTTTCCTGAGTCTACAATGCCTCGATAGAAACTCTTGTGTGTGCTTGCGGTCTCTTTCGCTCCAATGCGCCCTTCCATCCTCTGGTGACTTGCACTAAGATAGTGATCACAGGCACCATATTACTCTTGCCCCATTAAGGCTTCTTATCATTTGGTCTACTATCCCGCTTGTTAGTCCTAGTGGTGGAGCAGGATGTTCCTTCTTACATGTTTCTGACCTGTCTTCCTCTCTTTGTTGTGTGCTTGTTCTATCATGAGATCGATTCTTCCTGAGTGACCTGTTTGAATTTTCTTTATTAGGTTTGTTATCTCTGCGGAAATATCGACGAAGCTGAGGACTTGCAATGCTGATAGTCATCACAGAGAGTATGTTACATTTTATCAGCACATTGAGTTGCAGCTAGGGAAAGGAAGGTCCTGCCGTTTAGAACCCCGCTTGGTCGGGTAAGGATAAATATTGCGACACCTGCCCGATGCCATTCACCTCAGCAGCACGGGTCTCTTTACACATTGTGGTTGAGCTAAAAATAAAAGAAACAAGTGAAAATGAGATGAAGATATAGTAGGGGGTAGTTAAAGTCAAAATGGCAAACAAAATATTTAAAAAAAATACACCTATACGAGAGTGGGAAATAGTGCATATCACGTGACCTTGGTAGGGCAATATAAGATTTTTTCCACATTGATTTGATTTCGAATTTTTATTTATTTTCGAGTGGACACGCATATGTTGGAGACCGAATCTCATTTAACCTAGCTGTAACCTCCCAATGTTAAGTGACCCAAGCTAAGTACTGTAAAGGTATCGATAAATTTTTATATACACTAATACCGTGAACAGGTTTGGTACAATTTTTATTTTCAATTGGACAGACTTTTTGATGGAAACTTATCTCACCTATCCTATCCTAGCTGTTCGTTGAAACAAAATATTAATTTAGCCATCATTTTGGTTGGGAGCGTGCGTTAGGTTAGGTTAAGTGGATTGATTAAATAACCTAACCTAACCTGTTTGTGGTACTGTTTCAACAAACAAACCTAACCTATCCTATGCCAGACAAAGCCCTCTGTGTACGCCTTCGATAATGTCTTTTAAAGTAAAACTGATATAAATAAAACATTACTGGTCCAAATACAGAGCCTTGAGGAACACCGCTATTTATAAATTTAGTAAAATACAGATATAACAGTTACACGTAATAACACGTTAATTCATACAGGTTAGGTGAGTTGTAAACCATTCATGTGGAATGGTGCGTATAACAGAATTCCATAAGCAATTTAAAAAGCCACACGATTCACTGTACCAAACAATTGATTTAATTTCAATCGATTTAGGCATTCTTAACTTCAGACAGTCATTCTATTATTTAAATTAGTTTTTACAAAATTATTTATATGAATTTTTTGTTATCCATTGATGAAGACGAATTTCTCTCTAATATTCCTTCTTCTTTTTCTTCTTCTTCTTCTTCTTCTTCTTCTTCTTCTTCTTCTTCTTCTTCTTCTTCTTCTTCTTCTTCTTCTTCTTCTTCTTCTTCTTCTTCTTCTTCTTCTTCTTCTTCTCCTCCACCGTGTGACTCTGACTTGCTGATGTATTCATAACAACGCACAGCCCAAACGGTCACTAAATACAAAAAACTATTCTTTTAAAGTTACTATACGCTGACCCCTACCCAAAATAATAAATAATTACTGAAATCGACAAAATATTTATTCCCATTCATTTAACTTGACTGAAGGGAGTGGTAATCCCTTACTGCAGAGACCAATGTTCACATACAGCAGGGTAAACATACAAATATATTGAACTTGAGAGAATTTGTTATAACTGACAGGAGTGGCAATTCGTTATTGCTTCTATAATGTTCACAAATAGCTGTAGTGTCACAGGGTAAATATACAAATATATTGAACTTGAGCAAGAATTTATTTAATTGACAGGAGTGGCTAGTCATTATTGCAGATACTAATGTTCAAATATAGCTGTAGTGTCATAGGGTAAATATACAAATATATTGCACTTAAGCAAGAATGTATTACAACTGACAGGAGTGGCAATTCGGTATTCCATATACTAATGTTCACACATAATGTACACAATATATTGAACTTGTGCTATAATGTGTTGCAAAGGCAGCTTTTTAAATTGATGTGAAAATTAAAACAGTGATGTGAAGTGTACATTACATTCAATTGAGGGTTTTAAAAATAACATAGTGAGAATATTTTTATCTAAATATTAATTTAGTAATTTAGTTTAGAACAATATTACTTATTAGCCTTATATAAGAATATATTGCAAGTCAATTAAAAAGAATAATAAAGAAAGCACTTGCAATATTTATATTTTAATATGGCCTCATAGGTAATTCTTGAGTAAAACCCTTAGGAATTTTCCATCCCAAAGGGTATTTTTTAGTAAATATGAAATTTTGATAATACACCCGTACAGTTAACTCAGAAACCCTCAGTGGTCTAGATAACTACACTACAAGGATTTCTAGAGGTACAAGTATTAGTTCTGCAATGCTTAATTTTGCAGGATTTCTATATTTCCAGCGACAAATATAATAAGTAAATATAGTAATTACTGTACTAATATAGTATATATAGTAAGGGATAGTGTTTTAGTCATGAATTTTATTAGTTTTGTTGATTTATCTCTTAGTTTAATAGATATTTTAAGAATAAATTCCTTTCATTGGCTATTTGTATTCGTTTTATTACTAACGTATAAATATTTATTAACAATGTATTGTGTTGTATTTATGTCTTAACGTTTGTAGCCTTGTAAATAAATAAATAAATTCGTAAACAAAAAATAATTAGATTAGGGGAATCCTAAAAATTAAAAAAGTAACATTTACGTTTTTGAACAAATATTGTGTATGGGGAAATAATTGTTTATTGTTTGAAAGACCACTTCATAAAATGCGTGTTATATAAGGATTCAGTCGGAGTTACAGTAAGACTATAATAAAATTAATTCTAACCATAAATAGCAGTTGTTGGTCCATTGCTAGGGGGGGGGGGGGGTCCACTCCCTCGTAAATAGTTAAGAATAATTTAATGATTATTATTTATAATTAAATTGAAATTTGAAAGTATACACAGAATTATACAAATTCTCAGAAATAAATTTGTATTTTACACACCATCAGAAGCTCACTTACAGTGCGTGGGAATCCCGAGTTAGCTGGATCTACACTTGTTTTCTTGTAGTCTTGGGTTAGATCCCTCTCTTTCATCTTTCCTATCAGCTCTCTCTTGACCAACTCTTGTTCTTTTCCGACCCTGATGCTATTCGTGTATTTCAATTTTATGCTATCTCTTTTCTTTTTTTTTAAGGTGATGATGACCGAGAAGTTTTCCCTCTTTAAACCACAAACACAATTATTGTTAGTCCATAATTTATCAGGACATTTACCATCATTTATGTATATAAAAATAAGTAAATGAAGTCTCAAGAGAAAAGATCTAGGCCTACTCTGGTTTTCTAGTGATAAACCTAAATGACTTATTACAACCCAATAACGCAACATTAGATCCTGCACAAGCGGCAATTTAAAATTTATTATCTTGCGAGTGGAAAGATTGATCCTCATTATGATTAATCTGCAAAAAAACCAGTCATAAAATGTTCAGTATTATGCAAGAGTTGTAAAGATCTTATTTATTGATTTGTCCAAACCATCTAATTTCCTATAGTCTACAGAGTGTCTCGTAAGTAAGCTGCCAAACGTTAGGAAATGATTCTGTGAGTCAATATAAAGAAACTATTAGGAATACAAATTTGTCAGAAAACTATTACTATTCCATGGGTTCAGAACCCATTTTGTACGTATCGTTTTATAAGTGTACTGAAAATAAAGACTTTATTTTTTTTATTTTCATAATATTTAGTATAGAATATACAAGTATAGCGAGTGGAGGCACCTTCACATATCTACAGCTTCGAAGCACGCAGGGCTGAGACAATGACACAAGTATAGTGAGTGGAGGCACCTTCACATATGTACAGCTTCGAAGCACGCAGGGCTGAGACACTGACACAAGTATAGCGAGTGGAGGCACCTTCACATATGTACAGCTTCGAAGCACGCAGGGCTGAGACAATGACACAAGTATAGTGAGTGGAGGCACCTTCACATATGTACAGCTACGAAGCACGCAGGGCTGAGACACTGACACAAGTATAGCGAGTGGAGGCACCTTCACATATGTACAGCTTCGAAGCACGCAGGGCTGAGACAATGACACAAGTATAGTGAGTGGAGGCACCTTCACATATGTACAGCTACGAAGCACGCAGGGCTGAAAC
This sequence comes from Aphrophora alni, assembly GCA_963513935.1. Taxonomy (NCBI): domain Eukaryota; kingdom Metazoa; phylum Arthropoda; class Insecta; order Hemiptera; family Aphrophoridae; genus Aphrophora; species Aphrophora alni. The sequence goes on along the minus strand of OY740765.1, from coordinate 56,912,590 downwards.
AATGACACAAGTATAGTGAGTGGAGGCACCTTCACATATGTACAGCTTCGAAGCACGCAGGGCTGAGACAATGACACAAGTATAGTGAGTGGAAGCACCTTCACATATGTACAGATTCGAAGCACGCAGGGCTGAGACAATGACACAAGTATAGTGAGTGGAGGCACCTTCACATATGTACAGCTTCGAAGCACGCAGGGCTGAGATACTGACACAAGTATAGTGAGTGGAGGCACCTTCACATATGTACAGCTTCGAAGCACGCAGGGCTGAGACAATGACACAAGTATAGTGAGTGGAGGCACCTTCACATATGTACAGCTACGAAGCACGCAGGGCTGAGATACTGACACAAGTATAGTGAGTGGAAGCACCTTCACATATGTACAGCTTCGAAGCACGCAGGGCTGAGACAATGACACAAGTATAGTGAGTGGAGGCACCTTCACATATGTACAGCTACGAAGCACGCAGGGCTGAGACACTGACACAAGTATAGTGAGTGGAGGCACCTTCACATATGTACAGCTTCGAAGCACGCAGGGCTGAGATACTGACACAAGTATAGTGAGTGGAAGCACCTTCACATATGTACAGCTTCGAAGCACGCAGGGCTGAGACAATGACACAAGTATAGTGAGTGGAGGCACCTTCACATATGTACAGCTACGAAGCACGCAGGGCTGAGATACTGACACAAGTATAGTGAGTGGAAGCACCTTCACATATGTACAGCTTCGAAGCACGCAGGGCTGAGATACTGACACAAGTATAGTGAGTGGAGGCACCTTCACATATGTACAGCTTCGAAGCACGCAGGGCTGAGACAATGACACAAGTATAGTGAGTGGAGGCACCTTCACATATGTACAGCTACGAAGCACGCAGGGCTGAGATACTGACACAAGTATAGTGAGTGGAAGCACCTTCACATATGTACAGCTTCGAAGCACGCAGGGCTGAGACAATGACCCAAGTATAGTGAGTGGAGGCACCTTCACATATGTACAGCTACGAAGCACGCAGGGCTGAGACACTGACACAAGTATAGTGAGTGGAGGCACCTTCACATATGTACAGATTCGAAGCACGCAGGGCTGAGATACTGACACAAGTATAGTGAATGGAAGCACCTTCACATATGTACAGCTTCGAAGCACGCAGGGCTGAGACAATGACACAAGTATAGTGAGTGGAGGCACCTTCACATATGTACAGCTACGAAGCACGCAGGGCTGAGATACTGACACAAGTATAGTGAGTGGAAGCACCTTCACATATGTACAGCTTCGAAGCACGCAGGGCTGAGACAATGACACAAGTATAGTGAGTGGAGGCACCTTCACATATGTACAGCTACGAAGCACGCAGGGCTGAGACAATGACACAAGTATAGTGAGTGGAGGCACCTTCACATATGTACAGCTTCGAAGCACGCAGGGCTGAGACACTGACACAAATATAGTGAATGGAAGCACCTTCACATATGTACAGCTTCGAAGCACGCAGGGCTGAGATACTGACAAAAAATATAGTGAGTGGAAGCACCTTCACATATGTACAGCTTCGAAGCACGCAGGGCTGAGACACTGACAAAAAATATAGTGAGTGGAAGCACCTTCACATATGTACAGCTTCGAAGCACACAGGGCTGAGACACTGACACAAATATAGTGAATGGAAGCACCTTCACATATGTACAGCTTCGAAGCACGCAGGGCTGAGATACTGACAAAAAATATAGTGAGTGGAAGCACCTTCACATATGTACAGCTTCGAAGCACGCAGGGCTGAGACACTGACAAAAAATATAGTGAGTGGAAGCACCTTCACATATGTACAGCTTCGAAGCACGCAGGGCTGAGACACTGACACAAATATAGTGAATGGAAGCACCTTAACATATGTACAGCTTCGAAGCACGCAGGGCTGAGATACTGACAAAAATATAGTGAGTGGAAGCACCTTCACATATGTACAGCTTCGAAGCACGCAGGGCTGAGACACTGACAAAAAATATAGTGAGTGGAAGCACCTTCACATATGTACAGCTTCGAAGCACGCAGGGCTGAGATACTGACAAAAAATATAGTGAGTGGAAGCACCTTCACATATGTACAGCTTCGAAGCACGCAGGGCTGAGACACTGACAAAAAATATAGTGAGTGGAAGCACCTTCACATATGTACAGCTTCGAAGCACACAGGGCTGAGACACTGACACAAATATAGTGAATGGAAGCACCTTAACATATGTACAGCTTCGAAGCACGCAGGGCTGTGAGATACTGACAAAAAATATAGTGAGTGGAAGCACCTTCACATATGTACAGCTTCGAAGCACGCAGGGCTGAGACACTGACAAAAAATATAGTGAGTGGAAGCACCTTCACATATGTACAGCTTCGAAGCACACAGGGCTGAGACACTGACACAAATATAGTGAATGGAAGCACCTTCACATATGTACAGCTTCGAAGCACGCAGGGCTGAGATACTGACAAAAAATATAGTGAGTGGAAGCACCTTCACATATGTACAGCTTCGAAGCACACAGGGCTGAGACACTGACAAGAGCGAAGCGAGTGGAGCCTGTTAAATATATACACATCTAGCTGACGTCAAGAAAGTATTGATATACACAATTATGAGGTCTAGAAAACCTAAGCTTTTAAACAAACTTAAGCTACAGGGTAAGACAGTATCTACCAATTAAATATTTCCAAAAAGCGCCAAGACATTTAGACAATTTGATTGTATTACATTTTATGATGGAGCTGGGTAAGTACCATGATGTCGCTCATCAACTGTTTTATTATGTGAGATCTATGAAAAGAAAGTTTTTATAAAAAATGTTTATGTAATAATAACATACATTTTACATTTGTTTATTGTTAAGAAAAAACTGCTTCCTTTTACACAATAATAATTTTGATTTCATAAGCTAAAACTTTTATTTTATATTATATTGATTATATATATATATATATATATGATATATATTATCAATTTTTAATTAATTGTTATATATACAATAAAAGTTATATTAACAATAACTGAAAAAATGAGTTCATACTTATTCTAGTGAGTATGGGGTCTGTTTAAATCCTGAGGGATCTTACTTGGATCTACACTTTTCCATGTAGATCTATCACTCTAATTTTTCCTGTCTAGTATCTTTTGACCAACTCTTGTTCTCTTTCGACCCTGACGCTATTAGACTATTCTAGGGCGAGAGGTTTTGATTTTATCGTCTTTTCTTCTTTTTTTTTATAAGGCGATGATGACCGAAATGTTTTGGGCCTTTAAACAACAAAAAAAATAAATTAATTTACAAAAATAAAATTTAGACCCCCCCTCAACAATAGTGAACTTCAACTCTTTTATCTTGTTTATTTGGTCGATCAAAGAGTACACACGTCTTTCAAGAATAATTTGTTTCCATATCTGTATGTTTTGTAAATCTTGTTTTACTGGTCTATAGGACATTTGTTATCACGTAATAGAACTATAAATGAGCCTATTTATAAATATAAGCTTATCATTTTGATAACGGGAGAAGATATACACTCTTTATTTTAAATAACAAAATGATGGAAACTGTCCGTATAAATTATACCAGTAATATGAACAATCCCTTATTATCCAATAACTTTAAATCTGAAACCAAGATCGAACTGACGAACTAAAGATTGATGCATGATGAATAGTTACGTTTAACCAGGTCAAACAACGAATACGTTCACCCCATAGGGGTAAATAGTTATTTTATATGCAAATACCATTATATTAGCATCGGAATGGCAAGATAACACGCCATTCTAAACTTGTCGGACTTTGATGTTTTTACGCTACTATTTATCATTAATTTTTATCTGTTAAAATAATCAGTAAGCACTGTGCACTGTGAAGTATCAATGAAACTATTTAATTTAGATGTGTAATGTAGGGAGAGGGGGAAGGGGGGAGGGTTGGCGCCGTTCGAGGTCCCAGCAGCTGGTTGAAGAACAAGACAATGTCGCTACATTCTTTTTGTTTACCGCGGCCGCTTTCTGGCATTTCCCTTTGTCAGACCGCCCGACATCGAGGTGGTGTGATTCTGTCTATCCCTACCTCTAAAATAATCACTTTATTTGTATTCAACGTTAATATAAAAGAAGTATTGTCTCTAACGTCAATATACGTTTCCAGAACTCGAATATCCGAATACGCAAGGAAGTAAAGAACGCCAAATTTGAACTAAACCCTTTAAAAAACACAAATAATATTTGCTTATAAAGTGAGCAGACTAGTGTATTCCACTGTCTTGAGAAGTTCACATGTGACTCATAAATGTGTATTGGAGTCTGAAAGCCAAACTTTCCATCCGTAACCCTCAGAGAGTCACTATATTGACTACGGGCGTGGCAATCCCGAAGGATGCGAGCTGGCTTTACATCTTTCTTTCATGTAGTCTTGGGTTAGATCAATCTCGTTCATCTTTTCTATCAGGTCTCTCTTTAAAAACCCTTGTTTACTCACAACGCTATTAGAGTATTAAAAGACTTGTGGTATTTATTTTATGTTATTTTCTTCCTTTTTTTTTAAGGATGACCGAAATGTTTATCTCCATTGAAAAACAAGTGAAATAATTCCAAGGGTGCATTTAGTGTTATAAAATGTTATCATTCCCATAGAATGATTTATACAACATAAATTTAATTTACTGTTATGTACAATGTTTCAGTATTTCAAACTTATATTTGATACTGATGTCATTATTTGTTGATCATTTATTGATGGTTTGTAACAGCTTATGTTCGGTCTATACTCGTGCATTTAAATGAGATATGTTTATTAGATACATTTTATGATTTTCAATCTTAGATGACATGGGACTCAAGTATTTAATAAAGGATGTTAAATTCCAAGTGGGTTCTTCAAAATACATGTATATTATGGCTCTATTAACATCGGTCAATAAATTTTAAATTCTAAATTTTAGGTTAGTTTTCAAACTTAGAAGATATGGACTTATGTATTTATTAAAGGATGTTAAATTCCAAGTGGGTTCTTCAAAATACATGTATATTATGGCTCTATTAACATCGGTCAATAAATTTTAAATTCTAAATTTTAGGTTAATTTTCAAACTTAGAAGATATGGACTTATGTATTTATTAAAGGATGTTAAATTCCAAGTGGATTTTTCAAAATACATGTATATTATGTATCTATCAACATCAGTCAATAAATTTTAAATTCTAAATAATTGTAGGTTTTCAGTCATCAGCCCTTTTTACATAGACCTCCTCAATTTTAGGTTACTTTTCAAACTTTGAAGATATGGACTCAAGTATTTATTAAAAGATGTTAAATTCCAAGTGGGTTCTTCAAAATACACGTATATTATGTCTCTACTAACATCGGTCAATAAATTTTAAATTCTAAATTTTTGGTTAATTTTCAAACTTAGAAGTTATGGGACTGAAGTATTTAATAAAAGATGTTAAATTCCAAGTGGATTTTTCAAAATACATGAATATTATGTTTCTTTCAACATGGTCATTAAATTTTTAATTCTAAATTTTAAGTTAATTTTCAAACTAGTAGAAGATATGTCTCTATCAACATCGGCCAATTAATTTTAGGTTGATTTAAAATTTTAGAAGATATGAAACTCAAATATTAATATAAAGGATATTAAATTCAAAGTGGGTTTTTCAAAATACATGTATATTATATTTCTATCAACACTGGTCAATAAATAATAAATTCTAATTTTGTTTAGGTTCATTTTCAACTTTAAGACTCATCTATTTGATAAACGATGTAAATTTTAAATGAGTTCTTCAAAATTCATGTAATCTATATCTATCTACATCGGCCAATACATTTTAAGTAGATATTAATTTTTTAGAAAATATGGGACTCAGGTATTTAATAAAGGATATCAAATTCAACGTGGGTTCTTCAAAATAGATGTAGGCCTATATGTCTCTGTCAACATCGCTCTATAAATTCTAAAATACTTAATTTTAGGTTGATTGTTAAATTTTAGGAGATATGGGACTCAAGTATTTATTAATGGATGTCAAAAGCAATGTGAGCCTTTTAAAAACATCTGTAATATGTCTCTAGCAATAACGGAAATAGATTTAAAACATTTTATTTAATTTTAAGATTTACAAGGTATGGAATTCAAGTCTATTTATTATAGGATGTCAAATTCAAAGTTAGTTCTTCAAAATAAATGTATATTATGCATGTCATTATCAGTCAATAAATTTGAAAAAATTTAATTTTTAATTTTAGAAAGTATAGGTCTCCAATATTTTTGAAAAAGGATGTTAAAGTAAAGTGAGTCTTTAAATAACATCTATATTATGTCTTTACCAATAAGGCTCATTACATTTAAAAATTCTAAATTTTAGGTTGATTTATATTTTAGGAGATTTGGGATTCAAGTATTTAATAAGTTATGTGAAATTAAACGTTAGTTCTTCAAAATACATGTATCTCTCCATCCACATCGGTCAATAAATTTAAAAATTCTAATTTTTAAGTTGATTTTCATTTTCAGAAGATAAGAGGCTGGAGAATTTAATAAAGGATGTCAAATTCAAAGTAGTTCTTAAAAATATATGAACATTTTGCGTCTACCAATATTGGTCGATAAATTAAAAATTCTTTATTATAAGATAATTTAAAATTTTAAGAGATGTGTATTTAAAAAAGGATGTCAAAATAAAGAGAGTCTTTAAAGAACATGTCTTTACCAATAACGGTCAATACATTTAATAATTCTAAAATTTAGGTTGATTTTAAATTTAGGAGTTCTGGGACTGAAGTATTTTATATTGTGTATTAAATTAAACGTGAGTTTAATACATTCAAAATACATGTATATTATGTCCCTAGCAACATACTCGTAGATCAATGAATTTTAAAATTTAAAATAAAATTGCATTTTTAGATATTAGGCTATGTGTTGTAGTATTTAATGAAGGATATGAAATTAAATACGAGTGCTCATAAATAAACGCTTATCATGTCTCCATCCACATCGGTCAATAATTTTAAAATTTTTAAATATTACGTTGATTTACATATTCAGAAATAGGCATGTTATATTCAAAGTGGGTTCATCAAAATACACTATATTATATCTCTATCAACATCAGTCAATAAATTAAAAATTTCTAAATTTGAGGTTGGTTTTAAATTTATCAATATATGGGACTCAAGTATTTAATAAAGGATGTGAAATACCAATATTACATCCAAAATGAAATTTAAGGCGAATTCTTCAAAATACATGTATATTATAAATTGAAAATTCTAAACTTTAGATTGTTTTTCAGTTTTAGAAGATATAAGACTCTAATGTGTAATAAAGCATGTCAAAATCAAACTGGATTCTGTAAAATACTCTACATTATGTCTCCATCCAGATAGGTCAATAAATTTAAACATTCTAAATTTGTGGTTGATATTCATTTTCAGAAGATATGTGACTCAAGTATTTAATAGAGGATGTCAAATTCAAAGTGATTTCATCAAAATACCTGTAAATTATATTTCTATAAACTTAAATAAATTTAAAAATTCTAAGTTTTAATTACATTTACGATTTTAGATATTATGTGTCTCAAGTATGTAATAAAGAATGTCAAGTTAGAATTAGTGCTTCAAAAAATTTGTATATTAGTCTATATGTCGAATATTAGGCTATTGATTAATTATTAAAATTTTTGAAGTTTATCATTATTTATTTTCAATTTATAAGATTTGGGGTTCAAATATTTAATAAGATATATCAAATCGAAGTGAGTGCTCCAAAATACATGTATATAAATAATGTCTCCAACATTATTGGTCCGTAAATAAAATTAAAAATTTAAGTTTATTGTCAATTTTAAAGATATGGCACATAAGTAATGAATAATGGATATCAAATTAGAAGTGAGTACAGGTGTATTAAATTTTCTACAAAAACAAAAATGGATATTTAACATAATAATCAACCCTTATCGGTTTTTAAGATACAGCCATACATAAATAGGCTGACATCTTTCGAAACTCCTAAAATTGTGTTTTTAGGGGTTTAAAAATTCCAACCCCAACGAATAGATCACCGAATTTCGAATTTTTCATTAATTTACGCAGATCGACAGTTGTATAATTTGTGTTTTGTGTTGCTATAGGTTTTTCAAACAGAGTATAATTAATTTTAAACGAATACGGTAAATTCACCTCTACGCAAAAATGGGGATTTATTGGGGCAACTTAAAATTTTAAAATGTAAATTTGAAAAACGAGTTTTATTCACTGGTGTTTCGTACAACGTCCTACAACATTTCATTTGTGTAGCTCTAACACCTGCGTCCAAGGAAGACGTGATTAAAAAACAAGAGCGATATTACAAAAAACTTTATAGTTGAAAACATAACCTCAAAATTAGAAACAAAATTGATTTTTTTTTCATGTCTATGATTTACGTGGTCTAAAAAACCCCCCCGGTATAGTTTAATAAATTTTTGTGTATTTTAATGTAAATCCACCCCTCCCCATATTGGGTTTGGGGGGAGGCAACTCAATATTTTCTAATCAAAATCCCGTCGAGTAAATACCTCATTTTAAAGGTCTTGTTTAGTAGGAAATAACTGTGTAAACTAAAATTAACGCTGATGTAAAATAGTTCCCGGTCAAATAACGAGCTTGTTCGATGGTTCGTAAAATATAGCCCACACAGAGAATATGAGTATAATCTTATCATTAATAAATATAATATAATAATAAATAAAAATAATAATAATAAATATAATAATATATTTGTTTTGTACATTGGTATTTTGCAACCTAACATAATCTACCCCTTTTCTTTTTCTTTCCGTGGAGTGAGTGGTAAAGAATTAACCAGCGAAACACAGGGAAACGGTACTCCCAGAAGTGTGGAGTTTGCATCCACCAAACCCCCCCCCATTAACCCTATGATGTCCCCCTCCCCGGGACTGCGGTGTGCGGGACTATTTCTGAACGTAATAAATTAAAAAATATAATTAGTCTACCTTTACATTTAACGGTTATTATGCGGCTATTCCTGATGTGACATGTATTACATTGTTGTAACTCATTACGAAATTTCACATACAAAATATATCGTATACACATTCATTCAGACACAAATTAAACGCACAAAAATTTAGTTTACTTAGAAAATTAAGCAACCCAACAAACACATCCTTTCAAATTAAACTAAGTACAATATAAACATGTACAATATAAACATAATATCACATAACTAATTAGTCTCTCTCAAAAAATGATCCATTGATTCAAAAGCAAATAGCCACTTTTACTTACACACGAGGGGGTAGGTTTGGTAAAATATTTCGAAGTCCGTTTTTTGAATGATCTTCACGTTTTATGCGTCAGGTAATCGAAATAGTGATTTTCCACCTGGCGTTAGTCGCAAGTTGTTGTTGTGCTTGTCATCTGTATATAAGCACGATAGCGGCAATGCAAATTAACAGAAGAAGATGAATTTTGGCGTAGATAACTATAGTGTTCTCATTTAGAACTTGATTGAAATTCGAGAAATAGAATAAAACAATCTATAAATGGTGGCCATTTATAAAAGTTGATTATTGAATTCTTGTATGTTAAAACACACTAAATTAGATTAAAAAATAGTAGATATCAATTCTGCATGTTACCAACGATGACAAATACATCGCTACGATTACAAATAGTAAAGTAATGTTAAAAATGTAATTTCGAAACCTGATCTCTCAAAAAATGTGATATTCATATAGTAGTTCTAGATTCATCAGGACCGACCCACAGACACGAGTGTAGCAAGTGAAATCTCCTTCACATCTCTAAGGACCGAGACACTGACAAGAACTAAGTGAGTACATTTTATATATACACATCTACGCCTAGCTGACGTCATGAAAATAATTATATACACAATTACGAGGTTCAGAAACCTGTATAACACTGTTTTAAACAAACTTACCCTACCGTGTAAGACCTCTTGTTGTATTAATAAAATTAACATTTTCTACAAGGCCCAAGAAACCAACTTTTGGCTATTACATTCAGAGTATCTGCTTGTGTTACATTGAATGATGGAGCTGGATAAGAAACATGATGGCGTTAAATTTGTTACAAATTTGGCAGACAATAGGCTAAAGATGAGCCTGCTAAGTTTACTAACACCCTTATTTATATTATGAGATAAAAATGGTGACAAATTACTCCAGTTGATGGACATATCATAGTATCGGATGTCGGCGTTATTATGGAGGGCATCTCAAGTAAATTAGGAATTGTGTTACCTTATAAATGAAATAATCTTTATTTGCATATCGTTATTTTGGAGTCGTTTGTGAAATTTCCTTTTATTGGTTCCCAGTAAATCACATCAAGTGTGTTAATTGACATTTTGGATTTCAAAACACAATTTACCCCAACGTATGAACAATTTTTGATACCTGATAACTCAATATTCCAAAACATAAATGTTGTTGCCTTATAATAGACTAGAATTGTTTTATGAGGCTAAAGTTAAACCGGACCGTATGAGATTTTCTATTACCAGTATTCTTATCAAATACACGTAGTATTTTGGTAGTAGTAAAAAAATGCCGACTTCAGATTTTTAACTGATTTCGGAGCTTCAGACAACCGAAAAAGTAATTTTCTGTCGTCTTCTATACGTAAGCATGACAGCGGCCACAAAAATTGAGGAACTTTAAATTTGGTTTACAGTGTGCTCATATTAAAATACAGAACCCTATTACATTCACCCTTATTAGTTCAGAACCCTATAATTAGTTCATTACAGAACCCTATTAAAATTCAGAAAACTAAAATTAATAATTTCTATGTGAAAGGTCATAATTTTTGAAAATAATATATTTTAACAACAGCTTCAAGGGTTTAAATCTTTACGTCAGTCCATCCGTTGATCAAACAGAGTACAAAAATGTTTATGTGTTCTTATAGATGGCATAATGTCCATGACACATTAGAACTGCATAAGCAAGTTGTATCTAATATTAGAATATTGTATTTCTTGAGAAAAGTATGTGATGAAAAAGTCCTTTGAATGTTTTGTCATGGTTGTATACACTGGAGGCTGCAATACGGGATTGAACTTGGGGGTCACTACAAATCCCCACACCCCACACCTCTAATTCCTTTCAAATCCACTATAAATCTCTTATTAATTATCACTCAGAAATTTCGTATTCATTTATACACAAATATCGCCCTTCATTTTCATTGACAGTTCTGTCTTTGCGACATTTTTTTTATACAGACAGTTTTCGCAAAAAATTTCGACCTGCGTTTTTAACTGATCCTCACGTTTCATGGCCCAGGTAACAGAAGTGATTTTCGAGACGCCGTCCATCCGTCGTTGTCATCTGTAGGCCTACGTAAGCACGACAGAAGCTACAATTTAAATAAGAATATGAAATTGATGTAATGAAATATAGTGGGCTCTCGTAAAGAAACGAAATATAAAAGTAAAAATGGCGGCCATTTTAAACAGTTTATTGTTCATATCTCATGTGTTATTCAACTTATAACACGCTAAATTAAATAAGAGTTTGCAGATTTCAACTTTGCATGTAAAGGCAATAAACACACCTTTCTACCATTATAACTTGTGAAGGAATTGTCTAAAATGTAATTTCGAAACCTGATCTCACAAGAAAATGTGATATTTGTATAGCTACGATATCCTGCAAGGCGGAGTCACCGACACCACAGTAGCGAGTAGAGACTACTTCACGCCTCGAGGATTTCTAGGCCTAAAACATTGACAAAAGCAAAGCGAACGTCAAAAAAAAAAATAAAAAAAATAGCGATACAGACAATCGCGAAGTTAGGAAAACCTGTATAACACCTGTTTTGTACAAACACACCTTAGCAATAAAATTTAACATTTCCTACAAAGCTCAAGACACCAACTTTTGGGCATTTCATTTTAACGGATCTGCTTGTATTGCATTATATGATGGCTCCGTGATGATACCCATCAACGTTTTTTATATATGACTTCAGAACAAGAGTTACGATTCAAATAAGAGGGACAAAAGTAAACTGATTGTGTGTTAAACATTCAATGTTTATTATACTACATAAAAACAACTTAAAATTGAGACAAAACTGTGGAGATATTTAGACAATGACGCTTTTTTCTTTGAAAACAATCAATGAAATGATAAAGATAGTCAAAGTGTGTTTTACAAAAATATATTATATATTGTATCCTTTAGTTTTATTACCTAATTTTTTTTTATTGAGTTATTATTTTTTAAAGGTACAGTAATTTGTTTAATTTGATATATGTATTATTAACAAGTCTTTTATAATATAAGAAAGTGGAAATATTTCTTCTGTGTACAGTCTTTGTAAAATGTATTTATGAGTGTGAAATATTATGTAATCACATCATCGCAGGAGTGCGGCCGGGAGCCATTCTGTCACCATATCTGTTCTGCTGGATGAGGTAATGAAGAGATGTAAGCAAGAAATACAAAGTTGGGAAATACAAGTTGAATCCTATTTACATAACAGTCATGGCATTTGCAGATGATGTTGTTTTAATAGCAAAGTCCCCTGGAGATCTACATTATAATTTGGACATCTGGAATGAAGAATTGAAGACGGTATTAGTACAGAGAAGTCCAAAGTGATGGTCGTGTCAAGGCAGAGAAAAGTGTTGAATGTTAAAAATCGATGGCAAAGAATTAGAACAAGTACCAGCATTTAAGTATTTAGGGTCATGATATCCGAAGACGGAAAGATGGACGCAGAAATAAATAGCCGCATTGCTTCAACAAGACGACTCTATTATTCATTAAGTCGCAACTTCATTAGCAAAAGAGAAGTGAGCAAGAAGACCAAGCTCTCTGTCTTCAATCAACACATATACCAACACTCACATATAGCTCGGAATCATGGACCCTAGGCACTAAACATCTAAGTAGGATACTAGCGATGGAAACGAGATACCTGCGGCGCATAGAACAAAAGACGAGGTGAGACCGCATCAGAAATAACACCATAAGGAATACGCTTGGTGTAATACCTCTGGCATCAACCATAGAGACAGCCCAACTGTGAGGTGGTATGGCCATGTCGCACGTATGCCCGAAACACAACTACCATACCGGGTATGGCAGGCTAGAAGTGAGGGTCCCAGAACCAGAGGACGTTCACGCATCAAGTGGGAGGACCACATTGTAACGAGTCTTAAAACAAGAGACATCCAATGGACAGCAGCTCGAATCAAGGCCCAAGATAGAAATGGATGGAGATCTCTCTGTGAAACCTCGACACCTACCGGTAGAAGATGACCAACTAAGTAAGTAGGCCTAAGATATATTATGTAATAGATGTATTATGTTATGTTCAATGTTTTAGTATTTTTTTTATAAGTGTGTGTGTAGAATGTTTACATGTTTCTTTTCTTGTTGTTTAAAGATGTAAAACCTCAATGTCGTCTTCGCCTAATACCAAAAGAAAGGAAAGAACATGAAAATAAAGACCCTTAGCCATCGAATACTTTAATAGATTTAGGGACCTAATCCAAGGCTACGTAAAAGAAGATGTGGAACCAGCTAGAGTTCTCGGGATTTTCTACTACTATAGTGAGTCCCAGAGATTTGTATATGTTTGTTTTTGTACAGAGTGTTCACAAAGTATGAAATACAGTATATAACAAATCTTTAAAACAACTGAACATAAATAAATATAGTAGCATGAAATTTATAATAGAGACTATAGTTTCCTTAAATTGACAACTATTGAAATACAGAAAAATTTAATTAAAAAAGTCAAAATGGCGGCCATAATAAAGAGTTTTTTGTTCATATCTCTTGTCTTATTCAACTTATAACATACTAAATTATATAGAGCGTGTTCTTAAAGTAAGGAATATTAAAAGAATCTTAAAATGACTAAATATAAAAAGTTCGTTTTTGGTATATGTTTATAGGACAACATTTACTTAAAATTTTTATAGTTTTAAATTTTGGCGACCATCTTGGTTTCGCTATCTTGAAATTACTTTCAACTTTTTAAAATAGGAATTGGGCCATGTGACATGTTTTTCCATTGTTTAATTGTGGAATCCGTTTTTTTCTATCTCAGTTTTTTTTTTAAATTGTATCAACTAATACAACTACAGAATATTTAAAAGCATAATTTACAGGTGAACAAATGAGTTAGGTACTAACCTAAAGATGCTCATATTGCTAGAGCTATTTGGGACGGTTCTAAACGGTTATACAATTTATTATTTCAAACAACCAGAAACCCTAAATGAACTACAAACAGAATACGAAAAGAAATTAACGCTATTACTGATCAGACAATTTCTAAACTATTTGGCGGATTTTATAACCGTTTAGGACTGTACCAAATAGCTCTAGGGCAACATTTTGAGTATCTTTGAAAATCGCAAGGTCAAAATTACTGCATTGTGTTTAAAGGTGATTAAGTGTAAAAACCAAACTCATTTTTCCTCTTGTAAATTATGGTTTTAAATCTTCTCTAGTTGTATTAGTTGTCAAATACCATAAACTCACAATATTTAATAGATTTTTCTTCTTCGAACTACGTATTCAAAATTATTGTAGCTGTTATTGTCTTTGAGATATGTACATTCTACGAAGTCGTGACGAAAATTTACCAGAGCGATTTGTAATTTTCTGCCTTTAGCAAATGGTGAAGTACGAAGATATAGTTTATATTTTGTAAGACCTGTTTCAAATCAGTACAAAGAAATTCAGATCTTTCAGTCGGTACAACCCATTACATTACGCCATAGCCTAAATATTTTAGATACCTTAAACTGGTGCAACTTTAGCCCACATTTTCAGTTTTTTTTTTCCTACGAAGGCAATTATCACAAATAAGAATTATTCTGAGAAATAGCTATCATTAAATCGTTTTCATGTTATTTTAGATGAAATTTACATCCTAATAATTACATATATGCAATTAGAAAGAAGGAAAAATTATATATATATATATATATATATATATATATATATATATATATATATATATATATATATATATATATATATATAAGTGGGTTAATGTTGCCCTGACGAGGAACAACATTGACCCAGTCATGATTTTCCATTGTTTTGATAGGATATTTAAGACTGGAGTAAAGTTGCTCTGGGACATTTCATTGGAAAAAATATTTCTAATAAATTAATCATATTTGGAGAGTTTAAAGGTATTTTAAATTAAATAGAAACGATAAAATCAAATCACTTGGTCTTTAATACAATGAAAACAATAAGACATTAGGAAAACAATACAAAAAATTATCAAAAGCCTCTGGAGAAGGTTAGGTGCTGAATAAATCTAGTTCAGGAACAGAGAAGTATCCTCTGCGCAGAAGGGTTGGGGGTTTAATTTTTTTTTTATATCACACCAATCACATGGTAAAATATCCTTTCTTTCGGGCCACTTCCATGATTTCTTGCCTTTTGTCATACAGTCTACTAAGATAGGGAGTTCTTCATCATTGGGTGTTTTGTTAATAGATGTAACACATCCTGGGTAGAAGTGATCATTATATGAAATAACTACAAAGTCGCCAATGCAGAAAGATTCTTTCTCAACTGGTTCAGGTAACACATTATCGGAGTCTACGACTTCATTTTCTGAGCTGAAATCAGAGAACTCAATAGGATCCTCGGAAATATTATCATGAAGAGAGAAGGAACTGTCATCTGAATCATCAGATGACTCTTCACGTTCAATTCGTTTCTTGTCTTTTAATGTTTTGCTGGGACCTGGTAAAGAGTTTGGATCTTTGGATGTTTTTTTAGGCCTGCCTCTATTGTTCTTCTTTTTTTCACTCTCTGGGAGTTCTGGCACCAGAAAATCATCGGGGCAGATACTTTTGCCTGGTTCAACATGCACCT
This sequence comes from Aphrophora alni, assembly GCA_963513935.1. Taxonomy (NCBI): domain Eukaryota; kingdom Metazoa; phylum Arthropoda; class Insecta; order Hemiptera; family Aphrophoridae; genus Aphrophora; species Aphrophora alni. The sequence continues at coordinate 56,896,641 of OY740765.1, read as the reverse complement.
TCTTCCTTTTTTTTATATGCTTGCCAGTTTTATTTTCTATGTCCCACCGTTTAAACTTCACAGCTTCCAGAAAAGCATCACCAACAAGATCTTTATCAATTTCTTCCTCTTGAGGCAGTCTATTTAGAACTTGTTCCTTATTTAAAGGAAAAATTCCACATTTCGAGAAGCCTGCTTTAAGATTTCTTCCTTTATCAGCAAGAGCTACTTCAACTAATTGTCTTAACAGAGACGGAAAGCTTTCTTTAGAGAGAGAAGAGCACGATTCTCCATCAGGACTTTTCTTCCACTCTCTTAAAATGTTTCGCCATGCAGATTTTAATGGGTGAAAATAGGCCACGTCTAAAGGCTGTGTCAGATGAGTTGAATTTGGGGGTAAACATACAAATCTAATGTTATTTTCTAGGCAGGCTAGAATGACTTTTTCACTGATATGAGACGACAGGTTGTCCCCTATCAGTACTTTTGGACCATCATTTTTTTTTAGTTTCGGTAACATTTGTGAAAAAAACCAATCCTCAAAAATTAGCGCATCAAACCAGCCGCTTTTTGACCTGTTATAGCGGCAGCCTTTAGGGCCCCCTTCTGTCCAAAGATCCCACATTTTCTCGGCCTTATAAACAACATATGGAGGTAATATTTCACCCTCAGCATTTCCACATAGCATTAAGGAGGTAGAAGCCTTGGTTGTATCCATGATGTTTTCAACATATTTAGCTCCTCTTTTACAAATAACTTTGATGTTTCCAGGGTCATTTGTTAAATTTGTCTCATCATAATTCCAATAATTAACACTAGTAACTCCTTCCAAACTCTTTTTAAGATGTTCAAAATATGCATCAATGACGGTCTTATCTACTGCTGCACGTACCCTTTTAATGTTGTTTGATATTCTACTTGAAAGTTCTTTATGGCGGACTAAAAACAATTTCACCCAGTCATAACCTGGAAGATTATCTTTAAAGTCGGTAACTTTACCCTTCCTATCAAGATATATTTTTACTGCAAACCGAAGGTCTGTTTCTGTCAATGGAAATCCAAACTCACTTAAAACTTTTATATGCTCGATCAAAACATTTTCTTCTGCATTAGAAAGAATAGTAGGCCTACCTGGTTTTTTTGTAAATTTGCCCTTTATTTTATTTTTTAAGGTGCTTCTTGGAATGTTATAGAATACTGCTGCCTGTCTCTGAGATCTAATACCTGACCTAATATCTTCTAGGCATTTTTCAAGTTGTTCATCTGACCAGTTTCTATACAATCTTGATCCAAGTACTCTCCTGTTAAGTTTTGGCATTTTTAGAGAATTCCTAGAACAAAAAAATAAGCAGAATATCAGTAGTAATTGCCTTAATATTGTTTACAGGTGCTACTTCTGCCCGCTCAGGGTAACATTGTACCGGGCCAAAGTTGCCCCTGGATACCAAGATACAGGTTAGGTTTACAGAAAAATATTACTAACAAATTTGTATTTAAAAATAACAAAATTATAATAGCTAGGCATTGATATAACATATTGAGAGATATAAAAAAGTAATTACCTTAATTTTAATGCCTATATATCCTTCTACAGCTACGAAATTTGTCACAGTTGGTTAATGCCCAATCAAAACAGTCGTTTTTCAAAAGCCAATGCCATCTTGATATAATTTTTCTTTGCCTTAGATATCACAGATATAGCTTGTGTAGAGTCACCAGAATATCAAACAAACACTAAATAACCACCAACTTTAAAACTATATGAGGTACAAAATTCAAAATCTGTTTTTAGTGAGTGGGCTAAAGTAACACTTAGTGGGCAAAGTTGTACCATTTTACGGTACAGTGGTTTATACAATATCTGCTTCCTAAGACTAGTTTTGTAGAATTTAGCAGGATTTAATGCGCCTTTGTACAGTAAGTCGATGATTGTATCATTTGTGTAGTGAGTCTAAATTATATATTTTCTCGTCAAGTGGTCTAGGGAAATATTGTGGTGTGTAGTGTTAGGAGTTAAGACAGTTTTAGTTAGAAGATAGTTAAATGAAAATAATATTAAAGTCAGAAATAGAGACACACTGTTGCGAAAGACAAACGTGGAACAATAATTATGATGAAATGCTTACCTTGCAAAGGCAATCAACGTTACAAACAAGAAGGAGCTATATAAGCTCTTGTACAACAGGAGATGAGGTCTTTGGATCACAGGAGGAATCACTGCTCGAGGGGTTTTCGGAAGAAAGCCATACTTGGCGAGTAAGAGTAGAGAGAGCCAGATAGTTAGAGAGAGCAATGTTGGATGAACTTTGCAAGAAAAGTGAGCAAATCATTGTGTATTGTAAAACTTTTAATTGTTTATTACTAAACGTAAACAGTAGATTCATAACGGTTTGAACCATTCTGGGTTTATATTTCATGTTATAGTTGATTATATCTATTTAAATAACAGACAAGAGATAGGATCAAAATTGTAACGATAATATATATAAATATTTATTGTCTATGAATAATAAATATTGAGTTGTGATAAACAAAATTGTATTGAGTATTAGGGAAATGCTGTAATCCAGTTTATATATGATTATAAAATTAAAATTAAAAAGAATCTAGTAAAACTGAACCACTCTGTTTATTGATAATAAAGAACCCAGGCCTAATAAAAGGAATTTCTTAACAGTAGAGTGATGTATTTATTATTTATTTTGTGTACACAAGTTATAATAAGTGTTTTAGTAGTTCAAGAGTTAATTTTTTTGAGTGAATGTAATATTTATAGAGTTTTTTATTACAGGCCGATATAGGCCTGTCCTACAATGTTTTAGAAACTATTTTGAATACGTAGTTTGAAAGGAGAAGAAAAATCTATTAAATATTGTGAATATATGGTATTTGACCGAGTATTAACATTTCCAAAAAATATATGAATAAGGAGTTCGTAATTTGTCATATTATGACTTGCTGGTCCCTAATGGGAAAACTCAACAAATTCATTGCATTTTTACGATTTCTACTTTCGTTTTTGGCACTATCTGTTCAATGAATATAAGAGCTTGGAAGATAGCGATTTCAACAGTATTTTTTAAATTAAAACACCACGTGTTTTATTAGGCTAAAAGTTCAGTTAAAACTAAAGGTGATATTTCAGATGCCGTACAGAATTCTTGGGTTGGTTTTATTTTTATAGATCCAAAACTATAACAGTTAGAATAATTTGGAAAGCACAGATAGAAAGAAGAAAAGTACTAGCCTATAAACTAGTATTACTTTAAAGTTGTGAGACATATATACGGGCTTGTGAAAATAAGATGAATGAATGACGTAGTTTGTGTGTTAGTTTGCCGCGAAACTCGTACGCGGAAATACACAATTTTTCGAAATTAATTATTAAATATAATTTTAACGTTTTATGAACTTTTGGTTGTATGATAATGAATCTATGGAACATTAGCTTTAAAACAGTATAAAATGTATTGTCGCACGATGATTTTTACTATGTTACATGCAGAATTGAAAAAAAAGAACATTTCTAGTCACATAAACGCTTGAGTAAAGCGTATTGAAGCGTGTTACCAGGTTGAGGGGAAAGAAGGGGTGTATTGAGTGGCCTGCCAGATCCTCACATTTGACGCTATTAATTTTTATTCTTACGGGGACATCTTAAAAGATCACTTTCCTTAAATACGGAAACAAATTTCAATTTCCGTTATTTATTCTAAATTATAGCCCGAAATCTCCTATTTCAAATGATATATATGGTTTATATGTCTACGTTAATCGAAAGTGCGAGAAAAAAAAATTCTACAATTAGTTTTAAAGTTTTAGAACAAACTGAGCGTTCATTGTTAATGCCTAGCTTTCTATATACAGTAATGACATGCAATAAGAACTAGCTTATTTATTTAGTTTTACAATGTTTTATATGTTTGAGGCACATAAAAAATAGGATCCACACTGAAAGTTTTGAAATAAAAACAATAACTGGTGCTACCAGATGAAGTAAAATTGGGAGAAGCACCGAACCAACGAAAGTCGCAGTACTGTAAATACAAAAATACTCGAAATTTGCTATATTGAGATACTTGTCTTCTGCCAAAGGCAACCAAGCTGCAGTCTGGGAGTCATAATAATTTATATTATGATATTTCCTTTCTTTTTTTATAAGGCGATAATGAACGAGAGGTTTTTCGCCTTTAAACAACAAGAAAAAATTATATATAGGCCTATGTGGTAATTCTGAGGGATCCTGGCTGGATTTTCATGTAGTCTTGGGTTATATCGCTTTTTTCATCTTTCCCATCTGGTCTCTCTTGACCAATTCTTGTTCGTTTCCGATTCTGACGCTGGGCTTTATTTTATATCTTTTTTTTTCGACGCATTTTTAAAGAAATGCGTAACTGATTACTAGGGCGGGGTGGGGAAGTCGGACCGTAAATCCGATCTCAGCTAATTCATCTACTCACCTGGAACACACTTCACTTCATACTGATTTAATTATTAATCGTTCACCACGAAATAATTCTCAAAATTTATTTTAATAGCCGGTGATCTATGACTGAAATAAACAAAAATAAAACAAAGAGTCTACAGTTTAAAAAAAAGAGCAAACTCTTGTAATCAATTATCGTATAAAACTATTGGTTTTCGAGATATTTGACATACAAACTTATAAATGGCCGTAATTTTTAAATGGTTACTTGACAAAGGGTAGCGAATTCCTATTCTAACTTTATAATTTGGTATATCGTCTGTTTGTGTGTTTTTATGAGTTATGAAATCTAGATATAAACTTCTTTGCAGCTAGGTAGAGCGAAGGCTTCTTAATTTTGTATTACGTTTAGTTAAAACAATTAGTACAAGAATAGAGGAGCGAATGCGCTTCCAAGTACCCTACTTGATGTAACGTTTTGAACATTGCATAACTAGTAGTAGTAAAACAAAATTTCAAGTGAAAAATGAAATTTGAACTGAATTCTAAAACTTTTTGACACGTAGTTTTTACCTCACCAAAACAAAAACTCCTCTATCACTACTTCTATATGATTTATTTATGAATTAAAACTGTTTCGAGTTATTTAGGGATATATCAAATAAATGAGAGTTACACTGTTTTGTTCCTTATATTTATTGTACATAGGGCTATGAATTAGTAAACTATAAGAAAGCAGTTGAATTGTTTACGCTTTTAGTAGGTTACCAGCCTCCTTCGTGGTGGGGGTAGAAGATCGTTTTCAGATGAGACCGCAACAATCTAGAGTTTATACAGGAAGTGTCAGAAGGAAAGTTACATACTTCGTGAACTGATTCTAATAGCTAAATATAAGAAAATAACTTCATGTAAACATAGGACCGAAAACATTTCGTTTTCGGCCTGTCGGCCATTGTTTGAAAAATAATAGAAACTTTAGAAATTATTAAGATTTCGAGTTTCAATTTGGTATACTCTTTTTCTTTTCTTTTTACTCTTTTTTTTTACCAGTGTACCAACAATCAAATTATGTAAAATTTCAAAATGGGGAATATAAAATTTTTAATGTTAAATTTGACCAAATCGTTCGTTTTACAAAAAATGTACAAGAGACAAAATATCTTCCACTTTTAACGACAAACAAAATAGTTTAAAAAAAACATTTTTTGTAAGTCAAAGGATAACCGAGTTATCGGTGAAAAACTCAAAACATATGTTTTTGGTAAGGCAAAACTTGCTCTACCAACCCTATTATATGTAGGTAATATTTCACTGGGCAGTGTCCAGTTAGCAAACCTACTGTCGCAAGAAAGAATACTCTAATACCACGAGGGTCGGAAGAGAACAAGAGAGACCTGATAGTAAAGATGAAAAAGAGGGACCTAACCCAAGACTGAATAGGGATTGACATTCTAGTCTTCATTACAATGATCATCTGGAGGTTATTACCGTAACTCCTGCCTACTCAGTCAAGGATGCTTTATTGCTTATAACTCAAACTTTTCAAAACTTAATGTTGAAGAGGAATCACATCTCTTTAATTTTCTCTACTGATGAACACTTCAGTTATCACTCCTTGCTGAACCCTTCTGATATTCCTCATTTTGGATCTCGATGAGTTGACGGATCCTCACACCAGAGTTCCCTTCATAATTAGAGGAACATTCGACTACAATTTGTGTCCTTTTCCTCCACAAGTCTCATGTTGGCTTCCTTCCAGGGGTCTATTGAGCATAGTCCTCAGCATCACAGTTCTGGATACAGACCCCTGAAAAGGTCGTTTTAACGTCCTACCTGGAACGTAACTAATTGTATTTCAGGAACCTTTTTTTCAGATCGAAAAAGAATTAAAATAAACAACAAAAAAAGAACTCACATTAGCAGCTCTCTTCATCACCTTCTAATGCAATTAGTGGATGTTTTGTGCGTTTTTGATTAATGGTTTTCCATTGCCTGGCATTCACCCTTGCCGGAAGCATAAAAAACTTCACGTAGTGGTGATTTCAGACATTATAAATCTTGTTTCCGAAACAATTATGCTGATATAATATGGCTTGAAAGCGATGATTTGGCTCACGGCGTAAATTAGGAATAACCTGTTAATTTTACTTTCTCATCTAAGTAGTTCAGAGAAACTTATGAGATGGGTCAAGTTTTTTGGGGCAATATTGGTTTTGAAGTCTCCTGAATACGAAAAAGAAAATGCGTTTTTAAATAGCTGTCTGTACTCTGTAGTCTGTTGTCTGTACTCGGTAAGCCGAGTTTATTAAATACAGTAAAATATTGCACTACATTGTTATCTACAGTGTAGTATCGTTTCACGCTGTAATCTATAGTAAAATATCGTTTCTCGCTGTTATCTACAATAATTTATTGCTCCACGTTGTTATCTATAATAAAGTATTGCTTCAAGCTGTTATCTACAATAAAGTATTGCTTCACGTTGTTATCTATAATAAAGTTTTGCTTCACGCCGTTAACTACAATAAAGTATTGCTTCACGTTGTTATCTATAATAAAGTTTTGCTTCACGCCATTAACTACAATAAAGTATTGCTTCAAGCTGTTATCTACAATGAATATACCATGAAGTATTTCTTCACGCTGTTATTTACAATAAAATATTTAGTCACGTTCTTATCTGCAATAAACAATTGCGCTACATTGTTATCTACAGTGAAGTATTATTTCGCGCTGTAATCCTTAATAAAGTATAGTTCCTCGTTGTTATCTACAATAAAGTATTGCTCCAGGTTGTTATCTTTGATGAAGTATTGCTCCACGTTGTTAGATACAATAAATTATTTCATAGATTGTAGGCTACATTAAATAATAATAATTATAATAAATATAATAATTATAAAGGGATCGGAGAAGTATCAAAGACATGAAGAAAAAAACAGGAATCACTGAAATAAAAATTTATGATAGAGACTAGTACAAAAAGAAGATAGCAGAGGTTAAGAATCTGACGAACGAACCCCTCCTCCAAATAAAAAAAGAAAATAAAAAAGGAGAACGGAAATACTAGGAAGAACGGTAGAGAAGAAGTAAAGTATTAAAGAAAAAGGGATCCAGGAAAAATTGAATTGTGTTATGTAGTTCATAGACAGCTACATCTAAAAAAAAAAAAATAAATAAAATAACCATAATAAAAAGAAAATCGAAAAACTAGAAAAGAAAAACCATCAAAAATATTCTTGGTTTAAATTTCCAGAGTAAAGAAAGAAAATTAATCTCGAACAAAGCATACTCTAGAAGAAAATAATGAAATTATACAACTCAATAGGAAAAAGGAGAATAATTTTTAATTGTCATATTGAAAAATGGATGAAACCAGACTTGCGAAACAGATTTACGACTTTTCATGAACAGAAAAACCAAAACAAACTGTTTTAAGAACACACTACATGATATAAAATAATTAAAAATTCTAGAACAGAGTGTCTTACAGGGATCAAATTAGAAACAAAATGAAAAACTAGGATTTTAAGATAAATTACCGACAAAATATAAAATGTCCGTATAAAATAAAATTGCCGCCTCCATAAAAATGAAAGTATAAGGAAGAGGAATGAGCTACACACAAAGAAATAACTTGAATTAACGTAATATTAAGAGGGTAAATTCGAAAAAGACAATCTGTCTTACGCATAGAACGCACAGAGTGGCAGTGAAAATGAAGAAAATATCTGCGATATTGATTATTATAACGAGGAACTTCGAGTAAAAGTGTCTAATTACCGGAATGTTCTACGCAAACAACACGTGATCCATTTTCCGGAGTTTTCTGAAAGACCTACAACATACAGATGGTGAATGCCTGGCTGCTCCCTTCCCCCCCCCCAACACGCAATTGGGTCAAATTTTATTATGATTTATTATTAGACTACATAGTTTTAGGTAAAACATATTGATCATGTAAATAAAGGAATTTTTCTTTACTCTTTTCTTGTGTTTAGCCCACTTCTATTCTGATAACTACATGTTTTGACACATTTCAACTGTATAATTTCGACTACATTCTTCGTAAATTATATACCTTGAGTTTTGAGCTGAAAGAACTGTAAAAAACATTTTATCATTTTCCCCATTTTGTATTATTATGTTAATAATGATGAAATACAACAAATTTTAAAATCAATTTTTTTTCAGAACTGAGGAGATTACTAACTTGAATACGTAATTAATTATAGTTTATTATAAACAACAAGCGAATTAAGCTAAATCAAATTTTATGATAAATGTTGAAGAGTTGTAGATTTCTTTCCATTATTTAGCGCAAGTATAAGAAGCGAGGTTGTACTAAAAAAATTACAGAAAAGTGGTTGCAAAGAAATAATTTGATGCCAACTTACAATTAATTGGGAGTGAATGAAAAATCCGTCAGGGGTTGTTTGTCATAAGCTGCTGCCACCTTGCGGTTAGTTAAAGAACTCGAGAGTCTATAGTTTTATGCTTTATAAAGTTTACTACAAAGATTCATAATTACCAAACTATTCTTAATTAAATATTTTAATACAAAAGTGATAGCGAATCAGCACTGTAGTTGTACATATTATTACCATCATGATGATCAAATCAGGGCTGTTGTTAATATTTCTACCCTTCCCCTTAATTGTGAAAATTATTACTCTCGTGATAGCGACTGAGCTCTGTAGTTTTACATATTGTTACTCTAATAATAGCTATTCAACAATGTTCACGTTAATATTTTTACTCTCACAATAGCGACTCAGCAATGTAGTTGTACATATTATTACTCAATTGATAACAATTCAGTACTCTAGTTGTACATATTATTACTGTAATGATAACAGTTCAGTACTGTAGTTGTACATATTATTACTGTAATGATAACAATTCAGCAATGTAGTTGTACATAATATTAGTGTAATTATAACAATTCAGTACTGTAGTTGTACATATTAGTACTGTAATGATAACTATTCAGCAATGTAGTTGTACATAATATTAGTGTAATTATAACAATTCAGTACTGTAGTTGTACATATTAGTACTGTAATGATAACTATTCAGCAATGTAGTTGTACATAATATTAGTGTAATGATAACAATTCAGTACTGTAGTTGTACATAATATTAGTGTAATCATAACAATTCAGTACTGTAGTTGTACATATTAGTAGACTACTGTAATGATAACAATTCAGTACTGTAGTTGTATATATTAGTAGACTATTGTAATGATAACAATTCAGTACTGTAGTTGTACATATTAGTAGACTACTGTAATGATAACAATTCAGTACTGTAGTTGTATATATTAGTAGACTACTGTAATGATAACAATTCAGTACTGTAGTTGTAGGCCTACATAATATTAGCCTCGTGTTAGCGACTGAGCTCTATAGTTTTAAATATTGTTACTATAATGATAGCGATTCAACAATGTTGACGTTAATATTTTTAGTCTCACAATAGCGACTCCGTACATAATAGTTGTACATAATATAACTCTCATGATAGCGACTCATCGCTGTTGGTATTAATATTTTTACTCTCATAATAGCGGTTCCACAATGTAATTATAAATAATGTTACTTTCATGATAGCGACTCAGCACTGTTGGTATTAATATTTTTACTCTCATAATAGCGGTTCCACAATGTAATTATAAATAATGTTACTTTCATGATAGCGACTCAGCACTGTTGGTATTAATATTTTTACTCTCATAATAGCGGTTCCACAATGTAATTATAAATAATGTTACTTTCATGATAGCGACTCAGCACTGTTGGTATTAATATTTTTACTCTCATAATAGCGGTTCTACAATGTAATTATAAATAATGTTACTTTCATGATAGCGACTCAGCACTGTTGGTATTAATATTTTTACTCTCATAATAGCGGTTCCACAATGTAATTATAAATAATGTTACTTTCATGATAGCGACTCAGCACTGTTGGTATTAATATTTTTACTCTCATAATAGCGGTTCTACAATGTAATTATAAATAATGTTACTTTCATGATAGCGACTCAGCACTGTTGGTATTAATATTTTTACTCTCATAATAGCGGTTCCACAATGTAATTATAAATAATGTAACTTTCATGATAGCGACTCAGCACTGTTGGTATTAATATTTTTACTCTCATAATAGCGGTTCTACAATGTCGTTGTGCATATATAATAGTTAATCTCGTTTCAGCGACTGAGTACTGAGTTCATAGAGTGTCCTGCACATCTGTGCTTCTTCGAGACCCGCTAGAGACGAAACACTGACAAGAGCGAAACAAACGTAAAACAAGTAGTTACACAGACAATCAAGAGGTTCAGAAAACCTATGTAACACCTGTTTTGTACAAACTCAACCTACTAATAATATTTAACATTTCCTACACGGTACAAGACACCAACTATTGGGCATTACATTTTAGAGGATCTGCTTGTATTTCATTTTATGATGGAATCGGGTAACTACTTTGTTGTTTTTGTTTATAACAAGTTTAAATATAAAAAGAACTTCTGAGGAAGGCCTATGATTAAAATACGAGAAGTGAATGAGACTTTTTTTAGTGCCTAGCCGACTTCAAGAAAGTAGTGATTACACAAATTTGAGGTTAGAAAAACTGTGTAACATTGCGTTGTTTTGTACATATTATGATGTTGCCTATCAGTTTGTTTATTTATTAATGTTTATCTTTTGGCAAAATTATATCTTCAAATTGAAATCTGAATTGCCAAACGCCTTAAATTCAGGAAGTCTGCACACTCGTTTTGAATTATTTATTTGTTTGTCATGTAGTATTATGGTGCGTGCATCCCTTAGTACATCGCTCTATTGTAGACCAATGTTTAAAAGTATTTCAATTGTTATGATACGTGAAGTTTTTGTCAGCGGCGGAGTCAGTAGAGTCGGTAGGAAGGCATTATAGGAGCAGGATCTTGTCAACGATTCATGTAACCTATCCAATCCCTTAACGTCGTTTCATTCAATACCCTTGTTATTTGTCTGTTTAAAGTTGAAAGGCACAATTAGGTTAATCCACAAGAAAAAAACTTGATTTCTATTGACTTGTGATCGGCTTCTGAATGAGAAACTGCAGAGTCATCATGAGTAAGCTATTGTTGTAGGACTAGGCCTAAGTCGACGTCTCTATTAACAATGGTACCTTTACTAAGTAGTCTCTGTTCAGACTACGGACAATAATTTGGGACCACAAAAAAAGAAAAAGAAGCAGCGAACGAGCCTCGTTGTGATTTACTTACATAAGTTGCACACATGTTAAACCTGCATTTCACATTGGGTGCTGGGTGGACATGGGAAGATACATTTCGCGTTTTGTAATGCAATTATTAATCGATTTATGCAGTTGTTGTGGAACTGTTAATGAGTTATTTATTCATTCAATGAACTATCAATAAAATCAATACTAATGAAAGACTCTAATGTACAGAACCAGACACACAGCAATTTAATAAAAAAGATAATAAGCTATTACTTTTCTACTACTACAATTTAGTAGTAGGAAATGGATGGACCTTGCGCAGGATCTGTGAACTAAGGTTCCAGGTACCTGCCCAGCCCTTCCCAAAAATGTTAACCCTATTCACCCCCTTTGCCCATGACCCCAAAAAATCCTAGTACCACCTAACCCACCACATCCTTTATCCAAAAAACCTTCCCACTACCCCCTTTTTCCGAAAAACCCCCTACCACCCCTTTTCCCAAAAAACCTTCCCACTACCCCTTTCCCTAAGAAACCCTCCTACCACCCGCTTTGTTTTTTCTAACCGTTTTAGTACTTACCAAGCCCAAAAAAGTGTACCATCTAGGGATTTACAAGTACTTACCCAACAAAATCAAGGTGGATCCGCCATATAGGCTAGTACTCACCCAACCCAACTTATAAGGAAGAACCATCATAGTAGTTACCCAACCTTAAAAGTATACATTCAGCCACTACCATCACGGTACTTACCCTAACCCAACTTAGGTTATCATAGTACTAACCTAACCCAAGTATAAATCCAGCTAGGTATCTCAGGATTGCGAAAGTGTACATCTAGCTCCAGGTACCGAACTCGATTAAGCAGTAGGTACGAGGATCGAGGTTCTAGGTTCTGGGTCATCATAGTACTTACCCAACCCAAAAAGTGTTTTGAATCATCATGGTACTTACCAAACCCAAACAGTAGGGTACGAGGGTTAGGTGAGGTTTACCCTTTTCACCCCTTTACCTTTTTTGGAGAAGATATATCAGGATTGTCACCATCATAGTACTTACCCAAACACTATTAAGCAGTAGGGTGCGAGGATCAAGGTTCCACGCCGAAAGTCTGTCAATCTATTTACAAACAAAATTGTGAAAATATCCACATAACAACAACTTGTGGGTTAATTCTACGAATATAACAGGTTAGATGGAATATCAAACATTTGGCAGTAAGGTACAAGGATCACGAATCCAGTTTCTGAGATCATCATAGTACTTACCAAACCCAAACAGTAGGGTATCCATCCTCGACTAAGAGACCTTTCTGAGTAACTCTAATGAATATACTAAAAGAATTGGCTATGATAATCACTGACAATAAATTTCAACAACACTGGATTATAAGACCACCTTTTCAATTTACAGAATTATCCGAAATGTAAGAAAAGAGAGAATAAATAATTAACACAAAATCACCATGGGCTACAATGGAGTATTGACAAAATAAGTTATAATTCATTCATTGAAGAGTTTAAAGTTATCAATGCACGTTTTAAAACTATTTACAAATAAGGAAATGAAAACTGTAAATTTATTTTTCAAATATTTAAAATAGAGATTTTGAAAGACTTAGATTGCCTTCCACTTGGGGATTTGAACTCAAACATATCAGTCAATTCCTGTTTTAATCATAATATTCACAGTCAATTTGTATGTTTACTAAGTAACCTAGAATTTTTAAGTAGTTGGTTTCAATAAAAAGAGAAAAAAATATTATAATAAATTCCACAACCTAACTCAATGTCTATGTAAACAAATTATCTATGTTCATAATGTAAATATTTAGTAGAATAAAAACTAATAAAATTGTGTAACATATATATAAAGGAATATATTATATATAATATATATATATATAAATTATGTGTTTGTTTGAATATAAAACACCCTGATATTTTATAAAAAATGTACAGTATTAAATATGGACTCGATGGATCCATCAATTTGCAAAAATAATTGCAGGACCTAGTGGTTGTTAAAAATTTCAATTTGTTATTATAAATTGTATAAAACACTTAAAGTCAATGTCTAAAATATATTCTGATATATATTCAATAAGAAATTGGATTCAACAAAGAGAACAAGAAAAAATGTAAAATATTACAAACTGATAAAAGAATTAAATTTTTGAAGTGAGATATGAATAAATACACTTTGAAATACAGTTCACCAAACAAAAGTTACAATTGAGGGAAAACTCCAAAAAACGTCAAATTTGTGTCATCTTTAGGGTGAAAAATCTAATTTATTTAAATATGTCAAATGTTAAACTGATACCAATTACTCTATTTTCCAAACTGTTAGAAAATAAAATAATTGGATTCAACAGAAACATCAACATTTAAAAAAATGTAGTTCTTACCATAAAATAAAATAAAACAAAATGTGTGTATGAGTAAAATTACGTTTATAAATAATCTATATTATTGGAATATAAAACACTTTGATAATACATATTCAGTATTACACATAGACACAAGTAAAAATCAAAAATATTACAAATTGGAAAAAGAATTATATTTTTGACAGATCTGTTCAAGTTTTAAATATGTTGGTCAATTTAAAATATATATATTTTAACCCATATATATATATATATATATATATATATATATATATATATATATTGAAGACAATTAATAATCCGAGGCGCGAGGTATAAATAAATACGCTTTGGAATACACTTCACTAAAAGTTTTGTGTTAACTTTTGGTGAAAAAATGTAATATCTTTCTAACAGACTTGCTTACTTACACATGTATTAAAAAAAAAATTAAATGTAGATTCTTACCATAAAATACACATTACTTATCAAAAATATAAATTTCAAAATCACTGGATTGTTGGACCAACTTTTGAATTTACAGAATTAACTAAATGTAAGAAAAGAGATAATCAACAATTAACAAGATATCACCATGGGTTTACTGTGGAGTGATGGAACAATAAGTTGTAACTCATTCATGGAATAGTGTAAAGTTATCAGTAATAGTTTTAAAACTACTTACATAAAGGAAAATAAAAGAGTGATTTTATTTAAACAATATTTAAAATGGAGACTATAGATCTGGAATGCCCATCTCTTAGAGATTTGAATTCAAATACATCAGTCACGTCATATTTTTATCATAGAATCCATAGAAAATATGTATGTGCACTTAGTAACATAGAATTGTTAAATATTTGGTATGAGCAAAGAATGATGGAAGGAAGCTTAAATATGATTATAGTATTGTGAATTTTTAAAACCAAAACGTTTGTAGTTAAATTTATGTAAGTACGTACATGAAATACAAAAATTAAAAACAAAATATATTAAAAAAGGGGAATGTAAAATATGTAAAAATTATTTTTATCTATATATTATAAATCTTAATACATATCAATTTTATCCGAATTTGCATAAATATGTAAGAAAGAAAAAATGTGTAATTATATTAGGTATATATTATTGTAAATTTGTAACAGAATTTGTATCGAAACATTAAAAAAAAATTACAAATTGGGAAAATCAAATTTTGGGAAAACAAAGTCGGCAATGGGATACAACATTACAAAAAAGAGTTTTATATCAAAGTATATACCTTAGCATTTTATATGACTTAAACAAGAAGAATAATTTGTCGACAGATCTGTTTAAGTTTATGTTGATCAATTGAAGCAAGTATGAAAAACAATTACAAATCCGTGGCGGAATATGAGTAAATACACAACTTTTGGAGAAAAATAAAATTTTTTTGAAAACAGACTTTCTAATTTACACATATATTAAAATTTAGTTTCTTATCATAAAATAAACATATTAAATATCATAAAATATATTTTGATATATTTTATATCCAATAAGAAATGAAAAACCCAACCTCTAAAAAAATGCTAAATTAAAAAAAAAAAGTAAATGTAATTTAAAAAATAACTCACCACTAATTTAAACCTTTTTTAAATAACTGAACAAAATTATCTTGTATTTAGGTACCCTTAAATGTATAATAGTAATGAAAAAAAAATACAATAATAAATTCAACTACCTAACACAATGCCTATATAAACAAATGTATAAAAATCATGTAGATGTGACAAACATTTTTTGTTAAGGCTAGGGAGTGATGTAAAGTTCATATTAATATTTTACACATCAGAAAATACATATTAATATATATTTTATATATTACATATCAGAAAATATATTGTGATTTATACCCAATAAGAAATTGGATTTACAAACAGAATAAGAAAAAATTTAATATATTACAAACTGGAAAAGACTTAATTTTTTTGGGAAATACACTTCACCTAAAAAAACGTTTCGTGTTATTATTGGGGGAAAAGTGTAGTTTCTTTCGAATAGACTTACTTATTTACACATATATTTAAAAAAAATTAATCTAGTACTTACCATAAAAAAAAAGGTACATATCAGAAAATATAGCCTGATATATATACACAACAATAAGAAATAAAAAAGCCAAGCACTAAAAAAATGCTAATTGTTGACACAAAAGGTATATATATATATATATATATATATATATATATATATATATTTAATAACTCGGTACCAGTTTTGAAATAACTGAAAAAAATTATTGAATTCAGCAAAGAGAACAAGAAAAAATCAAAAAATTTACAAACTAGATAAGAATTAAATTTTTGAAGTGAGATATGAATAAATACACTTTGGAATACAGTTTACAATAAAAAGTTACATCTGAGGAAAAAACCAAAAAAAACCTCAGTTTTGTGTCAACATTTGTGTGAAAAATATTATATCTTTCAAAATGTCAAATGTTAAAACGGATACCAATACTCATTTTTCCAAACTGTTAGAAAATAAATAATTGGATTCAACAGATAAGTTTTGAGAGCAAAAAATGATCACAGTTACAAACTTTTGAAATAAGGGTTAAAAAAAAGAGTAAAATTTTTTTGAGGAGAGGTGCATGGATCAAAAAATAAATTTAGCTCTTTTATAAAATGTCAAATGTTACAAAAGAGTGTTAAATTTTGCGCATCTCAGTAAATACTGCGGCTATAGGACTGCAATGGGTAACAAATTTCTTTATTTTTCGGGAAGAATATGCCGTAAAAATTAAAAAACTAAAAATACATTTCAGAAAGGACGGCATAATTTATATTGCATAGCCTAAAAAACCCGTTTGCGAACTCAATTAAACTTCAAAATTGCACAAACCTTCGTAAAAATTGGATAAAATGTGAGTCCAGAACATTTTCAAAGTTGTACAGTTTATATCCGCTCAGTGCACATTACCTATTACTTAACTAAGTACTAAGTGACAAATATTTTTGTACTCAATATTACACAAGTGACAGATACGTTTGGGCACAAACGAAGCCCAAACTGACAAGAAATTTATCCGGGATTAGTCAGTTGCGACGCGAAAAGGTTCATATCCGTTTTTAAAAGGAAATAAAATACACTGTTACCAAGATTACTTCAAGGCTACTACTTATAGACTTCAAAGGAAATCATGCATCCTGGAATGATGGAAAACAAACCCAACAGGAAACCTAATGCATGAATGGGTTCTAGATTCTCTTAAACACAGCGATGAAGACAAGCTATCAATCAGTGATCACCGGTGCATGCAGTCCTATTCATACTCATATCGCCTTCGCATCACTGCATTTCTATCCAAATAAGAGGATATAATAAGTGACGCATATGCCTATGTGGATTATAACGATTCCAACTGACTGCGAGACTGTCAGAGTCTTTACACATGCGCACTAGTAGATATACCTTACGTTGCAGGTCAGGTTAGTTAACCTACTAACCTAGACAAAAATAAAACAGGTTGATGCGATCATCATGGTACTTACCCAACCCCATCATACAATGTAATACAAGCAGATCCTCTAAATGTAATGTACATAAGTTGATTTCTTGGGCCTTGTAGGAAGTGTTAAATTATATTGATAGTGTAAAGTTTTTTTAAACTGTTGTTACACAGGTTTTATGAACCTTGTAATCGTGTATGTCACTACTTTCTTGACGACGGGTAGGACCTAACGAGGTTCGTATTAAAAGGTGTCCATTCGCTTCACTCGTGTCTGCATCTTGGCTCAGGCGGGTTCTTCGAGCTCACTCGCTACAGCTCTTGTAGGTGATTTGGCCCTAGCGGATTCCGTTACGAATATCACATTTCCTAGGGAAGTTAGGGTTGGAAATTACGTTTTTGACAATAACTTCGATATTATTAGGTTGGTACATTACATGCAGAGTTGAAATCTGCAAATTTGTTTTCTAATTTAGTGTGTTGTAAGTTGAACAACACACGATATAAACTGTTTAAAATAGCCGCCATATTTTTAGAATTTTAATACAGTTCTGGTGTGTTCAAGAAGAAGACCCAATACCAAATTTCATCCCAGTCTTAATTTTTGTGGTTAGGTACGGATGATAACAACAACAACAATGACGACGGAAGGGAGGGATTTTGAAAATAACTTTTTCTGTTTCCTGAAGTCATGAAAAGTGAAGATCAATCAAAAAACGGTGATAGAAGTTTATTTGCGATTACCTAACTTACATCATATTTCGTAAATCGGGTACAAATGGAAAATACAATAATGACCGAAGGAAAACAAACGAAGTAATTGAGCTCATATACTCTCCGGCTACAGTATGGGATGGTGTTAAAGCCGGAACTCCGATTACTGGTATAAAACCGCTTAAATCTACTCAAAAATATTCAATTATAGTTCTCTCACAAAAACAGGTTCTCATCATAATTTCCCCTCCCTATTCAATCAAATATTTTGGCATTTAGACAAGAAATAGGAATAACGCAACAGAGCGATATTATTAATTTAGAAGCCTCATTCAAGGTTTGATAAGATGACCGAAAATTAATATAACAGTTTCGCGGCTCATTTATTTATTGATCTTATAGTGCATATATTTCTTATGGGCATCAAACAAAATATTGGGATAGACTTTTTAATAACGTAAAAATTTGATTGATAACTAAAAACATGATTATAATTAAAATAAACACTTTTTAGTATAAACCACAACTTTATTTAAAATTTACCGACCATGGTTTTGCTAGTTACAGCATTGTAACTAGCCTTATAGCATTGTAACTAGACAATGCCGTAACTAGCGAAACCATGGTCAGTAAATTTTAAATAAAGTTGTGGTTTATACTAAAAAGCGTTTGTTTTAATTATTAAAATGGAATACCACCAAGCACCAACGGTTTTTTAGCATAAATAGTTTAAAAACATGATTCATTAAAAGTAGTAGAATATTATATTATTAGAATGGGTTGAGATTGGGGTTTATTTGTTTATTTATTTTATATCGGGTACAAGGTGTCAATTGGGTATAGTTTATTAGTTGGGCAGTCTAGTGAAACTTTCGTTTTAATTTGTATACCTGAGTTTAAATCTTTAAATATAAGGACGTCTTTTTAACTGGGCCAATATTGGGATCTCTGCAACTATAAGATTTACATAAAACTTCAAATGAGGGAACTTAACTACTTTTTCGTCTGTAATAAAATGGTGTAGATTACAATTTTTTTAATTCTCCATAATTTTTCCAACATGGCGAATATCTTTAAAAATTCATATAGAAACCCCAATTTTTTATGTTGGATTTGAGTTTTAAAGTTAAATTTAAGAATGTTTATTCCTGGGTATTTAAAAAAATATTCTTACTCATTTAAGCCCCAAAAGTTAGCCGAAGTTTCGTTTAAAATACAATAGGAATAAGAACCAGTTTCTTAATACTCTTGTTTTAAATTCGATTATATGTTATGTTTCTTTAAAGAAAGTCTTAAAACCCCGTTTAAAATCCAAATTAAACATAAAAATGGAGGTTTCAATAGGAAATAAAACGTTTACTTACGGTTTGTCTAAAATGGGCGTAGAGGTCTGTAAGTTATTAAAATGTATGTTTTCGGGACACGAGAAATAAGATTTAAAAGTATCACATCCTATAACTGTTCTCGTGATAATATATTGAGTTCTTTATTAATGGAAACTAATTTTCATTACGAACGTTACAAAAAGGGATTCTACATTGAGTGGTTCAAATAATTTCAATCCAATTTTTTGATCGAATGTGGCCCTGCAAATAAAAACAGTGGCAGTTTTACTAATATTTTTGTTAGCGACAATGATGTTCGGAGTCCTCAGACATAGAAATCAATATATTGTTTTTAATATTTCTTCAATGTCCAGTTTAACTAATTTGGTCTTAGTAGTGGCGTGGTCATGTCTTGTAATGGAAACACAAGATAGTTTCATTTCAATCAAGTAGGTTTTTTAAAAAATGCATTCATTTTTATTTTTAGAAAACCTAAATAATTAAATATTAAACTTTAGTCAAATGTTTTACATAAATATATATTTGACAATAACTAAACGAAAAATAAAATAAAATTCTATTTATAAAAAATACAATACTAATAATAAAAAGGTATAAATAAAGTTTTGAAAAACTGAGGTCCTCCAGAGGTAATATACGAGTTCATTATATGTAGAATATGAAGCAGAAAAAAAAACTCGAATAGAATAAACTTACATGAATTTAATGAAATTATAAGCGAAATAGTTTTTTGCCTCTCAATTTAACCCCTAACTTCCACACACTTCAAACACTATTGTCATCAACTGAAAACCTTCTGCAATGCTAATAACCAACTGTGTAACTTGGTTTGAGGTTTAATTACTGATACCTAAAAAGGGAAGAATAACCTATAAAAATTTATAATTACTATTTTCATATATATTGATCTTAAATAATAAATGTTTCGTAATGTACAGACAAATTAATTTTCCAAAGGGAGAATGTTTAAATGTAATATTATTATGGGCAAAGGGTATAGATGGTGGTATGATAAGCCTAGCAGTAATGACAAAAAACTTGATGTTGTCGGGACAAAGGGTCTACAAGTAGCGATAAAATAACCCTCACAGTAATAACAAAACTTAATGTTATCATGGGTTAAGAGTACTATAGGTAGTGATATGATAAGGCTCACAGCAATAACAACACCTAATATTATCATGGGCAAAAGGTTACTATAGGTAGTGATGTGATAAGGCTCACATCCAATAACAAAACTTATGTATCCGTATATCTTTCTTAATGTATCATGGGGAAAGGGTACTATAGGTAGTGATATGATAAGGCTCACAGCAATAACAACACCTAATATTATCATGGGCAAAGGGTAAAGAGTACTACAAGTAGTGATATGATAAGGCTCACTGCAAGAACAACACCTAATATTATCATGGGCAAAGAGTACTATAGGTAGTGATATGATAAGGCTCACATCAATAACAAAACTTAATATTATCATGGGAAAAGGGTACTATAGGTAGTGATATGATAAGGCTTACATCCAATAACAAAACTTAATGTATCATGGGGAAAGGGTACTATAGGTAGTGATATGATAAGGCTCACAGCAATAACAAAACTTAATATTATCAAGGAAAATGGGTACTATAGGTAGTGATATGATAAGGCTCACATCCAATAACAAAATTTAATATTATCATGGGCAAAGGGTACTATAGGTAGTGATATGATAAGGCTCACAGTAATAACAAAACTTAATGTTATCATGGGCAAAGAGTAAAGAGTACTACAAGTAGTGATATGATAAGGCTCACTGCAAGAACAACACCTAATATTATCATGGGCAAAGGGTACTATAGGTAGTGATATGATAAGGCTCACATCAATAACAAAACTTAATATTATCATGGGAAAAGGGTACTATAGGTAGTGATATGATAAGGCTTACATCCAATAACAAAACTTAATGTATCATGGGGAAAGGGTACTATAGGTAGTGATATGATAAGGCTCACAGCAATAACAAAACTTAATATTATCAAGGAAAATGGGTACTATAGGTAGTGATATGATAAGGCTCACATCCAATAACAAAATTTAATATTATCATGGGCAAAGGGTACTATAGGTAGTGATATGATAAGGCTCACAGTAATAACAAAACTTAATGTTATCATGGGCAAAGAGTAAAGAGTACTACAAGTAGTGATATGATAAGGCTCACTGCAAGAACAACACCTAATATTATCATGGGCAAAGGGTACTATAGGTAGTGATATGATAAGGCTCACATCAATAACAAAACTTAATATTATCATGGGAAAAGGGTACTATAGGTAGTGATATGATAAGGCTTACATCCAATAACAAAACTTAATGTATCATGGGGAAAGGGTACTATAGGTAGTGATATGATAAGGCTCACAGCAATAACAAAACTTAATATTATCAAGGAAAATGGGTACTATAGGTAGTGATATGATAAGGCTCACATCCAATAACAAAATTTAATATTATCATGGGCAATGAGTACTAAAGGTAGTAATATGATAAGGCTCACATCCAATAACAAAACTTAATGTATCATGGGGAAAGAATACTATAGGTAGTGATATGATAAGGATCACATCAATAACAAAACTTAATATTATCATGGGAAAAGGGTACTATAGGTAGTGATATGATAAGGCTCACAGCAATAACAAAACTTAATATTATCAAGGAAAATGGGTACTATAGGTAGTGATATGATAAGGCTCACATCCAATAACAAAATTTAATATTATCATGGGCAATGAGTACTATAGGTAGTGATATGATAAGGCTCACATCCAATAACAAAACTTAATGTATCATGGGTAAAGAGTACTATAGGTAGTGATGTGATAAGGCTCACAGCAATAACAAAACTTAATGTATCATGGGTAAAGAGTACTATAGGTAGTGATATGATAAGGCTCACATCCAATAACAAAACTTAATGTATCATGGGTAAAGAGTACTATAGGTAGTGATATGATAAGGCTCACATCCAATAACAAAACTTAATGTATCATGGGGAAAGAATACTATAGGTAGTGATATGATAAGGCTCACATCCAATAACAAAACTTAATGTATCATGGGGAAAGAGTACTATAGGTAGTGATGTGATAAGGCTCACAGCAATAACAAAACTTAATGTATCATGGGGAAAGATTACTATAGGTAGTGATATGATAAGGCTCACATCCAATAACAAAACTTAATGTATCATGGGTAAAGAGTACTATAGGTAGTGATATGATAAGGCTCACATCCAATAACAAAACTTAATGTATCATGGGGAAAGAATACTATAGGTAGTGATATGATAAGGCTCACATCCAATAACAAAACTTAATGTATCATGGGGAAAGAGTACTATAGGTAGTGATATGATAAGGCTCACAGCAATAACAAAACTTAATGTATCATGGGGAAAGATTACTATAGGTAGTGATATGATAAGGCTCACATCCAATAACAAAACTTAATGTATCATGGGTAAAGAGTACTATAGGTAGTGATATGATAAGGCTCACATCCAATAACAAAACTTAATGTAGCATGGGGAAAGAATACTATAGGTAGTGATATGATAAGGCTCACATCCAATAACAAAACTTAATGTATCATGGGGAAAGAGTACTATAGGTGGTGATGTGATAAGGCTCACAGCAATAACAAAACTTAATGTATCATATGGAAAGAATACTATAGGTAGTGACATGATAAGGCTCACATCCAATAACAAAACTTATTGTATCATGGGTAAAGAGTACTATAGGTAGTGATGTGATAAGGCTCACATCCAATAACAAAACTTAATGTATCATGGGGAAAGATTACTATAGGTAGTGACATGATAAGGCTCACAGCAATAACAAAACTTAATGTTATCATGGGCAAAGAGTACTATAGGTAGTGATATGATAAGGCTTACTGCAAAAAAAAACTTAATGTTATCATGGGCAAAGAGTACTATAGGTAGTGATATGATAAGGCTTACTGCAATAACAACGATGTAGTGATAATATACACTTTACAACAATAACATAACTGAATATTATATGGGGTTTTATAACCAATTTAGCTAATCAGCAAACATCTCGTAAATATTAAGAATATCATTCCTAGGTCAAATAACGCAAAAAGATTTTTTTTCTCTCTATATATTATATATAGTGAGAAAATAAGATGAAGAAATGTGAATGAGACAAATCGCACGAGTTAACGCTAGTCAATTAGTAACTCCACGTGAAACGATAATTCAATTCTTGACGTCTGGATGGGAACAGGTAGCAAGTACCTGCCTCTTGTCCAGAGTGATAAATTATCCTTCAACATACATAGAGAACGACACACTACAACAACACAGCCACGAAGTCACAGTAGGGTGGATAGGTAATGACTGTAGAAGACCTCACACCAGGCTTCAGGTGCCGGTAGTAGACAGATTAGGACTGCCAAAAATATCAAGTCTAATAGGTTAGTTAATATTGATCATTTCATTTTTTTTTTATTCAACCTTTCGACAAATTTTACATATTAATAAGAAACGTCACTATATACAATTTTTTAGCAAAAAATTCATGATAAAATTACAATAACAATTAATTTCAATCATTTAGAAATAAAATTTTATGCTACACAATAAAAAAAACAAGTGGATCACTTTATATATATATAGAGAGAGAGAGAGAGAGAGAGAGAGAGAGAGAGAGAGAGGATTTAAAGTTATGGCACATAAACTCCCCCACAGAGAAAAAATATCTCGATTTAAAATGTTTAGTTAAACAAACGATTGTTTGTAAATTTAACAAATTCCCGCATATTGTTTATTTCGAGAAAATGGTAAGTTTACAAATTATAGATCAGTTTCATCCTTGAACTGTGCATCCTTGATATTAAAACGGTACATTTTGAAACTGTGATATGCTTATTTGTGTGTTTATGTATTGGGAACACGTGAGAACAATTTATTGTGATTTCGTTTTTAACTACACATTTTGTAAATTATAGTTGACTACAAATCAATTTGGTTTAAAAAATAAAAATAAATAAAATAAAAATATAAAAAAATAAAATAAAAACGTAATGGCATAATATTTGATATTTTATTACATTCTGTAATTAAAAATATATTGTTATTAATCCACTTTTTTTATCTAGCGTAACATTTTATAGCACGTTAAAAGGTAAACCTAACCTAACTTAACTAACCTAACCAAACAAATCTATTTATCGCCAAATATGTCATTTCGGTAGTTGTCAGAAAAAGAAGTGAAAATCATCGTTGGATACAGTATTTTAGATTTTGTAGCTTATTTTAAACAATAGCTATATATTTATACAGGATAAACTCGAATCATACATATTATTTTGGTGGGCAACAAGTTCAAAATATACAAGGAGCACAGTGGCGATATTGACAATAAGGAAACTAAGAATTCACCGATCCACAAAAACAGGAGACGAAACTAAGACTGCAATAAATCTAGTTGTGTTTATTGTATTACCCTTATGTACATTTCTATGACAATGGAATAGACATTTATTGCAACAATGATATCACATCATACTTAAATACTACATATTAATTATATAAAATTGTCCCTAAAGCAACCCTAACAGGTCATAGTTCCTGAGAGCAATTACAGAGCAAAATAGTATCACGTTCTAATCTTAAATACCTACACATTTATAGAAATACATTTAGACACATACACATACACACTTAGATCTACATTAGTTGGAACAAGCATAATAACTAGAAAATCTAAATTCCTCACAAATACATATAGTCCCATCAAAACCTGCAACGAAGAAAAAATACATAAACAAAAAACAAAATAAAAGAATATTGAAACAAAAAAGTATATGAAATAAATCATGTACACTTGTAGTACAAAAGAAACAACAAAATATAAAGAAGAAATCAAATAGATCTTAAGGCAAATCTCAGTAAACGTCTACAATGTGGGCAACCATAGTATATATAACAACTGACGAGTTGAGCGGAGACGATGCTTCACCATCTGTTCTAATAAGCTCTAGATATAATGGGATTCAATCCCTCTACAATAAGCCGGAATATACCACAATATTTGCCTTAGAGTTTCAGGAACATCTATCATGCCACTCATAACGCCTCTAGAAGAGCATAAACGTAATGAATTTCGTCTAACTGCCAAAGAATCTATTTATAAACCCACATCAGTTCCTTTTATCTATTTATCCAAATTTGTTGGCCAATAAAGTAAATTTTGTCTCATACAACACACGTGAAAATCTCTTCTTTTTCAACAAATTAACATATTTTGTTGATGGATACCAGACAATACAAGCGAATCCCGGACTTGATCTAACTAAACCATCTTCAGCACCTCGATATCATGAAAAGCCCTACCAATTCGGCTTAGTTGGCAAATAAAAACTAGTGTGGAATAAATTATTTTAACTACATTTACAATATAATAATTATTAAAACACAATTCCTTCGACAAAACAACTCTAAAGTCCTTAACGTTATTTACCATATACAACTGCAGACTAATGCTGTAATTAGTATAATAAAAGGATTTATCTTTCTGTAGTATGACATAGTCCTCATTTTAAGAGGGTTACAGCTATATCTTTCTGTAATATGACATAGTCATTATTTTAAGAGAGTTACAGCTATATCTCTCTGTAATATGACATAGTCCTCATTTTAAGAGGGTTGCAGCTATATCTTTCTGTAATATGTCATAGTCATAATTTTAAGTAAGTTGCAGTTATACCTTTCTGTAATATGACATACTCATCATTTTAAGAGGGTTACAGCTATATCTTTTGAAATATGACATAGTCATCATTTGACGAGGGTTACAGCTATATCTTTCTGTAATATGACATAGTTGTCATTTATTAAGAGGGTTGCAGCTATATCTTTCTGTAATGTGACATAGTCATAATTTTAAGAGCAATATAGCTTTACCTTTCTGTAGTACGACATAGTCATCATTTTAAGAGGGTTACAGATAAATTCTTTTAGCTGTTAAATTCTTTTAGCGAAAATTGAAAACTTGATGAGCGAAGAAAGAGTACACCACCTCACTATCAGGAAACGACTGACGCTCTCTGAGGGCGATAAAAAATTTCGCTCATTTTTAAAAATTTCTTTCTTGTTGTTTAAAAGAGAAAAACTTTAAGGCGATCACCATAGCCTTATAAAAAATTGAAGTAAAGACCACAGAATATTGTAGTAGCGTCAGAGTCAGAAGAGAACAAGAGTTGGTTAAGAGAGCCTTGATAGAATGAAAGAGAGGAATATAACCCAAGATTACCTAAACAATGGTGCGGATGAAGCTAGGTCACTTAGATTTTCCACACTGGTATTCACTATAAATAAACCCCTGAGGGTACTCAACGATACTGCAAGGCTCTTCATACGGGTTGCATTCACGACGATTTACAATTAAAAGAAAAATTTAGTAAGTGGGTTTTACCCCCTAGACATCACAGACTTAAAAACGTTTCATAACCCCTACAATATTACGAGAGTGTTATGCACAATCGGGAGATTCTGGGTTGGGTAAGTACCATCATCTTGTTTCATCCGTATAATTGTATTAGATCGTTTGTAAACAAGACTTCGACGTAACAAATAATTATAGTATTTTATTATACTACATACCTAATGGACTTAATAAGCTTACAACCTTCACTATTTTTACTGTAGATAAAAGGCTTGGCGGTTATTTATTTGTTCATTATTTGTATGTTTCGATTGTAAATTATCGTCATAGATAGTAATTGTTTTGTATGCAACGTGTTACAAAATATATTAAACCGATAGAAATGTAAGTTTTTACACTTATTCGGTGTTTCTTAGAAAATAATGACATCGCTAATCAGCGTAAAGGGTATGCGTAGAACACGTCCAACTGATCATATTGAAATATTTATTGTTCAAAAATAATTGTATTAAATTATGAAGTAATCTCTGATTGTTTTATGGAGATTTTAGTAACTTATTTAATTTTTTTATTTACATTTACAGAATGATTGAAACAGGTGTGACTGCTTTTGTATTCGATAAGTGCAAAAGTTACAAAAAACTTTAATAGGTACCCCATGATTTTTTTGAGGTAAAACTAGAGATATTACTATTTTTTTCATATTACCCGTCATTTTTCTAATATGGGGGTCAGCTATAATTTTCATACGAAAACCCATATTTTATGCCGATTTTGCATTAAACTCATTATTTTCAGATTTTTTTCTCTAGAGTATTTTTCGATATCTATAGCTGTTTAGAAGCTACAGGAATTTATATGTATCAAAAATTCGTAAATTCAAGGTACTTCCAAAGAAGATTTTTTCTTACTTTTCAAAGTCAATTTCAGATGCAATTTAAATTAGAGCTAAAGTAAAAGGTGTAATAACACTACTGTTCATTTGTATTGGTATTGTAGGCTGATGAATAACAGAGTTATTAATAGAAAACAAAAATCATAATATTTTGGTAATTGTCTAGGTAATCCACTTGCTCTTTATTATCACTAAATGTATAAAACCTTGCGACAAATTGAATTATTATGCATTTTTAATAAATTTGTTTCAGCTATAATATCTTATTCACAAGGTCTAATATATCCGGTAATAATTACAAACTGGTGTAAGCCAGTAGGTGTTCTAGACAATTGCCAGAAAAGTTCAATAAAAAGATGTCGGTAAAATCGCCACTTCGAAAAATGTAAATACAATTTTTCGAAAAATCTTCACATTGTAGTAGAAAAGACTGTTTTAGGAAATAAAGGATATCAATTAACCACATGATATCTAAAGTGTATTGGTAGCTTTATTTTTAAACAAAAATATAATGATTGTTTTCATCATTTTTCAGTCCTGCCAAGTGTGTAAACAAAAATAAATAAATGTTGTTTCAAAGTTTTAATATTTTTATATACATTACAGTCTATCCATGTTTCAATTTTAAATTCGGTTCAACTGTTTTAGGTAAAGAAAATGGACCTTGTTTGTTACAACTATAAATGATTATTGATATCGATAAATATCTAAAAAAGTAAAAAGAGTAAAAAAGTCTTAGAATAATGAGGTTTATCCAAAACCATCATAAAAATGGGTTCACATATGAAAATTAGAGCTGACAGCCATATTAGAAAAATGGCGTTTGATATGAAAGATTAGGTTTTAACTCAAAAAACCCTTGGTTGTTACTTTTTAAAGTTTTTTTTGTAACTTTTGTGCTTATCGAATAAAACAGCAGTCACACATATTTCAATCACTCTGTATATACGGAAAAAAAGGTAAATAATATAATTAATTTTTTCTCTTTCAAACATCACAATTTTCATGACGTAATGTGTGGAATAGCTGGTTGCCCAGATTGTCTAACACCGGCCGAATAGAGACGTCAAAACCTTGACAGATGGCTTGAACCATTAGAAACAATGACAAGCATAATACAGATCATTGTAGCTTGAAAGACCGACTGTTTCAAGTGTGCGTGTCACAGTGCGCCTTTACAGGGACCTAGTCTCTTCTGGTTGTTCTGAAAGGATATATGGAACAAGTGGTTTGAAGAGGGATTTGAGATGTTGGTAGGGTCGCTCACTGCTTCACTTCTGCCCCTGCCCCCCTTCAATGCCAACTTTTAGACATGTACCGGATGTGAATCTAGAATGTAGCAGGTCTTTATTGGGGTGAATCAGAATAACATGGTGAATGGTTTAATGTAAAGAGTAGAGTTATATAATATGAATTACTCTTTGTATTACCAACTTGTGTAGGGGGGGAGGAATTAAAGGATATATTTTGGGAATTTTAAAGTTACCTGATTTAACGAATGCATCCTCCCTACGACGAAAATCCTCACCATTGTAAATTTGTTATCAGTTATACGTCAACGAAAAAACTCTTAATAAATAACATTGATTTTTTTCGAAATAAAAACGTAAAAAGTCATTCAAACGTTGTTTATTTTTGTGAAATTTTTGGAAAACATATTGAAGTTGTAAATTATTATTTTTTTCGAATTTTTAATGAAGCAGATACAAAACAATGATAAATGTATAAAGATTTTCACATTTAAATAATCGGTGCTTAAATATTGCACAAACTTTCTCGCCCACACAACCACAAAACTAAATATTAACCAGTAAAAAATATTCGTCACCAAAAATGTTATTACAATAATGAATTCTTTTAATCGAATCTGTGCAAGGTTACAGCGCTGCATCTGAGATAGAACCATTGTCGGTATCAGAAGATAATGAAAATTTTTGAAAATAATTCAGATGGTTTTATAGCAGTCTCTCCGATGACCATTTAACTTAAAAATCTATAAAAATAAATCTGCACTTATGAATAGGGCCGATGACACTCTTTGAAATTGTACAATCAATAGAAAAAGGATATGCTTAAAAAATATATATATATATTGAACTAAACTTGCGAGATATTTTAAATTAAAATAAAACAAGAACACGATTTCTCACAAATACGGTCATTAAATCAAACTCGTTTCAACTATAATGTCGCCATCTTCAGTGAAGCATCTTTAGTTTGATTATTAAAACTCATGCATCACTGAAGATGGCAACAATGTTGTTGAAACGCGTTTGATTTAATAAATATATTAGTGAGAAATCGTGTTTTATTTTCAATAATATTAATACCGAAATAAGTTACAATAGTGACAATAACAAGTAGAAAACGTTATGTGTTGTAATATTTATTTATTTAGTTTTACAAATTGTTATACAATCTTGTTGAGCACTGAGGTGAAATTCACAATAATGATTCGAATTTGCCCCTAACCACAATCACTAGAAACTTTAAAATAAAACACAATTATCTGATTAATTGTTCTTTATTTATTATTTCCACTAAATGCCCAGATGTACATTTCAATAACATGGTTATCATCATCGGAGGGTGATGCTTATAAACTAAATCTAAACTTACATATCTACTCTATATGTAGGAGTAGATATGTAAGTTTAGATTTAGTTTATAAGCAAGACCCTCCGATGACGATAACCATGTTATCGAAATGTACATCAGGGCATTTAGTGGAAATAATTAATAAAGAACAATTAATCAGATAATTGTGTTTTATTTTAAAGTTTCAAGAGATTGTGGTTAGGGGCAAATTCGAATCATTATTACAAATTGCCGTTTTATTTTTTATTTATTTGTGGTATTGTATATTTGATTACCGATTTTAGGGAAATTGTTTAATAACTGTACTATTAACGTAATGCAGCTTAATACGTTCCTGCAATGAATATTGATTGATAAAAAAATGATAAAATAATTTATTGATAAACAAATATTAATTATGGCAAAATTTATAAATGAACCAAACATCTTAGTTTCAACAAGTTATATTTCTTTATTTAAATAAACATAAACTCTTAGTGAAATACTTGCAAATCTCAATAATATAATTTAATGTTATTTAAAACTGTGTGAAATCATTACACAACCATCCTCATTCGCTCATCCATAAAACCAAATATTAACCAAAGAGAATTATTCAACAAAAATGTCAAATATTAGGATAGATATAAATTTTTCTTTTCTTGTTGTTTCAGGGCGAAAATCTTTCAGTCATCATTGCATTATAAAAACAAAGATAACAACAAACAAAGACCCTTAGCCCTTGAATACTCAAATAGCGTTAGGGTTGAAAACAACAAGAGACCTGATAGGTAAGATAAAAGAGAATATAAAGAAAGGTGACAAGACCGTACTTGCTGTAAGTGAGCTCCTGAGGATTCAAAACGTAAAAAATAACCATACTTACATTAGAAAAATGATATTTTTACAGGGTGTTTACAAAAAAACTTTCCAAAACATCAAAACCGTCTAAAAATTTATTTGAAAATATTTTCTAAAATGTTTAGTTTTCTATCTAGACGCCATTTTCTATTTGGAGGTAGAAACTTGAAGAATCAAAACATACAAAAAAAGTTGGTTCTATAACAACAAATCTTGGGTGTTGTAGACAATTACTAAGAATTAATGTTTTCAGTTTTTTGTCGATAACTCAGTTATCCTAATCTGAAGTGACCGTGTCCAGTAAGTAGTGGCATAACGTTTTTCAGACAACTTCTAAGCAATTTAACTAACCATTTGGTAACCTGAACCAGTCGGTGCCTCAAGTTTTTCACCGAGCGTTTACCCAGAGTTGACAATCCAGCGTTGACAATCCATAACTTTGCACCATCTCTTAATAATGCAGTAGGCGGTAGACTTTGTTATCACGCAGATTGGTAACACTCCGGATCATCAATAGTGATCCCGTTTGTAGGCTCTGTAAACACAACATATCATCCTAGAATGTGAAAGGCTCAAGGCTAGGAGAATGACTAGCATCGGGGGAAACCCCTAAGCTTCATTGAAGGCACAGGCATTGATTTGCCTTGCTAGTACAGCGTTTGCTTAGACCCATTAATCTAATAAATCATTTAAGCTACAGAAAAATAACAATAAAAAGGAAATACTTTTTCTTTAAGTTTTTTAACTTATTCGACGTTAAGAAATTTAAACAGACGCCATTTTGAAACGAGTAAGGAAATCGGGTGATATTTTTCTCAAATTGGGTGTTTATAACATGAAGTATCATCAAAAATTTCCACTCCATATCACTTACCATTAAAAAGATATGAATTTGTTAACGAATTATTTAGTTAAAAATACAATACGGGGATATATAGAAAACATCATATTAGGACATATGTTTAAATAAACTTTTTCATTGTTGACGAATAAACTCCTAAAGTTTTTGAACGTTTTTTGGAAGCACCTGTATATTTAATGAATCCTTAACTCTTTCAACAGTAGTTAAAAACCAATGATAAATATACAGGGTGATTAAAACAGGTGTGACAGCTTCAATAAGTACAAATGTTACAGTAAAACTTTAAAAGATAACCTCATGATTTTTTGACTTAAATATGGAAGTATTACCAATTTTTTTATATCACCGACCGTTTTTTAATATAGCGAGCAGCTCTAAATTTTCTTAGAGGAACCCTTATTTTATATAGCCTTTTGTATAAAAACATTATTTGTGGATTGTCTAACATTGGACCGTCAGTAGAGTTTGTGTGCATCTAACAAATGAGGATGATGACTTAGTCTTTGAAAAGTCGTCTTGTATTTGCATTCAACAATAAAGTTTGTGTGTGTGAGTGTGTGTGTGTGTGTGTGTAAAATTATGTTTTTATTCATTTGGTTAAGCTGTAATAAATTAAGAACAATATAGAGAAATTATGAAATTAAGAATAATATTACGTCATAATTATACAGGAAATTATGGATTTTGTATTCTACCTTTATTATGTTATTCTTCAGCCTACGGAACAAATCAAAATACCAGTAATGTTATTAACACCTTTAATCTTGGTTTAATTTAATTTCACCTAAACTGACTTTGAAAAATAAGAAAAATCATTTCTGGAAATAACTTGAATTTTCGAAAAATAATATTTAAGTTCCTGTAGCTGCTAAACGGTTAGATATATCGAAAAATAGCTAAAAATAAAAAAGGCTTAGTATAATGGGTTTTATTCAAAATCGCCATAAAAATAAAGGTTCCCATATGCAAATTTAGAGCTGACTACCATATTGAAAAATGGTAGGTGATATGAAAAATTTGGTAATACCTCAAAAAATCCTTTAGTGGACTACTTTAAAAAAAATTGTTATGTATCTTATAAAACAACGGTGACACCTGTTTCAATCACCCTATATAAACAATTACATATATAAATAAACAGTGCATAATATGACACAAAGTTAATAGTTGTCAGCCAAAAAGTGGAAATTAACCATTAGACTATTTATATTTTTAAATTATTAAAAATAATATTGGTATAAGACATCATGATTCACTGTGTCACTAATTCGCCTTAGCGTAAATTGTATTTGATAAAATTAGGTTCTAATATCAGGGATTATTTTTTTAAATTATTACTAAACCGTATTTTTCTATTATTATGATTTTCATACTTATTTTGGATTGTTAGTGCTCATATTTCATGAAAATTTGAACAAATCGGTAGAGTTTTTTTTAACTACATGGTCATGGTTTTTACAGATAATTCACAAACCGGGATTTTGGAGAGATGGCGACATATACGTTAGAACAAATTTTAATAAAATCGTAATTAAAATAGTCTCCAGATATGGCCAAAATAAAATTACATTTGAATTAAAATCGGTCCCCAGGTTTATGTCTCACCCTGGGCTTGAATTTATTCGGCTGTAATTGTAACCGGTGTTAATTACCATTATCAGGACATGTCCTCAGAATGATAGAAGATTATAATGATACATTCTATATAAAAAATTCCTTTCTACGCACACACAAATATCCTATTCACGTCCTCACGCTCACATTTATACATCATACATTCTATATAAAAAATTCCTTTCTACGCACACACAAATAATATCCTATTCACGTCCTCACGCTCACATTTATACATCATACATTCTATATAAAAAATTCCTTTCTACGCACACACAAATATCCTATTCACGTCCTCACGATCACATTTATACATCCTACATTCTATATAAAAAATTCCTTTCTACGCACACACAAATATCCTATTCACGTCCTCACGATCACATTTATACATCATACATTCTATATAAAAAATTCCTTTCTACGCACACACAAATATCCTATTCACGTCCTCACGCTCACATTTATACATCCTACATTCTATATAAAAAAATTCCTTTCTACGCACACACAAATATCCTATTCACGTCCTCACGATCACATTTATACATCCTACATTCTATATAAAAAAATTCCTTTCTACGCACACACAAATATCCTATTCACGTCCTCACGATCACATTTATACATCATACATTCTATATAAAATATTCCTTTCTACGCACACACAAATATCCTATTCACGTCCTCACGCTCACATTTATACATCCTACATTCTATATAAAAAAATTCCTTTCTACGCACACACAAATATCCTATTCACGTCCTCACGATCACATTTATACATCCTACATTCTATATAAAAAAATTCCTTTCTACGCACACACAAATATCCTATTCACGTCCTCACGATCACATTTATACATCATACATTCTATATAAAAAATTCCTTTCTACGCACACACAAATATCCTATTCACGTCCTCACGCTCACATTTATACATCATACATTCTATATAAAAAATTCCTTTCTACGCACACACAAATATCCTATTCACGTCCTCACGCTCACATTTATACATCCTACATTCTATATAAAAAATTCCTTTCTACGCACACACAAATATCCTATTCACGTCCTCACGGTCACATTTATACATCCTACATTCTATATAAAAAAATTCCTTTCTACGCACACACAAATATCCTATTCACGTCCTCACGATCACATTTATACATCCTACATTCTATATAAAAAATTCCTTTCTACGCACACACAAATATCCTATTCACGTCCTCACGATCACATTTATACATCCTACATTCTATATAAAAAATTCCTTTCTACGCACACACAAATATCCTATTCACGTCCTCACGATCACATTTATACATCCTACATTCTATATAAAAAATTCCTTTCTACGCACACACAAATATCCTATTCACGTCCTCACGATCACATTTATACATCCTACATTCTATATAAAAAATTCCTTTCTACGCACACACAAATATCCTATTCACGTCCTCACGATCACATTTATACATCCTACATTCTATATAAAAAATTCCTTTCTACGCACACACAAATATCCTATTCACGTCCTCACGCTCACATTTATACATCCTACATTCTATATAAAAAAATTCCTTTCTACGCACACACAAATATCCTATTCACGTCCTCACGCTCACATTTATACATCATACATTCTATATAAAAAATTCCTTTCTACGCACATACAAATATCCTATTCACGTCCTCACGATCACATTTATACATCCTACATTCTATATAAAAAATTCCTTTCTACGCACACACAAATATCCTATTCACGTCCTCACGCTCACATTTATACATCCTACATTCTATATAAAAAAATTCCTTTCTACGCACACACAAATATCCTATTCACGTCCTCACGATCTCATTTATACATCCTACATTCTATATAAAAAATTCCTTTCTACGCACACACAAATATCCTATTCACGTCCTCACGATCACATTTATACATCCTACATTCTATATAAAAAATTCCTTTCTACGCACACACAAATATCCTATTCACGTCCTCACGCTCACATTTATACATCCTACATTCTATATAAAAAAATTCCTTTCTACGCACACACAAATATCCTATTCACGTCCTCACGCTCACATTTATACATCCTACATTCTATATAAAAAAATTCCTTTCTACGCACACACAAAGATCCTATTCACGTCCTCACGATCACATTTATACATTATACATTCTATATAAAAAATTCCTTTCTACGCACACACAAATATCCTATTCACGTCCTCACGATCACATTTATACATCATACATTCTATATAAAAAATTCCTTTCTACGCACACACAAATATCCTATTCACGTCCTCACGATCACATTTATACATCATACATTCTATATAAAAAATTCCTTTCTATGCACACACAAATATCCTATTCACGTCCTCACGCTCACATTTATACATCCTACATTCTATATAAAAAAAATTCCTCTCTACGCACACACAAAGATCCTATTCACGTCCTCACGATCACATTTATACATTATACATTCTATATAAAAAATTCCTCTCTACGTACATACAAAGATCCTATTCACGTCCTCACGCTCACATTTATAATCATACATTCTATATAATTTTTTTTCTTCTTACACACCGAGCAAAGATCAATCCTAGTCAATGCCATTTATATAATACAACTTCAGAAATTATGCAAATTATGCACGGCTATCGATGGATTTAAGATGATCTTGTTCCATAAACGACACACCGATACACTACAAAAATTGTTTTACACAAGTGTTCCGTGCTTCCGTATAATTCGCATTGTGGACTCATTTCTTGTACTCTTAGTGAAATTTTTTCAGGAAATCTACGTTTTAAAACAAACACGCTACTGGGTAAGAAGACCTCTTCATCTACCAATACAATTTAACATTTCCTACAAGGCTCAAGAACCAAATTTTGTGCATTACATTTAGAGAATCTACTTATATTACATGGTATGATGGGTCAGAGTTGGATAACCTCATCATGTGTTATATCCTTCTCTTTCATCTTCCCTGTTAGGTCTCTCTTACCCAACTTTTTTTCTCTTTCCTGATGCTATTAGAATTTTCCATATCTAGGAGGAGGGGGTCTCTATTTTATATTCTTTTTTCTTTTTTTTATAAAGCGATGACGATCGAGATTTTTTTGTCTTTCAACAACAAGGGAAAAATTTAGAGATCTGTGGGAAAAATCTGTGTTAAAACTAAAATTTCACCTATTTGTGTAACATAAATCACAATAGAGAAATTGAAGTTTTCTTTATATAACGACCTCCTTATAGAAATAACACTTGATTGGGAGTAATTGGGAATGTAAGTTTACTAAGTAGCTTGTGTAGCAGGGCAATATAATCCCTGTTCTATTTTCAATCCTAGTATAGTTCAAATAATTGTCCTTAATTAGAGACAGTCCTGGCGAAGTTCAAGTTCTACGCCACCTGCCGCACACTGGTCAGACGACTGTAGAAAGGGTTTACAATTAGTGCACGTGCTAAGTGTCCGATGGAAACTACAGGGTGTCTTATTACTTAAAACCCAGACAGGCTTAATAAATATGAAGGTGTTCCTTGTGCCTATAAACATATGTATAAAAACGCTTCATTTTTTGTTACCGTATATATATTTGTGTTTTCGATAAAATATGGAATTGGTTGAGATATTGACCCCACATTTGGTATACCCATTTTTTTTTATGTAACCAGGATACCTTAACTAAAACTTTGTTTTGTATAATGTAAAATCTAAACATTTAAAATATTGAAAACTGTTTAAAAAAATTACAAGAAACACAATGGTTTTATTTTTCTGTAGGTCAAAGGATGTTATCGATAAAAAAAAAGTAAAATTTAGTTTCTTGCTAATTTAAAACCAGAGGTTTATGATATTCCGTATTATTATTCGAGAAAATATTATATATTAATTCGCTATATAACATATTAATTCGATGTAGGCCTACTACATATTAATTTGATTTATTACATATTAAATTGATTTAATACAAGTTAACTTGATTTAATACATATTAATTCGATCTATTATATATTAATTCTATGTATTACATAATTAATTTTATGTTTTACATAATTATTGTATTGTTAAAATAATTTATAGTACTGGTTTCATGATAGTGTTTGGTAGTTCATGACTTCTGGACTGTTTCGGGGAATTGGTTTGAATGCATGTGTGTGTGTGTGTGTGTTTTTTCTTAGTTTAGTTTAATTAACGATTATTATATGTTTTATTTGATTTGATTTATAAATAAGTAAATAATTTTTTTAAATTTCATGTTGTGTAACCTAATCAATAAACATATTATTTGGTAATTATGTGATAAATGATAATGTATTTTGTAATTGTTGAGGTTAAGTTTAAGAGAGGTGGCCCTAACTTCGCCTTATACAATGAAGTTACTTATTCTTTTCTATTCTATTATACCTATGTTACATACTGCTTAAATATGGTACACATAAATAAACGTATAAATAAATATACAATTCTCACGTAAATGTAAGAAACCCTAGAGTCTCTGCTTGTTTTGGGTTCATCATCAAAATAAAAATAAATAGCCTCTAAAGCTGACGTAAGCCAGTGGATGTTCTAGACAAATATCCACAGGTAAAAGGTGTAATAACACGACTGTTATTTTTATTTGTTCTTTAGTCTGAGGAATAACAGAGTTATCGATAGAAAACAAAAATCATAATTTTCTTGTAAACACCTACTGAGTTACACCAATTTGTAATTATTACGGGATGTATTAGACCTTGTGAATAAGATATTATAGTGAACAAATGTATTAACTGTGCTTAATAATACAATTTGTCCTTAATTTATAAGGTGTAATACGTTTAGTAACAATAAAGAGCTGGTGTAAGCAAATGGAGAGCCAGAAAATTGTAATTTTTTTCCTTTCTATCGATAACTGTTACTCGATATCATAAAGAAGAAATAAAAATAACAGTAATGTTATTGAATTTGACATTGAAAAATTTAAAAATGGTCTCTGGAAATAGCTTGAATTTGCTAATTTGCTTGTAGTTCCTAAACGATTGAAAATATCGAAAAATACTTTAGAATAAAAAAGTCATTGACTATTGTGTTTTATCTTGAAGTGCCATAAAATATAGGAGTTCCCATAAGAACATTTAGAGGTAAACGCCATATTGGAAAAATGGCGTGTGATATCAAAAAAAAGAAACACTTCTAGTTTAAACTTTAAAAATCCTGGGGGTTACCCTTAAATGTTTTATTGTAACTTTTTACATAACGAATAAAACAGCGGCCACACCTGTTTCAATCACCCTGTATATTATACTACACGGATTATGAATAAAAACACGGAAAACTTAACTTTTGGGTAGTCATGATGCAAGTGGAGGAACACCGTAAGTTTTGTAATATTGGAATGTTGTTAAGGATTAGCCAATGCTATTTATACTGTTGTATTTAAATAAAGTTATTTATTATTTTGCTCACTTTAAATCCATCAGTTGGATTTTCATCAATAATATAAGGCCTACTTGTACAACCTAACCTATCCTAACCTCAAAAAACTTGTTTCTTTTGATGTTTTCTGACTCCATCTCATAGAAATTTGTATTTCGTTTATTTCACTAGGTTTATCATATTTTTATTTAGTCTTTCCATTTCTGAATACTATTCACTATTGAGACAAAAATATAAATATCGCAATATGTAACAAATATTTGAAAGAACTAATATTTGAATTGGTTTAGGCCTATTCGTCTGTTAACACATGATTGAATATACAAATATTCCATATGTACTAAAATAGTGACAAAGTGAAAGAAAATATACTTATTCGTAAATGATACCATATATAAAAGTATTTGGGTTCTAACACTGGAGAAACGCGATTATCAAAACATGCTTAAATTGTTGGGGGCATTTCTTTGTGAACTTTTTTTTAAACTTAAATTTATAAATACATATTTAAATATTATATTTTTCTTGTACCAAAATGTATGTAGAACAGATTTTTTAAAAAATTTCTGAACTTTTGTTCATTTTAGCTGAAAATCCCCTTAAATAGCCTACTACTTGCTTCCCTATTTCATGTTACTATTTCAAACACGGTTTTAATTTAATAAGCTATTTAAAGTAAAGTAAAATGTAGCCCTGTTTATCTGCTAAAAGTCATTTTAACATAAAGTGACATTTTTATGGAATCTACTACGCCGATTTCAAACAAATTTTAAAATGTTTCGCATAAATAAGATTTCCCAAATGGTAATAAAATTGGCTGAGAGAATAATAATTTTTTACTGAAGTCCATAAGTTAGTTCCCCGTGTTAGCAGATTATATCTGCAGTGTATTGACGCAAAGGCAGTTCAATAAGTTCTCCTCTTCTATAACAGTAAATTCTGATAGAGTTTTCGAGATAAATGTGACCTGAATCCATAGAAACTGGTCAATATAATCTTCTTGAAAGCGTTTTTCAAACCAATTAATAAGTTTTTATAGGTATTGATTAAAAAAATATATATATATTGCGAGAGTAGTCAAATTCAATGAAGATTGGAAACGGTTGCAAAAAAGGAAAACTATCTTCCCCATAGTGGCGGCATTCATATATCTACTTCATAGTTCTACTTTTCCTGAAAGCTGAGTTATTGATCAATTTAAAGCTATTCATGTTCCATCCATACAGTGAGAAATTCGGCGCATTTAACTTTTCAAAAATATCGTACAAGTGTGTTACTTATACAAAAATAAATGTCTTACCTCTTCCAGAAAAGTTTACACTGCCACGAGAGGTTTACACGACCTTCATTAGATTTCTTTCCTACCAGTACTAACATATGACCCGTTTATAAAAACATCCCGGGAAAATGTCATTTAGTTGAACCTATTGGAATATTACGCGAGGCCCCTCAAGTCAACCCCGGTGCCGCGGTTCACAGTTGGGAAACCCCTGGTGTAGAATACCAATAGAGTTAATGAAAGAAAATTACCCAAAATCACAATAAAACACTAACAACACAAAGACTATATAGTTATGTTTTTTCTACCTTATGTACATTACAAAAGCACTGTTATCATCTTCAAAGGATTAATGTACACCTTAGATGTAATATAGTGCTATTGATGACAGCAGTGATATTGAAATGTACATAAGGTAGAATAAATATAACTATACAGTCTTTGTTTTGTTAGTGTTTTATTGTGGTTTTGGGGAATTTCCTTTCATTGTATATTCACCACAGTGCTCTAGTGATTCAAATAGTGTTAAGGGACCACCTACAATTGAATGTTTTTCATTTTTTTGTTTTTTAGTGCCTATTAATGGCCTTTTATTTAGCTTTAAAACAAGCCTAAATTTATTATTATATCTCGACTCTAAGTGGGTGAAAATACACTTTTTGGTTGGTAAGTCTCATGAAAATAAGTAAAATGTATCATTTTCTTAATAATTTGATATGGTTTGTCTAATTTGAAACTAATTCAAATTGCCGCCTATGGTGGGAATTTTCGTTTTGGTAGGGATATTTAGCTTTTTCTAAAGTGCCTAACCTGATTATACAGTCTTTGTAGACTGCAGAAAAACAGCTGTTCTGTTTAGTGGATACTAAACATTGTTCTAAAATGGCCTAAATGTTCTGTTGACATCTTGAC
The DNA here is from genome assembly GCA_963513935.1 of Aphrophora alni. NCBI lineage: Eukaryota > Metazoa > Arthropoda > Insecta > Hemiptera > Aphrophoridae > Aphrophora > Aphrophora alni. Next base: position 56,855,161 of record OY740765.1, on the reverse strand, counting down.
ATTTGATGTGTTTATGAATTATTGTGTCGTTTTTTTAAAGTTGTGTACATGTTAGTTATTTATGATTGAGTTTTTTAAATATTATTCTGTTAATAATTTAGTGATACAATGCCGAGATTTAGCAGCAAGGTTTTTAAAAGGAGAGTAAATGTTTGCAAGCCAAAAGCTGTACAGGTTAGTTCTATGCCTGACAATCAAACTAGGCCTACTTCCAACTCTAGTATAATATCTTCTTCACAAAGGAAACTCAAAGGATGTGATATTTTATATGATGAATTTTTAAATAAATGTGACAAATTAGACATTAATGAAATATTTGAATTTAAAATACTTGGTGACATTTTTTTTTAAATTGTGTATTGTGCAAGAACTGTAGTAATAGTGGATTAGTTTTAGACATTATAAATCACATTGGTTTAGTAGGTGAAATGCAGCTTTCATGTAATAACTGTGACTTTAAAAAAACATTTTATTCGTCTTCAAGTGTATGTAGTGAAGGAAGCACATACTCTGCTACTAATACTAGACTAGTTTACGGATTGCGAGCGATTGGTAAGGGTTTAGCTTCTGGTGATACCTTGTGTGGCATCATAAATTACCCCAGCCACCAGGAAAATTTTTAAAATATAATAATTATATAAGAAATGCTACTAAAGAAGTTGCAATAAATTTCTTAAAAGAAGCTTTTGAAGAAACAGTAATTGAAAATGAAAACTGCAGGGACATAACTTCGACGGCACATTGCAGAAAAGAGGACACACGTCTCTCAATAATAGTGTTGTAACAGCAACCAGTGGTGAAAGTGGAAAAGTTATTGATGTGTCTATTTTGTCTAAACATTGTAGGTGTTAAAATAAATTAAAAAATGAACATGAAGATAAGTGTGAGGCTAACTACACGGGCTGTAGTGGTGCGATGGAAGTTGCCGGGGTAAAAGAAATATTTAATAGATCTTTACAGTCTTATAATGTTAGGTATGTAAATTATTTAGGGGATGGTGACAGTAAAGCATTCAAATCAGTGTTAGAAGATAACCCTTATGGTAGTGATATAGTTATAAGCAAACTTGAATGTATTGGTCATATACAGAAACGCATGGAGTCTCGATTACGTAGATTAAAAATTGCTTATAAAGGCAAAAAATTATGTGATGGGAAAGGACTGTCAGGTAAAAAATAGATTAACAGACAATGTTATTGATAAGTTGCAAAGCTATTATGGGATGTGTATAAGGCAAAATACTTCTAGTGTTGAAGCTATGAGGGCAGCAGTGTGGGCACTTTATTTTCACACCGCATCGACCGACGATAACCCGCATCATTGTTTATGTCCAACAGGATTAGGAAGTTGGTGTAAGTATAATGTTGCTAAAGAAACTAATGCTGATTACTCGCATAAACATGCTTTACCTTTTGCAGTATTGGAAGTGATTAAACCTGTGTTTAGAGATCTTTCGAATCCAGAAATTTTAAAAAAATGTTTACATGGGAAGACGAAAAATCCAAACGAGAGTGTCAATAGTGTTATATGGTCTCGACTACCCAAAAAAACTTTTGTATCATTAAAAACTTTGGAATTTGGTGTTTATGATGCCATTGCAACATATAACAAGGGAAATATTACAAGGTGCTATGTACTTGAAAATATGGGTTTTACAATTGGCCATAAATACGATTAAATAAATGTAAACTGTAATGTTGACAAGGAGAGGTTAAGAGCAGCTGAAAAGGCTATTATAGAAATAGAAACAAGAGCAAATCAGTTTAGAAGGGCAAAAAGGAAACTGGAAGAAGAATTGGAAGAGGACCCTGACAACCCTGCATATGGGGCTGGTATGCATTAAATATGTAAGTAAAACTTTAAACATGTTTTTCCGGAAATCATATATTTTATTCACAAAAGGAACATTTTCTCAAAATCTATCTAACATAATGATCTGAAATTTTCAGGGATTGTTTAAGGGACTATACTACAGGTTTTAAAGAGAGCATTTTGTAACAAAAGTAATCATTTTTAAGTTATGACAAGGAAATGGGTCAAAAACATGTCAAATATCTATAGTTTCATAAAAAGAATGATAAAATGTATTTAAATGCTTGTATTGAAAAACCCTCATGTTAAATTGTGTATTTATGTATTACTAAAACACTGATAAAATTTTATTAATTTTTATCCAGTAGTTTCTGAGAAAATGTTCCTTAAAAGTTGTATTTTTAACATTGCCGAGATAGGGCATTCCGGAGCCCCTTAATGTACAGAATACCCCAAAAATCTCACATCATTGGAATACAATTTATTTATAATAATACACATTTATATAATAAGTAAATACAACTTTTTACATACATATACAATATGTATTAAATGCGATTACCTCCAATATCAAAACCTGACTGCACGCGATCACTCATGTTCGGTAGAATATTAGTCACTAAGTTTGGCGTTATAGGACGGTGCTCGGTAGCAATTCGCTCACTCAGATGGTTTGAATCCTTGATCTTTATTTTTTAAACTCAGGCTTAAAGATAACTTCATCCAGGAAAATCCATTTGGATTTAAATCCGGTGATCGGAAAGCCAATTTCACTGTACTTACGTGAAAAGTTTTCGTCTAGTCAATGACGTAATTGATTGTCGTAATAAGGGGGTGATCGGTACTGCATAAAACATTGCGGTCGTGAATGTCCAGTGTTGTCCAAATCGGGCATTAATGAATCTCCTAACATTAAAGGTAAGTTTCACTGTTTACAGTTCCTTCAGAAAATTAAGAATCGAAGGTTTTGTCTTTCCACAAACCACACCAAACCTTGAAGCGATCCGTTCCTTCTGCTTTGTTACCAGATATACAATGTGGATTATGACCAAACCAGTAGCAAACATTTTGTCGTTTTACCTCACCGTTGACATAAAAGTTAACTCCATAAGAGAACATTAATTGTGAAAATAAAATTCTGTATCCTCTTCCAACTGTTCCAGAAACCAATTGAATATTTCAACTCCACGATCTGGATCAGCTTCTGATGCAACAATTGCAACTTACAACTCTTGAAACCGATGCTTTTTCAAGATTGCTGAATACATTTCCGTGGAACACCCAAGTTCAAGCTTGTTCAGCTAGTTGATGTCTTTGGACTCGCCAAGACCTCCACCTCTGTTGATGTACTAGAGCGACTAGATTGGGATATATCTGCCACACTTCCTGCGCCTTTGAATTTGTCAAGCAGTCAGTTTTCACAATGCTTTATGACGCTCGCTGTCGTTCAAGATGCCTCTGATTGAATTCTGCTGCAACACCTCTCTGGGAGTAGGGCCTATCCTTCTCTTCCACAGAATGGAATAACCTTTACACACTCTTCTTCATTAGTCAACATTTTTTACCTAATAAAAAACAAAACAAAAACAATTTTAAAATGTTGTTTATTATTTAACAACTGTTCGACAGTTATCTGTATTTACATATAATATAAATATTTATATATTATAAATACGGTAAGTGTTATTATAAATAAGTTGTTATTCCAACTTTGCGGGACATTTGGACGACCCTGTAAAAATAAATATCAATGAAGTTGGTATCAACCTGAACATATCACATATGAAGGAAAACACAATTTTCCACACTATTATTTTTTTAATATGAAGTAACTTCTGATGATTCTTGGTTGTCTGTTACATTTCAATAACAAGAATGTTTTTACACACGTAACAACCGAAGATGATGACTTAGTCATTGAAATGTCCTCTTTAACAAATAAAGTTGTAGAAAATTGTGTCATCTTTTTATTGAAACTTTAACAAGTAGACAATATACATATGTTCCTAAAGAATACAGAAGTTGCCAAGTCATGTACGTACATGGAAGACAAGGGCGACAGACGTGTAAGGTTGAAATGTCTAAAATATGACAAAGCTGTTTCTAGTGTGCGGATATGTTTGGAAATAATCACCTAGCCTAGTATAATGATGTGAAGTCTCTCTAATGATATTATTAAGTGGGGTTTATTGATTCCAATAATATTAGACTACATCCACCTTCAGTTAAAGGTGCAGAACTTTGTGGCGCCCCATGTTCGTTTCATAAAGCCCCATAATTTGTGTAGATTCCACCGATAATTTTAGACACATATATTTAACCCTAAGTTTTAAAGAAAATTCTAGTTTAATTGTATAAAACAGAAAAATCATTACAAAGATACTTTTATATGAAACCTAAAAGTAAAATTTTATTATGTAATGAAGCCTTCGGGCTGTTGTGAGTAGTTAATAAAATAATTGTATAAATTAATTATATGTTAAGACGGTTTTAGACTGAAAATAAGATATTTATAGTGTTGAATTAAAAAAATAAAACTGCAATTCACACACACACGCGCGCGCGCGCGCACACACACACACACACACACACACACACACACACACACACACACACAGCATACACACATTTTTAGAATGTTTTGGACTGAATAAAATATTTATACTTTTAATTTTAAAAAAGTAAAATTTCAATTTACATACACACATTTTTAGACTGAAAATAAGGTATTTATACTTTTATTTTTATAAATAATAAAATTTCAATTTATACACAAGTGTTTAGACTGAAAATAAGGTACTGTATTTATTGATGTTTTAATTATTTGATTTTTCCGCTTATACGTTTTAGGAATCTCAAAATTGCAGCAATAAACGTAAATAGACAAGTGAGAAGTCTGCGCCCTGTGCTGGGAAGCGACTAGGATAGCTCAGTTGGTAGAGCATTGGCGCGTAAAGCCAAAGGTCCTGGGTTCGATTCCCAGTCTAGGTCGTATATTTTTCACTTGAAATATTATTGTATATACTTTATTTATACTTTTAATTTTTTTAAATAATAAAATTCCAATTTACAACCACATTTTTAAACTGTTTTAGACTGAAAATAAGGTATTTGTAGTCTACTTTTAACTTTAAAAAATAGTAAGATTTCAACTTACAAACACACATTTTTAGATAGTTTTAGACAGAAAATATGGCATTTATACTTTAAATTGTTAAAATAAGTAAAAATTCAATTTATATATATATATATATATATATATATATATATTTATTGTCATTTACTAATTAGGAATATTTTAGAAATTGCGTGTCTAAATTATCTATACAGTATGCTCCACAATAGCTAAGAGATCTTATTCGTGTCTAGTGGATTTTTCTAATTGTTTAAAATCGAAAACCATTCGATCATCATCGATTTATAAAAAAAGAAGAAAAGAACATAGGATAAAAATCCCTATCCCTCCAATACTTTAATAGCGCATAGCTTTAGGGTCGGGAAAGAAAAATAGTTGGTCAAGAGAGACCCGATAGGAATGATGAAAGAGAGGGATCTAAACCAAGACACCATGAAAAAGGTGTAGATCCAGTTAGTGTCCCTTGGGACTCCCATATTCACTATAGTGAGACACTAAGAATGCTCTATTGGAGGTTCCATAGATAATGAAATTATTGTTGTAATTGTTTAATTTGTTCTAATATTTTCTATATATTTTTTGATTTTGTGTGACGCGTGACGCGTGACGGATGTACCAATTATTAGACCAAGTATCACTATCTAAATGACGATAAAATATTACGGTTATAAATAATACAGTTTTAAAATATATAATTATCTTGAATACATTCAAATGACGCAGCCATTATTAATTTTACGAGCAACAAATTACAATCAGTACTTTCGCTTTGTCTATTACACTCAAGAAATTATAGCTACACATGTAAATCGAAAAATGATGTATTGAGCTAAGCATGTTTTATAATCTCATATCCAACCTATAGGTAAACTTTCAATTTGCACACAAAGAGTTTTATGAGACTATACACTAAGCTCCACGACACAATCATGGAGAGTTCGAGCTGAGTTAACTCCATAGTATCCCTTCCTCATTAATGTTATGAGCAGTATGTACGGACGTAAAGTCTGAGAGTGGCCCTCCATGAACCAGCACACAAGCACTTAACCTCTTATATTTAATTTTAGATACATGTGTGCAAACACAAATATACTATAAGAAGTGTATTTTTTGTTATTTTTTAATATTATGTTCAACCGTGAGTGCCGTTGTTGAACTTGGTTAAGGAAATTTGTAACACATATTTATTTCAATAAAAGTATCCAATTATCTAATATTTAGGTAAATGTGTAAGAACCGTCAGAGACTCACTACAGGTAGTATGGGCTTGCCAATTCCGAAGGATCCTAGTTGCATCATACTCCTTTTTTCATGTAGTCTTATTTTAGATCCCTCATTTTCATTTTTTCTTGACCAACTCTTGTTCTGTTGCTGGAAACCAGTCTAAAGTGAGCGTGCGATACGCCTGGTACTATGAAAGTAACTCCGACTGAGGTCATGGAGATGTTAAGTCTGTCTCTACTAGATTTTGTTATCTAGCTTAAGGGAGGCTACGATGGCCTACAGAATGCAGTGTGAGGGTATCTGACGCTATTATCAGGCCAACAAATATACTAGGATCGGCGACATTTTATGGATAGATATTCTTGAAATGGTGCCGGACCGGACGACATGAATAACTGACTTTGATATTTTCGTGTCAGCTGTGTTGACAGAGAGGAATGGTCTTAAGGTGAACCTAGATATATACCCACTGACTCGGTACATGGATAGGTCCAAATCCTCCAAAGGTACTGAGTCAGGACGGTGTTAATAGAGTCCGACCCAGAGAAAGCTTCAGCTCAAGCCTGAGAATGCTGACAGTTTTTCAAGCCGAGACGATTGTCCTTACAGAATGTGCGAGAAGAAGTATAGATAGGGAGTATAATGATTAGACCATCTACATAAACTCAAACATTAGTGCATCACTTTGGAGTAACACAACTAGGATAGTTTAGGAGTGTCATTAGTAAAACACTAATAAAACCTAACAAAGTAAATCTGTTAAGGGCCCCGGGTGATCAGAGTATTCAGGGGAATGAAGAGACAGGTGTGCCAAAAAGGAACGGAATTCCAATTCATTGGTCCAGAATCTGACTGCTGAGAATTCTATACCTCAGCAAACAGGTGTGTCTCAATGGGTTTTGAAGGAACACTATAAGTTTTGGAAGAGGAAAAGGATAATGTACATTCTAAGAGGATGCTCAAGGGTACGTTAGTACTCCACAAAGAGGAGCCCCTTAGACTGAACAAGACTGATCTGCGGAGGGTGACTGGATTCCTAAATGGTCACTGGATTTTCCGTAGCCATCTCAAACCAGACCTTTTGTGTAGGATGTGGTGAAGGTGTGGAAACGGTTCAAAACGTAATTTTTCACTGTCCAATTCTGAACAGGAAACTATTTGAATCCCTAGGTACTCTCTATAGTGAGAGACAGATAGGGAAACAAGACATATCACAGTGTTCAAAAAACGTTAGACGGTATTGATAAGGAAGGTTTTGTAAATGTTGATAAAGAAGGTTGTGTGAATGTAGGTGCATAATAAGCTATATAGCTGAGAGCCATATCCAGAGCAGTGAATCCTGGCCCTCCTATAAATAAAAAAACTCCTGTTCTCTTCCGACTCTATTTAGAGTATTAAAGGGGTAAGGTTCTTTATTTCGTCTTATTTTTATAAAAGGTGATAATAACCAATAGGTTTTTCACTTTTAAGCAGACGGCGGAATGGGTCATTGTCATCCTGAAGTAACACACTCATAAGAGCTTACTTCGACTACCGTACTTGTAATTTTTAACACATATATGGAACAATAATTTGTAAATAAAACTCCAATCTTTCGGAGATATATGACAATCATTACCACTATTGACTGTTTTCAACTACTTCAGCTTAAAGCAGTGTTTTCTTTCCTATTTATCTAGAAATGCCATTAGTTAACATTGACTTCTAAATTTGTGCTTTGCACAAAAAATAGATAGGAGGCCGTTATAAATAAATTCCTACTTTATTTATTCAAATTACCTTTACATTTCAACTAAAAAATGGTAAAAACTGCATTGGTAACTTTCGTCTTTGTATTGTTAAAATGTTTTCTTAAGGCGGATATACTAAAACTTTTTTCTTTGTTGTTTAAAGCAAAAAACCTCTCTGTTATTATCGTTTTATACAAAAGTCAGCAAGACAAGAAGGTAAAATAAAAATCATCAGCCTTTGAATACAGCATAGCTAGGTTTACATTTCAACATTGCGGCCAACAATGCTGGGGATTTTGTTGGGCGCAATAACACGGGCCTATATGTACTCTCTTTGTTGGGCTCAGTGTTGCAAGTCTTTGGGCACGTTTCCATTTTTGTGCTTGAACAGTTTTGAGTCAACTCACCATGGATGAAAAAACTGCTGCAGCGATTATAGTGATGGCTCGGTCATACCTTAAGTGTAAGAAAAATCGCAACCACCACAATGGTGGATACATTGTTTATTTGGCAAAGCCTGGACGTGGATGGGGCATACACTAGTTTAATGCAAGACTTACTGCTACTAAGTGGATACGAAACTTTTGTGAGAATGATTTTCACGGATTTTGAAAATCTGTTTACTTTAGTCACGCCAATGTTCGTTAAAAACAGCTGTGCTAGAAAACCAGTGTCACCCGCTGAACAATTGGCAAGAACTTTGAGGTTTTTAACAACTGGTGACAGTTATTTCAGTTTGATGTAGCCTATCTTCACCGAATATCCAAGTCGGTTATCACACGTTTCATACCTGTCTGTGTGAGGCCATATTATAATGCTTGCAAAACGAAATAAAGGTAACCTAAATAATGAATTTATTATTTTTTTCTTGCTAATCTCCCCTTGACCGGATGTAATAAACTCTTTAATGGTTACTTCTTGTTCTTCATCAAATGTCACAGACGATATGTGATTTCCCCCTACTTCATTTTCATCTAAAGTTGTAATCATATTGTTTTTTAATAATGCATAGAACTGTTACTTGCTGGTACATTTCTATAAGTTTTAAAACATCATTCTTCTCCCAGTTATCACTCACATTTGCAGTTTCTTATCTTATCAAAAATACGTTTAGTGTAAAATGTATAAAATTAAAATAATAACTAACAAACACGTGGTAACTCACTGAAAACAAAACAAAAAAGTGAAGAGAACTCCAGCGTCGACGCTGTCAACTAAGGGAAAACCAATACCTTTTATCTGCGCATGCGCGGCTTTGCTTCCAACATTTTGCCGAGCACAGGACCGTTTCTATTGTGTTGGGCACAAAGCCTCAACATATTTGTTCCTAACTAAGCACCCAACTTTGCGCCGCGTCAAATTTATGTATTTCCATTTCGCGTTGCCCCAAACATAGTGCCCAGCTTTGAGTCCAAAATTACTGGGCGTAACTTTTGTTGAAATGGAAACGTAGCTTATTAGCGTCACGGGATCGAAAGAGAACAAGAGTTGGTCAATAGAGATCTGATAGAATAGATGAAGGAGAAAGTTCTAACCCATGACTACATAAAAAAAGGTATAGATACAGTTAGGGTCTCTAGGGCTTACCGTTCCCTTACTAACAATTTTTACAAAAACAGTCCAATGTATTATTCGTATATAACACAAAGTCATTACGAAGATTAGATGTGTCCACTTCTTCAGTATAAATTCCTATTTATATATTCAAAATAATTAGTGAATTCCTGCTTATTTGATCAGTTTCCTTTACACTTTGATAAGCAAGTGATGAGATTTCAAACGGATAAACTGGTCATTTTCATCCTATACAATATGAAATCACATCCTAAATGAATCTTAACTGCCAGTATTGATAACTTTAACAATAAAAATAAAATACATTATATTTGAATAATCTAAGGTTACATTAATTTGATGTTTAAGGGAAATCGGAAAGCTAAATTTACTAAATTCGTGTCTTTTTTTCACAAGCTCTTCTAGAAAGTCTGAGCTGAAATTTTTACTATTTATTTTAGGTAAAATATCTCTTATTAAATCTAGCAGTCAATTTGAAGAATGAAGTCATCCGGTGTAAAGAACTACTGTCAAGGACGACAATACCGGAAGACGCTGTAGTCAATTTGAAGAATGCAGTCATCCGGTGTAAAGAACTACTGTCAAGGACGACAATACCGGAAGACGCTGTAGTCAATTTGAAGAATGCAGTCATCCGGTGTAAAGAAACTACTGTCAGGGACGACAATACCAGAAGACGCTGTAGTCAATTTGAAGAATGCAGTCATCCGGTGTAAAGAACTACTGTCAAGGACGACAATACCGGAAGACGCTGTAGTCAATTTGAAGAATGCAGTCATCCGGTGTAAAGAACTACTGTCAAGGACGACAATACCGGAAGACGCTGTAGTCAATTTGAAGAATGCAGTCATCCGGTGTAAAGAAACTACTGTCAAGGACGATAATACCGGAAGACGCTGTAGTCAATTTGAAAAATGAAGTTATCCGGTGTGATGAACTCCAGCATTAACTACTGTCAAGAACGAAAATAACGGAAGACGCTGCAGTATTTTTGAAGAATGAAGTCAATTGGTATAAAGAACTCAAGCACTAAATACTAGAACGAAAGTACCGGAAGATGCTGCAGTAATTTTGAATAATGGAGTCATCCGGTGTAAAGAACACTAGCACGAACTGCTATCAAGTTCGATAGTACCGGATGACGCTGAATTCACTTTAAAGAATGAATTAAAAAAGGACGAAAGTACTGGAGGACACAAATTTGTTTTAAACTCCATCGACTCTTGTTGATAATAAAATGTTATAAATAAGTCTAAGAGATAATTTTGTACTCTCCCACATATACATATTAGACTGATCAAAAAATAGATCTTAATTTGTTAGGCTTCATTTAGGACCGCTGAGCATAAAAACTATTTTTTCTATCATCGTATGTTTAATGCTTTACATTCGAAGTAAGTCGACCGATTTTCATTAAATTAGTTATGTAGATTACTTTTTGGTTTTAACATTTTCATCAAGTTTTGCTAAAAATGTATCCTCTAAAGATCGAAACAAACATTATCGGTCATTTCCTCAAATACTTTCGCTTTGTTTGAGTCATTATAGTCTACATTTTTTGCATTAATTTGAGCAACATCGTTAGTTAGTATCTCGATTTAACTTTTTTTATTAGTGTTCAGTTCTTGTTTAGTGTTGTGTATAGCCTTGGCTGTTTGACCGATCAGGCCTAATTTAGCTTAGGTTCCTTTCTTAAATTACTATATTTAGTTTTAGTTTCCAACATAGTCATAGAATAAAAGGAAACATGTATGAAAGAGTTTGTCTTTTTTTGTGGTTGTTTTTTATTTGCTGTTTAACCTTATGGTTATCATCGCCTTTAAAATAAAAATATAAATAAATACTACTACAATAGCATTAGAGAGAGAAGAGAACAAGAGTTGGTCAAGAGAGATCTGATACCAAAGATGAAAAAAAGGGATCTAACCCAAGACTACATCACAAAAGGTGTAGATCCAGCTAAGATCCCTGGAGAAGGTCATGCCCGTACTCAATAATATAGTGAGCCCTTTATAGTCTTTTCATATTTGTTATGTTCTAGGTTTTTCTCTTAATGACAAATGTATTAGTTTATATATACAAAGTGTTCAGTAAGTAATCTGTCAAACTTTATGAACTTATTCTGTGGTTCAGGATAAAGAAAACATTAAGAAATAAAATTTGTCTAAAAACGCTTAGTTTTACAGATATCCACCATTTTGTTTCTTTACAAAAAAATTATAACTTTGGAAATATAAAAAAATATTTAAGTTCAGATTTAATATACGTATTTTGTAGGTTTTGTTTTATAAGTGAACTGAAAATAAAGACTTTTTTGAATATTTTCAAAATGGCGGTAGTTTAAAATATTTAATAACTAATAGCCTATCTCGAAAACCATTATTTACATTTGTTTTATTTGTGTACATGTTTCCAGATATTTAGCACGAAAAAATTAAAAAGTAGCCATTTTGAAATAGTTATGTCATATTTGAATTGTTTAAACTTTAGAGCAACGAAATTTAAAATATATTAAAAGTATTAGAATTCAAAAATAATTTAGTTCTAGATCTCGGGTGTTGCAGAAAACTACCAAGAAATTATTAGATACCTGTTTCTTGTCAATAACTAGGACATCTTTTGACATACAGAAAAAATACTTAAACTATTAAGTTTCTCATTAAAAAATATTTAGAAAAAACTCGACATCCATGTTATAACCGATAACATGACTTCCTCTAATCTACGGATAACTTATGTGAGGAATATCATAACGAATGAATTGGTGGTTATTTAAACACACTCTCAGCACATTATTGACATACGAACTGGATTCAATCTTCAAACAATATGATTTAATTTTGCTCTGTAAATGCAATTTTCCAGTTCAATGCAGAAACATACTCAGTTGTAATGTTAAGGGTTGCTTATAGCCTAAACTATGCTTCCTAATTTGTAGGCCTCCCCCTTCTGTATTGCTCTTACACAATAAGTTACAATTAGTGGACTAACCTTAAAAACGTGTCTTTCACGTGCACATGTGTAACAGTCTAATGCCTCTTGTAGTCCTGTCATGAATGATAATTTTATTTCACTTGTTGGAAAATCGTTTAAGTGTGAGCAAAGTTAGAACGAACCTGAGCCATAAAGCCGTCTGTAATCTTAACACTTTCTTATCGAAATATTAAATCTATTGTGTCTTGTCGAAATCGTGATTTTCTATTTCATACTAACATAAATTTTAGTTTTTATTTTTTAATTTTTCGTAGCATATAAATAAAGACCCTCGAAATAGCGTCAGGATCGGAAGAGAAAAATATTTGGTCAAAAAAGACATGATAGAAAAGTTGACAAAGAGGGATTTAACCCAATACTACATGAAAAAGGTGTAGATCCAGGCAGACTTCTTCGGGATTGCAAGCCCGTACTCACTAAGCCTCTGAAAACCCTGCAAAATGGAAAATTTATGACAAAACCACTTATAATCTATGGTAATTTTTTCAGGACTATAAACAAAGGGGGGGGATGTTAGGTGAATGCAGGTTAGGTTACGTGTTTGTTAACTAAAACATAGTTAGCTCATGGTTTGACCGCGATTGAAGTCGAAATAGATCAAACTGCCTCTGTTTGAGTAAAAATCCAAGCAGTTTTCTAGACTAAACCACGGGTGAGCTGCAATAGCGACATATTTACGAGGAACAAGTACAAACTAAACTGTGGCGACACAACGAATATACGACATAATTAATCTAAAACTTGACCTGTATAATCTTTACCTGTTTATTAATTCATAACGCGCACCGAGTCTCTTGAGTTTTCCCCGCAAATGTTAAAATTCTTTCTAATTAATTGTGATGGATGAAATAAAAGTTGTAACTTAACAGAATGATGTTAAAAACTGCGTATACATAATACAAATATCGATAAAAAATTTACTTTGCGGTGACGATGGTAAGTAATGTTTGTTTCATATGAAACAACTATAAAATAATCTAACCTTACCAAGCTTGTCTTTTTCGTCAAATACAGGTTAGGTTAGGTTAGGTTAGGTAAGGATCTGTTAATAATAATATAATGAGATGACCCCGCGCAATGCTACCAACTGAGCATCGATTCATCTAAAGTGTTTGACCAATACGTTTCAAATGAGGGGCTCTGTTTTGAACTTTGGGGCTCAATTAGTCAAATTTAATCAAAATCACTAGCTTTGTGAATGAAAACACTGGTCAAAAACGGCTTTTTTAAACTTTTTTTAAAAAGTAATGGATTCATTCTCTATAAAAGTATAGGAAGTGGAAGTCAATTGGAAAACTAAACCACCTCGAAAACAGATTGACGGCTAATGAATGAAACCCTCACAGACTTGATCTTTGTGAATGAAGACTGGTCAAAAACGGCTTCTTTAAAAAATTAATGGATTCTTTCTCTTCAATAGTGTATTGAGTGAAGGACATTTGATAAACTGAACAAATTCTAAGACCACGTGACATTGAATGAATGAAGTCGTTGAGCAATTACGGCTTTTGGACGGTTTTCTTCCAAAATTAAATGATTTTTCCCCATATATGTGTAGTGAGTGAAGGCTATTTACGTTACTGATCACTTCAAGGACCGCTTGAGGGCAAATCTACGATGCGAGCGTATTAAGTGAAGATTTGTGATCAAAGATGACTTTGGGAGGGTTAAAATTAAAGAATTTTTCTAAGACAAAAGTTTAGTGGGAGAGGCCATTCGCGAAACCGGTCAACGTCGTGGATCTTTTAATGCCATGTCTACAACTTGATCGTATGGTGGTCATGATTGAAGGGTTTGATTAAAAATGGCTTTTGGAGACTTCTTTAAATAATTAAAGGATTTTTATCTTATAAAAGTATTGCGATTGGAGGCCATTTGCGAAATAGAATAAGTTCGAGGATCGCTTTAGGCCGACTCTACGATACGAGGGTAATGAATGGACGCTTTAATAAAAACGGCTTTTGCAAGCTTCTTTTAAAATTTTAATTTTATTCTCCGACAATTGTGTTGTGAGTGTAGGCCATTTGGGAAACTGAACAACTTTTGTGTATAAGAAAAGATAAACCCTGTTTGTATATAATTGAAGATGTCTCTATCTCCCCTAGCTTCGAAATATATTTACAAGACGCGTTTCAGTTAAAACTCATCTTCAGAAGCATACATCTATATATGTTTCTAAGCAATGTAATATATGTTATTTATATAGTGTCGAGATTTCTTCTCTCTCTCTATTAATAACTTGTTTAGCGTACAAGAGATCAAGCTCAGGTCACCGACCCCCTTCTTCCTGATTATATAAATTCTGAAGATGGAAATTACTTGAAAGGCATCATGCAGTTATATGATAAAACAAAAATAAATACATATACTCAGAGATTATGAAGAAAGGAGAAGTTCGCAACAGTTAAAATAAATTTTTCTAGTTATAAAAATTATTTTTAAAATGTCAATTATGATTTGTGGACTGATTTAATATTTATTAACAACGTTGAGTTTATCAGAGCTAAGAGCTAATGCATGTATATCGTATCAATATACTTGGCAGATTTTAGTTTTACTAACTCAATGGCGAGTAAGAGTTTAATAGAGGCTGAAGAGAGAGAGAGAAAGAGAGAGAGAGCATGCAGTCAATTCTCTCAACTAAGAAGAGAGAGAGAGGGGAGACACGGAGCCATTGAATAGAAGTAAATGACCGGCCCAAGAAAAAAAAAACACCCTCGCTGATCATTATTACAATTGTAGTGTCTGTCATTATTAGGACGGTTCACAGTAGAGACTGCGGTTGAGAGAAAAGGCAGGCGACAGTCGACAGCTTGTTGCAATGCCTAACTACAGAATAGAAAGTGCATGCGAATAAGGAAAACTAATAAATAGATTTAAAACGTATGGTGATTATATTTGTTTTAGTAATATAATACATTTTTTGGACAAGTATCAATGTAATTATGTTCTTTCGACAAAGACGAACTGTAAATTAAATGACAAACAACGCTTTGGAAAATATAAGGCATTGGACGACATCTACTAAATGCAGATTGAGATGTTGGATATTGAGTTATCCCATATAAACTTAAAGCCTAATGTATCAAAATCCGAACAAAAGTTGGTGAACAATTTTTCCATTTCACCAAAATATGTTTAAATATTTTTACTAATTTAAAAATATTAGTACTTCACGCGTGGTATATTTCATCCGTGATATACTTCACAAGTGGTATATTTCATCCGTGGTATACTTCACACTTGGTATACCACAACAGTGGTATACTTCTGTGGTATACTATATTCGTGGTATACTTCATCAGTGGTATACTTCATCAGTGGTATACTGTATTCATGGTATACTTCATTAGGGGTCGACTTCATCCATAGTATAAACTACTTCATCCTTGGTGTACTTTATTCGTGGAAAAAAATCGTCCATGGTATATACTTTAATGGTATAGCTAGGCCTACTTCAATCGTGGCATATTTCATCCGTGATATACTACATCCGTGGCATTCTTAATCCGTGGTATACTTCAACGGTGATATACTTCATCTGTGGTCGGTCTATTTCATCCGTGGTATACTAGATCCTTGTTAACCTTAATCGTGGTATATTTCATCTGTATTTGGTTTATTTTATTATTATTTGAAATTGGTAAAATATTATTATTTTCTATTGTAAATAATAATAATAATATTTTATTATATTATGTTTAATTTTTAATAGCCCGGTAATCTTGAATTTGACAACAACAAAAAAGTGGACGAACTGAAGGAGGATAACTTAAAATAAGACTGTTATGGTATTTAAACGAGGTACCTAAATTTTCATCGTAGGCCTACAGTGGCTTTGTTTTAAGTTTTAAGTTCGTGTGCTTTTTTTTAGCATGAAGTTTTGGTTTAATTTATACGACGTAATTAATTTTTTAAATCATTATTTTTCTTAGGTGTGTTTATTTTTTCCTTTCTTTTAGTTATGTTTTAGTGAAATAAATAAAAGAATATAAAATTCTATATTTTCATCTGGTAATTTAAACTTAGAAAAATGAATACTTTTATTGAAATTAATTGTTGAAATCTGTAAGACAAAATAAAAATTAGATAATAATCGGTTTTCTTGTTTATTCTGTATTGAGTTCAAACAAACAACCTGACATCATCACTCTTTTGGGTCCTTTAAAATGATATTTCTGTGAAAAAGTTGGCATAAATTTTTTGATTCATCACAAAACCTTGTCTATACTACGTAGGTTTCTGAAAATAATAAATGTCCATATATAAATTAATACATCTTTTTAGGTTTTTAATATGCCTTTAAATTAATTCCATTACCAATGAAAAACAACTACCTATTAAATGGGCATAGTGTTTTCACGCACAGGGGCATATTATGAAGCCAAAGTGACAATTTTTAATGAAATCGGACAATAAAATTAATTGCTTGGTCTTTCTATGTAACATTAATTTTATTAAATGTATGTTTCACATTTATTGTCATAGGTGGTAACTAAAGGTATCGATGGTTGTAGAAAGGTAGGTCCTCTGTGAATAACCCATTTGGGTTGAAACTATTGCTTTGGCTTAGAGTATTTATTAATTGCTTAAAGGGGAAAAACCTCTCGGTCATCATCCTCTTATAAAAAAAGAAGAAAAGAAAGACTCCTACTCCTTGAATACTCTAATAGCGTAAGGATCGGAAACGAACAAGAGTTAGTAAAAAGAGAGCTGATGTAATGATGAAAGAGAGTGATCTAACCCAAGATCCTGTGTTCTTTGCCGACCCTGAATCTATTACAGTATTCGAGGGCTAGAGGTTTTTATTTTATCTTCTTTCCTTCCTTTATTTAAGAGGATGATGATCCAGAGGCTTTTCTCCTTTAAACAAAAAGAAAAAAATCTTTAATTCCTGGGGATCTCTCAACTCCTGCTCATTCTTCACTAGTCTCACCCTTTGCGTGCATATCCTTCTTAATTTGAAACTTTCATCTTGTTCATAGCCTTTCCATAGATCTTCTCCCCTTCTCTATTCTCGTGGTGCCTTATTCCTCCATCCTCAACACGTGACCAAACCATGCAAACGTTTCCTCTTGGTTGTCTTTTTCAGCGATTCAAACTTGAGCCATTCCCGAAGGTCTAAATCGTGCCTAGCAAACCGGTTTTTGATTTATAAACATCTTTCAATATTAGTAACAACTTTGATTTGACTATTTAATTCAAAATGAATATAATTGGAACATAAAATTAGCAATAACTATACTATTTTACCCCCAAAACTATCAGTTAATACTTTCAATAAATACACCACGTACTCTTTAGTTACACCACTTTAGTTACTTTCATATATATTAGTAACTTGTATTACATGCTATTCTCTCGTATCTTCGTCCTTTGGTATTTCGATAGCTAAAAATGGTTAAAAGTTTTCTTTTTTTAATGACAAATAAAAATTTTGTAATGTTTCAGTAGCTTAAAGGATATCTGAGTTTTGTGACAAAACTGATTTTTTTTTAAAATTTAATTAATTTTTTTTTTTTTTGGTCTCTAGTATTTTTTTTGTAAAGTTAATGGTTTTTGATATATTCGTTATTAAAAAAATTTAAACGGCTGCCATTTAGAAAAAAACAAAGTCTTGATTTATGGTACATTGATAAAAGGTAACATAAAAAAATAAGTATACCAAATTTGAATTCGATATCTAACTTATTTGCGTCTGTACAGACGGAAACAGTATTTTAGATCAAATGTTCATTGGAACTTTTTTACTTATTTTGATCCAAGAAACCAAATCCTGAATATTTGGAACGTAGTTTGGATACACTCTGTAAGTACGTTTTATGTGTGGAAAAGTTGTATTAGTGTTAAAAAGTAAAAGATTCTGCCTATTTCCAAAAGTAAAACTCTTCACAATTTTAACCCTGGTCCACTAGTGGAGAGTAGAAGAAACACATGCCCCGGGAGCTCGGTAGGTAAAGAGACGCTTAGAATGGAAGTTGTGAAAGAGGTGAATGTGGTGTGGAGATGAAACAGGGCGAATTAGCAGTCATGCGCATTGGGAGTTGATTGACGCTTTACATTGAATTTTGAGTTGTTTGAGACTGAAAATCCTCATGAGATAGTATCCAACTACCAAATGAATTACAGTGAAGTTCACTATTACTATCAAGTGAAAAACTGCCAACGAATGTCACATAAACTACCAAGGGTTGAACACAGGAATAAAACCAAGAAGAGAAATAAAGCGGCAGAACTATCATCGCTGTGATGTTCGCATGGTTGTGGAACAAAACTACAAAGCACTAGAAGTTAACAATAACATGAAACTATATTAAACCTGATTTACAAAAATATATTTGAAGAGGGATACCCAAACATAACAACGGGTTTAAGAATCATCATCACGCTTCCAGTATTTGTTACCTCAGGAGTATTTCTAAGCAGTATACTCAAAATAAACTTAAGAAATAAATCAGAGGCTTACTAATCTTAGCATTATCTTCATATTCTTCCTTCTGGTTTTCCTTGGAATATTAATTCTTTTGGCATCCTATGTAAATGACCTGCCCATCTTAATCTTGTCTTTTTTATTTCGAAGAGTAGCCTATCCCAAGTTCACCATATTAACTGTTGGAGCTTATTATTTTGCCTTATTCAAATACAATCCTCCTTAACTGCTCCCATAGGACCATCCTCACTAGTTCTTTCTTTCTTTTTGTCAATGTTCACGCTTTCGCACCATAGATGACAGCTGGCCGTAATATGTTTTTATAAAGTCTTATTTTATGCTACTGCTCACTGACTTAGATCCTTCTCAATTTGCTATGATTAAAAATAATCAAAACATTTAATACAAAAAACCATTGGAAAATTAAACATGAAATGAAGTTATTTGAAAATAAGTTTCACACCCAAAATAAACAGTTTTCAATAAAATTTTGTATTTTATATGTTATTAATTGTAGTTAATTTTTATTTTATGTGTATTTTTGTATTAGTTTAGTTATAGTCAAATTTAGTTTACTTATTTGGTTCGTTTCTGAAAGCCATACTTCAAAGTCAAAAATGTTTATTGTCCACGAATAGACTTATCATTGGGGGGGGGGGGGTTGATGCCTGAAGATCCTCGTTTACCCCAGGTAAGAAAAATCTTCATTTCGCTTCTGGTTAAATGACAATTTATAAATCCCTATTGAAAAATACCATATCGACAGATGCTAACGGATGGCATAGTAAAACATTAATTTTCGTGTGAATTTTTAGTTATGGATATTGGAAATTACGTAACCAATAGATTTATGTTGACGGTTTAAAGTAAAGAAAATACTAACGGTTGGGCATAGATTTAATAGACCAGGCCTAAGAATTAATCTAAGAACATTGAGTTGTTTGTTAGTCAACTACTGACACCACCTTAACCCACTAATTCCAGTTTTAACTTAGCCACAACCAACGGCCATGTAGCACTCACTCCGTATCTGTATATAATTACAATAAGGCGTGTTGTACACTGCCATTCAAACACACACACACACACACACACATATATATATATATATATATATATATATATATATATATATATATATATATTTAACAATATTAAACAGTTCTTTTCAGAAGTATAACCATATTGTCTGTTGGATAGAGCTATTGACTCGTTGTCTTTCAAATTTGTAGGTTGAATTGAGTAGATCTACAGAACTGTACAACGCCGTAATTTAGCGTATGAACGACTACAGAACCAGGCAACACACCTGCGCTGTACTATAGTGAATTAACGGCAATACAACCGGACTACTCAGCTACGCTGTACTCTAGCATATGATAGACCACAGAACCAGACTATACAACTGCGCTGTACTCCTGCGAATTAGACTACACAGCTATGTTGTACTTATAAAAAGTACAATAATAATAATAATCTGATTATCATTATTATTATTATTATAATCAGATTACACAGCTGTGTTATAAACAACAATAGATTTATAGGAACATTATTAATACGTAATAAAAAATAATTAATTAAAAAGTTAAAATTAAAATCGAAAAAGCACAAAAAATGACAGTCGAACAAATTTACAGGTCGTAGTCGTTTCAAGTAAAGAAAACCGAGACAGTAAAACTTGAAACCGAAATACGAGCAGTGGAGACGAGATACTCGCCGCTGAAATCGTATAGAAAGCAGATAACTAGGACCCTGAACTTCACTAAATTCAGAAATAGGACCCTGGACTCCGCCTAAGTCACCACAGGAACTGCAACAATTCAAGGAGACACCAGTCACCCTGATCCATCTTCTACCAGGACCCTGAACTCCACGTAATTCACAACATTTCTACAAACGTTATCTTAAAATTTCTGAGTTTTCTAGAATATGTCAATTTTAAATTAATCCTCTTTTTATGAATGGGATTTGTTATGTATACACTAATTTTCTTTCCATGAATACAATTTGTCAATTTTAAGGTAATATCGTTTTTGAGAAAAAAGTTGAAAATTTAAAAATAATAGACTACTTTTTTAAAAAAAGATTCCTAATTTTGTTAGAATATATATATTTAAAAAAATTTAAAATCTGCTTTGCTCTGTGCCTAATTTTAAGAAATTTAAATTTTGGTAATTCAAGAAAAGTTGTCAAGTGTGATTAATTTTATTACTTGTTTGCATAAGATGTATATTTTCTGTTTGCAGGAATTTTTATATATTTTGTTAGTTAGCCTATAAGTTTTATATTTCAAATAAAATTAGTTTTCTTTTTTAAATCACACTTGTGTCGACTTCATCAAATTAACCAAAACAGGGGAGAGAGAGTAGAAGCTTCTCATGAATAACATAAAGTCTCAAATTTCATAACAAATAAAATTTCGTCTGTTTTTTAAATCAAATTTCATTACTAGTTCTCATTTAAGTAAACTGCAGATAAGTTGGGTATAAGATCCTACGCTCCAGAGATTACCAATAGTAGAAAATTTTAAAATGGGAGGTAGTCGGTTATTTGTAAAGTAAATATCATGACTGGAAGGTATTTGAATAAAAGGGAGGGTTCTGTTGAGTTCGGGCTGCTAAACTTGGTGAAGGGAATACTGTACTTATATACAGTGACACCACCACTACACCAGAAACACCACTAACAGAAACCAGGCCAGACAATTATTCAGCCTAGACTTCCAGTGGTCTGTGTTGTTCTTTCCGCAATGCATAAACTCCCCGACCAGGTTAAAAGTATACAAAGCGAATTAAATTCAAAAAATCAGACGAGTTACTATAAATTCAATTCCAAATTACCTGAACTTAACCTGGACGGGAAATACTCTACAAACGAAGATGGTACTGAGGCTGTGCGTTGTAACAAACAGGTCAAAATGGCGTCCACAGCATGACAGATTGTGATTGACTCTCCAGTCAAGGTCATGTCAGCCGATTACCGAACAAAACCTAGTTATTCCAAACGCACGTAAATTGGCGAAAAAACCCGAATGCTCAACAGTCAGTAAAGCCGCGTTTACACTGGAGTTGCAAACACTTGTTGCCGACAAAATATTGCCGATTTTTATTGCGTAAATGTAAACAGCTCTAATTTTGTCTGCAACAAAACAAGTTTCAGACAGATTTGGGGTGTCTGCAACTAAATTTTTGTTTTCCACCGAGAGTCGATAAAGTAAAGATCAAAGAATTGCAACAAATGTTGGCAATATTTGTTGCCGACAAAAGTTGCAGTGACTAATTACGCTGCAATAAAAAGTCGGCAACAAAATGTTGCAGACAAAAAATTGCAGACTAAATGTCTGCAACTCCAGTGTAAACGCGGCTTTAGGTATCACGAAATCACGCGGCGCGGCGGTGGAGTGACTCGGACTAAAGAAAATTCTACTCCACTGTAAAATGTAAAACACAAACTATAATTTTGTCCTCTATTTATTTATGAGCCAGATACGGTTCGTAATCAATATTATACTGACACGTCTTTCAACATTCAGCATATTTCCTTCTATATTTTGTATATATTTATTTTGACCATATTCAAAATGTTTTTGGGAAATTAAAATTTGACCCGCTCACCCGCGGGGGTAAAATTCTCTTGCGGGCCTCATGTTGCCGATCTCTGTTGTAGCGTACAGACAACAACTGATTTATACTATAAAGCTGCGTTATTCTTGTCTATAAACAATAGTAGAATCTGACTACACAGCCGAGCTGTTGTCTATGGTATAAACAACAATAGATTTATACTATAAAGCTGCGTTATTCTTGTCTATAAACAATAATAGAATCATACTACACAGCTGAGCTGTAGTCTTACGTATAGACAAGAATAGAATTATACTATACTGCTGCGTTATTCTTGTCTATAAACAATAATATAATCATACTACACAGCCGAGCTGTAGTCTTACGAATAGACAACAATAGAAATATACTATACTGCTTAGTTTTTTCTTGTCTATAAACAATAATAGAATCAGACTATACAGCCGTGCTGTTGTCTAAGGTATAAACAACAATAGATTTATACTATACAGCTGCGTTATTCTTGTCTATAAACAATAATAGAATCAGACTACACAGCCGAGCTGGTAGTCTAACGTATAAACAATAATACCATCAGACTACACATATGTGCTGTATTCTAGCTTATAAACAACATTGTAATAATTGTTATCGTATTTTTTCAAGTGATAAATCATACTTTTCAATTATATAGTAACAGTAATCAAAATAAACATTAAATAAATTATAAATACATTATACTGAAAATTAGGTAACTCTGAATTGTGTTTACCTTGCCAGATTTGTGTTTACCATCACTTAAATAAATAAATAAATAAAATAAAAAATTGTTATGCTATGACATTAAAAAAAAAAAAAACAATTCATCGCATAGTTTTGTTAAATATAGAATAAACATTATCAAAATATTTAAATTATCAAAACAATCTTATGTGATTAAAACATAAATCATTTTTAGGAATATTTTACATTCTTTGCATCTTTACAAAAACCATCGCCCACTCAGGAAAAAGAAAAATTTCTATACGATATAATATTATTTATTAAATATTAGATTAAACATTTTTTATTAAATGGTTATCAGATGTGTCATATTCATTTAACTTTAAAAAATGTGTTAAATTTGCTTTCGGTAAAATAATATATGTTCCTCTACTTAAATAATAAAAAATATTAATATTTAATAGATATTTAGTAACTTAAATCACGTTGTGCATTTCTCACCTCAATATTTATAATATCTAATAAATATAAGTATGTTGTAAGAGAAAAATACAGTATCTAGATCCTTCAACAAATTAAATTAACTTTCTTTTAAATAGAATTATATACTATTTCTCATTTCTAATTCTTTAACTTTTAAAATCCGATTTTATGAATTAGGTTATAATGTAGTATTTCATTATTTTTTCATTTATCTAAATTTAGGTTTTGATGTTTTAACAAATAAGAGGACAAGTCTCCCGATTGGACGTGGAAACGTGATCCGTCGCGACCGCACCGCTGTGAACTGGCCCTAGCCACAAATAAGCTGGAATTACAAAAATAATGACGGAGAGCGAGAGCGCAAATGAGGGAGTGAGAGAGAGAGTTGTTGAAAATTGGCTTTTCTGAAAATTACCCAAACTAGAAGCCAAAGGGGGAGTGGGTATAGTGTCGGTTGGGTTTATTGGGAGGGGGGGATTTAATGTCTCTGTAATGTCCTAGGAAAATGTGTCCCATTTTCATCCTGAAAGCTAGTACGAACTGAAACCTGGATCAAGGTGGATGTTTAGAACTTGTGCGGATTATTTTTTGTAGGTCAAGGTTATTTGAAAGTGATTTGTCAAGCCGGAAGTGCAACGAAGTGGTTGAAGTATAAACGTAAATCTTGGTACTTGTTAAACATAATTTGTTTGACTTCAAAATATGGTCAAAATAATTTGGTATTGGTGGGTTGGAAAGGGGGGGGGTTTAAAACATTATGAATAAATTTATGTATAAATTGTATGCATTAATAATATTTACATGATTTTCGATAATAGTTTTTTAAATAAATTAGTTTGTGAAAACAATATTGTATTGTCAACATGGCATGTAACTTTTCTTTTTTTAAAAAATAACGATTTATTGTTTTAAAAAACACTGTACTGTATTTTTTAGGTAGAAAGATTTCATGAGATTGGTTACGTAAAGATTAATATTTTTGTACGTAACCAAATCTGTCGATCATTATAATCAATAATTTTTTTAAACATTATTTTTGTTTTAAAATTGTGATGTAAAGTTGAATTTAGAGACATTTCAATCGCTTATTTCAAATATTTCTAGGCCATGTTGTCAATAAGTTGATTAAAACCTATAAGCTTCCAATGTTCTGTAAATCTTAACAATTTATGAAAAGAAATTATCACTATTAGCGCATTTCTAGGTATTGCGATTTTTTTCATGAAAAATTCAACCCTCCTCGAGATCATGAAGTGGGCACCGATCATATTTATTGGAAATATTTTGGGACCAATTATGGTTCACAGGATTTGTATAAGTATTTCACCAAAAGATGAACATTTCTGCTCGTATTTTAGTTTTAAAAAAAGAAAAAAGTTTCTGTAGGCCTAATTTAACTTTTTTTTAACGTGTAATGGCCGCCATTTATAAACTGTTAAATAAATTATTAGATATTTGAAAAA
This sequence comes from Aphrophora alni, assembly GCA_963513935.1. Lineage (NCBI taxonomy): Eukaryota > Metazoa > Arthropoda > Insecta > Hemiptera > Aphrophoridae > Aphrophora > Aphrophora alni. The sequence continues at coordinate 56,830,025 of OY740765.1, read as the reverse complement.
AACCACAAATTATAAAAAGACGTTCTGAAAATTTTGGTATCGCAATTTCTATTCGCTATAACTTGTTACTGAAAAAAGACAAAATGGCGGACAAACGGAAAAGGAAGTGTTTTGAGATATATCTTTATATAGTCTACACTGTTTCGTTTCGTTCGATATCCCCTTTCAAGTCCCGAAATTTATAAACAGGCTGATTCAGAAATATGTAGCCTAACTTTGAGAACTGATTTAGGACATCAAAATAGAGAAAAGTAAACATATGTCTCATGTCGTTTCGTTATCTCTCCGTCGGCCATTTTGTGTTTTTTGAAAAATAATGATCTAAACTAAGATATCCAATCAAAATTTTATATAAGCTACATTTTACCAGTAGGCTTACACTGAGGAAAACTTTACCATACATTTTCAAATTGGAGGCGTTTTAATTTTTTTTTTTAAGTTGAGGGTTTTAGAGATATTCAATATTAAAAATTTAAAACACTCGCCATTTTGTCAATTTATAAAATAAAGTTTTGATTTTTGCTATACTGGTAAAATGTGTATACCACATTTTAAAATGTTATTACTTTTTAAAATTATCATTACTTTACGAAAAAATATAAAATGGCCGACAGACGGGTAATGAATGTTTTCAGAAATATTTTCTAGGAACCTTTTTTTTATTTTAATTTGATGGAATAAATCACTTCCCAAAGTTAGTACACATATTTTTGAAAGATCCTGTATGAAAAACATATATTGGGGTGATTTCATGTAAAATTTGAAAATTGTATTTTTATTGTTTACAAAATGGCGATTAGTAATATTTTTGTACTACTTCGGGTTTTCATTTTATTTTTAATAAAAAAATATTTAATTAGCCACCATTTTAAAACTGACAAAGATTCAAGTTTTACACGAATATGGTATTTATTAAAATAAGAGTGGATACAAAATTTTATAGCTCTACCTTGAACCATTCTTTAGAAATAATGTATTTTATTAAAAAAAAAACACACGAACGGATAACTAACTTCTTTGAGCAATGTTCACCTGAAACTTTTTGCTTATTCTTAGCACCTCCCGAAGTTATCCCGGTTACTCGCGGATCACCCTGTATATACCAAGAAAGATTATCTATATTTATTTAATTTATTTATATATTCATCTTTTGGTGAAATCATATATACTGCCGTTTGGGGAATTTATTTTTCAAGAATGCGTGTGTGTTAGTAAACAGCTAAACGTCGCTATTTTGGTTCGATTTTGCTCAAGTTTGTCACCTAGAATCGATTTAATGAACCATTAAACGTTCGTAAATCAAAAAATTCGGTCCGTAAATTTTAAAATGGGAGGATATTTTACAGTTCAAAAAACATCTTTTTTTAAGATAATTTTTTTTCGTCTTCCAACGTCCCCGATTAGCATTAAAATCTCCATTTATTGATGACCAAATGTGTTTTTACGTTACATAATAAGAGAGTTATTAATAGATCTAGGAATATTGTCAAATTTAGCATTTGAACTTGGTTATCCTAATCTTCTAATATAACAGGAAAGAGTTCGCTTAATTCAAATTGTCGGCACTTTAAAACGGGTTTTCTTTAATCCCTTTTTGTCTAGGTTCTACATTAACCTTTACTTCTAATTAAATCAAAAAGTAATTTTTAACAAAATAAAATATTGAAAGAAAAAGCAAATATGTTAAAAAACATTAAAATTTGAAAATTCAAAAAAATAGCTCAAGTAGTCGTAATTTGAATTTAATTTTAGAAAAAAATAGCATGTAATCTAAATTTATAATTAGTTGAATGGTTTCAAAATGGCGGTATTTAAAACAGTATTTTGTAGTTAACATTATAGAAGTAAGTTAACAGTTTTCCTTTCAAATTTGCTACATAGGCTTTATTTTACGAATCATTAAACGTTTGTTAAAAATAGGTCAGTAAAGTTTCAATATGGCGCCAGTGAAAACAGTATCTTTGTAATTATCACTTTACACGTCGCAAATTTGGATCGATTTGGTTCAAATTTGGTACATATTATCTACGAACATTTGTTAGCCAGAAAAATCGGTCGGTTAGTTTCCAAATGGTGGAAAAATACAAATAAAAAATTATTGTTTATAGTGCATAATTGTTAAACCAAACATCGTACAAAGTTTCACTGCTTAATTAGTAATTGTTAGTAAAAATGTTTGTGTAGAAATTTATCTTGTAAAAGTATAACCCGTGTCCAGCTCAATTATAGATAATTTTTTCCATTTTCCACGTGTACTGATTATTTACTGCGTACAATAGACAAGTAGACTACTGATTCTAATTTGGTGGTAAATAATGATAGTTGCGTCATTTGAATTTGTATAATTTATATAATCTAAAATTATATTACTTATAAGTAGGATATTTTATAAAACATCGTCATTTAGATAGTGGTAATTAGTGGAAAAAACGGTACATGAGTCACATTATAATAAATTAAACAAGTTCGATTTTAATTTAGAATTATGTTTGGAATATTTATGGTAATCCTTCATCTCCAGGGAAATACGGTGTACACAAACCATATCATTTCATCTTTATTGTTGGAATGTTTATAGAATACTACTAATTATTTCCATGTTCTTTAAAGCCAGTCATCATCGTTACATGAAAAAATAATAAGGACTCCTAGCCCTCGAAACTCTAATAGCGCCAGGATCGGAAGATAACAAGAGTCGATAGAGACTTTATAGGAAAGATAAAAGAATAGAATCTAACAAAAGACTACTAGATCTATCTCGCCTGCTAAGTCTAAATACTTAATACTAACATATGCAATATTGATAAGATATAATGCAGACACACAATATAATGTACGAATTTCAATAAAACAATTCATTCAGTAAATCCACATCCGATGTTAAATACAATCTTGAAGCAAAAACTCGCACACAGAATAAAACTATCCTGCCAACAGTAGTTGTCTAAAGTTGCTGATTTACAGTTTTGTAAAACTATGATAATTTGAGGACGTTTATTAAATAATTTTGCATCAGCTTGTGAAGGAAGTTTAATGTATAACTTCATAACCAGTGCTGTCTAGCAAGATAGTTACAAGGTGTCTGATACAATAATTGTGTATTTTTATTCTTGACATAATCACAATTTCATTTGAAATAGAGTAACACTTCAAGAAAATAATAAATTTAACTCTTACACTCATTGTAGCATTTAATAAGATTCAATTATGTGTTGACCTGTTACAAGCCAATGGCTTTGTTTCTACGTTTTGCAGGACAAACACTCTACGTATTCTGAAATGATGAACTTTTCTGGAGAGGAATTCCATAATTTGGATGTCGTTATTCTAGCACAGAGTAGGCGCAAAATTTTTCAGTGCAAATATTCCTGAACTGACTTTAGTAGTAGTACTGTTTATGTGATTATTCAAAGTCAGTCTCCTTAGGAACACTGGCTAGATCCACACCATTTTTCACTTAGTCTTATTTTACCTTTCCTATTAGGTCTCTCTTGAAAAAAAATCTTATTGTCTTTCGACTCTGAAAAGGGTCTTACTTTAAAAAGTCTTTCCTTATCCTTTTTTATGAGGCAATGATGAAAGAGGGGTTTCCGCCTTTCAAAATCAAGAAGAAACAAATCAAGAATATTAAACATAAAGGTATAAGAACGATAAATACTATTAAACATTAAATAAGATTAAGTTATGTGAAGACCTGTCACAAGCCATGGCTTTGTTTCTATGATTTTGCAAGACAAATACTGTGCATATTCTGAAGTGATGAACTTCTCCAGAGAAGAATTCCTTATTTGGATGTGTTTTGTTAGAGCGTAGTAGCCAGTTAAAGTATTGGAGGTTGTGAACTAATGTTCTAAATATCTAAGTAAAAATATTCCTGAACTGATTTTAGGACTGGTACTGTTTACGTGATCATTCGAGGTTAGTCTCCCGAAGGACTCTGGTTGGATCTACTCATTTTTCACGTAGTCTCAGCTTATATCTCTCTTCTTCATCTTTCCTATCAGGTCGCTCCTGACCAACTCTTGTTGTGTTTCGACCCTGACGAGGACTAAAGGTTTTAGTTTGAATAATTTTGTCTACTCTTTTTTATAAGACGATGATGACGGAGAGGTTTTTCGCCTTTCAGAAACAACAACATAATTCAAGAACATAAAACATGAAAGTGTAAGAACTCTAAACTCTTAGAAAGATTAAATAAGATACAATGTTTAGACCTGTTCAAAGTCGAATAGCTTTGTTTTGAAGGACAAACCCTCTGTGTATTATGAACTGGTGAACCTCTCTAAAGAGGAATTCCTTATTTTGGATGTGGTTTTTATAGCATAGTAGGTTGTTAAAGGAATGAAGGTTTTGAACTATAGTTCTAAATTTCTAAGTGTAAACATTCCTGAACTGACTCTAGCACTGTTATTTGATCAGTCATTTTCGATTTGGAGGTCCAAAAATTTTGACAAATTAACTTCATCAAGTAGGCTACACTTTTAAGAAACGTAAAACAATCTTCACTATCTAATTAAGTGGAAGTAATTAGGTAGCGGTAAAAAAAGTGAAAATATACTAAGGAATCAACAAACCTGTGATTGAATATCTCAAAACTGGTCATGCACCAAAAGTAACGAATTATTTTAAACAACACTTCATGCATACAATAAAGGGCTACGCGGAAAGATATCACTAAATTCAAATTATTATACATGCAAAAATATAGAAATTTATTTTCATGGGATCACAATATTTTACATAGTACGTAGGTCTAATTATAAGAAGAAACAGTAAAACATAAATAGAAAATATTACCAATAAATTTAATGTATAAATCAAATTCAGAATTAGTCGCATTCTTCCACAATTAATTGAGTATATGGTTTGCTGGTGAAAAAGAAGTAAAACTGGTTCAGAATAAGAGAGGGTCGAAAATTATCAAGAGAGGCTCAGTTCAACACGTCAGCTGAGTATTGAGTATCCTTCAACATAATCTACCAACTTCTTCTTTGGATCTATAAAGTTCTTATAAGACATGAACTGGAATATCAACCTCCAATATATCTATTACTTCTTTAATATGTCCAACAGCACACTCTACCCATAAGTTCATCCTTGGATCTGTAATGTTCTTACAAGACTTGAACTGGAATATCAACCTCCAGTATATCTATTACTTCTTCAATATGTCCAACAGCACACTCTACCCATAAGTTCATCCTTGGATCTGTAATGTTCTTACAAGACATGAACTGGAATATCAACCTCCAGTATATCTATTACTTCTTCAATATGTCCAACAGCACACTCTACCCATAACTTCATCCTTGGATCTGTAATGTTCTTACAAGACTTGAACTGGAATATCAACCTCCAGTATATCTATTACTTCTTCAATATGTCCAACAGCACACTCTACCCATAAGTTCATCCTTGGATCTGTAATGTTCTTACAAGACATGAACTGGAATATCAACCTCCAATATATCTATTACTTCTTCAATATGTCCAACAGCACACTCTACCCATAACTTCATCCTTGGATCTGTAATGTTCTTACATGACTTGAACTGGAATATCAACCTCCAATATATCTATTACTTCTTCAATATGTCCAACAGCACATTCTACCCATAACCTCATCCTTGGATCTGTAATGGTCTTACAAGACATGAACTGGAATATCAACCTCCAATATATCTATTACTTCTTCAATATGTCCAACAGCACACACTATCCATAACTTCATCATTGGATCTTTATTGATTTTACAACATTTGAACTTCTGCATTGTGGCCTACAGCATTACCTCAAATCTTAATAGTGTTCCTATAGGATACGATCTGGAATATTTAAATTCCAATACACTTAACACTACTACAGACTGGTCTCAGGAGTCTCTACCTCCATAGTATCGCCTCCGAATTAATAGTGTTCCTATAAGATGTGAACTGAAGAATTTAAACTCCATTTCATCTTTCACTTCTACAGAATGTCCTCAGGACATTCTACCCTATATTATCACTCCTGGCTTAATGGTGTTTCTATAAGTTGTGAACTGGAGTATTCAAACCATATTATATCTATCACTTCTACAGTGTAGTCTACAGGACATTTCTACCAACTATAATTATTCTCGGATTAATGAAGTCCCTATACGTTGTAAATTGGAGTATTCAAACTCCATTACATCTATCATTCTACAACGTGGTCTACAGGACATAATTATCACTCCAGGACTAATGGTATTATTATAGGTTGTGAACTGGAGTATTTAAACTTCATTGCATCTATCACTTCAGCTGAGTAGTTCGCGTTACAATCTACAGAATTATAACATCACATAATTAATTTCATTATCAAATTTTCATTACTTAAACATCTCCATTCTTGTCGTTAAGCTTGTATCTAACAATAGTAAACCTCGTGCTTGTTTGTGTTTAAATAATATTTTGTCTGGTACTCAACTAAAAGTAAAATATCACAATTCTACTAGATGTGTTTACATCTCATAAATAGGGAACTACGATATTCTTTATGTTTAATAAAATTTGGTTTGGTACTCGGCAAGACGTACAATATCTCCACTCTACTCGCAGTATTTACATCTCACTAATACTAAACATTCTAGTTGTTTATATTTAAAAGAAAATTTGTTTGGTACTCAACAAGACGTAAATTATCTCCATTCTACTAGCTGTGTTTACATCTCATTAATAGTGTACTTCCTGTTTTTTTTATGTTTAATAACATTTTCATTTGCAGTCGGCAAACATAATATATCTTCATTCCACACGTTGTATTGCATCTCGCATATAGTGAACCTTGTGGTTGTTTATGTTTAAATAGAATTTTGTTTGGTTCTTGACAAAACCTAAAATGTCTCCATTTTACTCGCTGTGTTTAAATCTCGTTAAGAGCGAACTAAATGATTTGTTTATTTTTAATAAAATTTAGTTTGGTCTCTGCAATACGTATAATATCTTTATTCTCCTCGCTGTATTTGTATCTCACTAATAGTAAACCTCGTGGTTGTTTATGTTTAGATAAATATTTGTATGATAGTTGACAAGACCTAACCTAACTCCATTCTAGTCGCTGTGTTTGTGACTCACTAATAGTAAACCTCGTGGTTTTTTATGTTTAAATAAATATTTGTATGATAGTTGACAAGACCTAAACTAACTCCATTCTACTCGCTGTGTTTGTATCTCACTATTAGTAAACATCATGGTTGTTTATGTTTCAATAAATATTTGTATGGAAGTCGGCAAGACCTAAACTAACTCCATTGTACTCGCTGTGTTTGTATCTCACTAATAGTAAACCTTGTCGTTGTTTATGTTTAAATAAATATTTGTATGGTAGTCGACAAGACCTAAACTAACTCCATTCTACTCGCTGTGTTTGTATCTCACTAATAGTAAACCTCGTGGTTGTTTATGTTTAAATAAATATTTGTATGATAGTTGACAAGACCTAAACTAACTCCATTCTACTCGCTGTGTTTGTATCTCACTATTAGTAAACATCATGGTTGTTTATGTTTAAATAAATATTTGTATGGAAGTCGGCAAGACCTAAACTAACTCCATTCTACTCGCTGTGTTTGTATCTCACTAATAGTAAACCTCGTGGTTGTTTATGTTTAAATAAATATTTGTATGGAAGTCGGCAAGACCTAATCTATCTCCATTCTACTCGCTGTGTTTGTATCTCACTAATAGTAAACCTCGTGGTTGTTTATGTTTAAATAAATATTTGTATGGTAGTCGGCAAGACCTAAACTAACTCCATTCTACTCGCTGTGTTTGTATCTCACTAATAGTAAACCTCGTGGTTGTTTATGTTTAAATAAATATTTCTATGGTAGTCGGCAAGACCTAATCTATCTCCATTCTACTCGCTGTGTTTGTATCTCACTAATAGTAAACCTCGTGGTTGTTTATGTTTAAATAAATATTTGTATGGTAGTCGGCAAGATCTAAAATAACTCCATTCTACTCGCTGTGTTTGTATCTGACTAATACTAAACCTCGTGGTTGTTTATGTTTAAATAAATATTTGTATGTTAGTCGGCAAGACCTAAACTAACTCCATTCTACTCGCTGTGTTTGTATCTCACTAATAGTAAACCTCATGGTTGTTTATGTTTAAATAAATATTTGTATGGTAGTCGGCAAGACCTAAACTAACTCCATTCTACTCGCTGTGTTTGTATCTCACTAATAGTAAACCTCGTGGTTGTTTATGTTTAAATAAATATTTGTATGGTAGTCGGCAAGACCTAAACTATCTCCATTCTACTCGCTGTGTTTGTATCTCACTAATAGTAAACCTCGTGGTTGTTTATGTTTAAATAAATATTTGTATGGTAGTCGACAAGATATAAACTATCTCCATTCTACTCGCTGTGTTTGTATCTCACTAATAGTAAACCTCATGGTTGTTTATGTTTAAATAAATATTTGTATGGTAGTCGGCAAGACCTAAACTAACTCCATTCTACTCGCTGTGTTTGTATCTCACATATAGTAAACCTCGTGGTTGTTTATGTTTAAATAAATATTTGTATGGTAGTCGGCAAGACCTAAACTAACTCCATTCTACTCGCTGTGTTTGTATCTCACTAATAGTAAACCTCGTGGTTGTTTATGTTTAAATAAATATTTGTATGGTAGTCGGCAAGACCTAAACTAACTCCATTCTACTCGCTGTGTTTGTATCTCACATATAGTAAACCTCGTGGTTGTTTATGTTTAAATAAATATTTGTATGGTAGTCGGCAAGACCTAAACTAACTCCATTCTACTCGCTGTGTTTGTATCTCACATATAGTAAACCTCGTGGTTGTTTATGTTTAAATAAATATTTGTATGGTAGTCGGCAAGACCTAAACTAACTCCATTCTACTCGCTGTGTTTGTATCTCACATATAGTAAACCTCGTGGTTGTTTATGTTTAAATAAATATTTGTATGGTAGTCGGCAAGACCTAAACTAACTCCATTCTACTCGCTGTGTTTGTATCTCACATATAGTAAACCTCGTGGTTGTTTATGTTTAAATAAATATTTGTATGGTAGTCGGCAAGACCTAAACTATCTCCATTCTACTCGCTGTGTTTGTATCTCACTAATAGTAAACCTCGTGGTTGTTTATGTTTAAATAAATATTTGTATGGTAGTCGACAAGATATAAACTAACTACATTCTACTCGCTGTGTTTGTATCTCACTAATAGTAAACCTCGTGGTTGTTTATGTTTAAATAAATATTTGTATGGTAGTCGACAAGATATAAACTAACTCCATTCTACTCGATGTGTTTGTATCTCACATATAGTAAACCTCGTGGTTGTTTATGTTTAAATAAATATTTGTATGGTAGTCGACAAGATATAAACTAACTCCATTCTACTCGCTGTGTTTGTATCTCACATATAGTAAACCTCGTGGTTGTTTATGTTTAAATAAATATTTGTATGGTAGTCGACAAGATATAAACTAACTACATTCTACTCGCTGTGTTTGTATCTCACTAATAGTAAACCTCGTGGTTGTTTATGTTTAAATAAATATTTGTATGGTAGTCGACAAGATATAAACTAACTCCATTCTACTCGATGTGTTTGTATCTCACATATAGTAAACCTCGTGGTTGTTTATGTTTAAATAAATATTTGTATGGTAGTCGACAAGATATAAACTAACTACATTCTACTCGCTGTGTTTGTATCTCACTAATAGTAAACCTCGTGGTTGTTTATGTTTAAATAAATATTTGTATGGTAGTCGGCAAGATCTAAACTAACTCCATTCTACTCGCTGTGTTTGTATCTCACTAATAGTAAACCTCGTAGTTGTTTATGTTTAAATAAATATTTGTATGGTAGTCGGCAAGATCTAAAATAACTCCATTCTACTCGCTGTGTTTGTATCTCACTAATAGTAAACCTCGTGGTTGTTTATGTTTAAATAAATATTTGTATGGTAGTCGACAAGATATAAACTAACTCTATTCTACTCGCTGTGTTTGTATCTCACATATAGTAAACCTCGTGGTTGTTTATGTTTAAATAAATATTTGTATGGTAGTCGACAAGATCTAAACTAACTCCATTCTACTCGCTGTGTTTGTATCTCACTAATAGTAAACCTCGTGGTTGTTTATGTTTAAATGAATATTTGTATGGTAGTCGACAAGATCTAAACTAACTCCATTATACTCGCTGTGTTTGTATCTCACTAATAGTAAACCTCGTGGTTGTTTATGTTTAAATAAATATTTGTATGGTAGTCGACAAGATCTAAACTAACTCCATTCTACTCGCTGTGTTTGTATCTCACTAATAGTAAACCTCGTGGTTGTTTATGTTTAAATAAATATTTGTATGGTAGTCGGCAAGACCTAAACTAACTCCATTCTACTCGCTGTGTTTGTATCTCACATATAGTAAACCTCGTGGTTGTTTATGTTTAAATAAATATTTGTATGGTAGTCGACAAGATCTAAACTAACTCCATTCTACTCGCTGTGTTTGTATCTCACTAATAGTAAACCTCGTGGTTGTTTATGTTTAAATAAATATTTGTATGGTAGTCGGCAAGACCTAAACTAACTCCAATCTACTCGCTGTGTTTGTATCTCACTAATAGTAAACCTCGTGGTTGTTTATGTTTAAATAAATATTTGTATGGTAGTCGACAAGATCTAAACTAACTCCAATCTACTCGCTGTGTTTGTATCTCACTAATAGTAAACCTCGTGGTTGTTTATGTTTAAATAAATATTTGTATGGTAGTCGACAAGATCTAAACTAACTCCATTCTACTCGCTGTGTTTGTATCTCACTAATAGTAAACTTCGTGGTTGTTTATGTTTAAATAAATATTTGTATGGTAGTCGGCAAGACCTAAACTAACTCCATTCTACTCGCTGTGTTTGTATCTCACATATAGTAAACCTCGTGGTTGTTTATGTTTAAATAAATATTTGTATGGTAGTCGACAAGACCTAAACTAACTCCATTCTACTCGCTGTGTTTGTATCTCACTAATAGTAAACCTCGTAGTTGTTTATGTTTAAATAAATATTTGTATGGTAGTCGACAAGATATAAACTAACTCCATTCTACTCGCTGTGTTTGTATCTCACTAATAGTAAACCTCGTGGTTGTTTATGTTTAAATAAATATTTGTATGGTAGTCGACAAGATCTAAACTAACTCCATTCTACTCGCTGTGTTTGTATCTCACTAATAGTAAACCTCGTGGTTGTTTATGTTTAAATAAATATTTGTATGGTAGTCGACAAGATCTAAACTAACTCCATTCTACTCGCTGTGTTTGTATCTCACTAATAGTAAACCTCGTGATTGTTTATGTTTAAATAAATATTTGTATGGTAGTCGACAAGATCTAAACTAACTCCATTCTACTCGCTGTGTTTGTATCTCACTAATAGTAAACCTCGTGGTTGTTTATGTTTAAATAAATATTTTTATGGTAGTCGGCAAGACCTAAACTAACTCCATTCTACTCGCTGTGTTTGTATCTCACTAATAGTAAATCTCGTGGTTGTTTATGTTTAAATAAATATTTGTATGGTAGTCGACAAGATATAAACTAACTCCATTCTACTCGCTGTGTTTGTATCTCACTAATAGTAAACCTCGATGTTGTTTATGTTTAAATAAATATTTGTATGGTAGTCGACAAGATATAAACTAACTCCATTCTACTCGCTGTGTTTGTATCTCACTAATAGTAAACCTCGTGGTTGTTTATGTTTAAATAAATCTTTGTATGGTAGTCGACAAGATCTAAACTAACTCCATTCTACTCGCTGTGTTTGTATCTCACATATAGTAAACCTCGTGGTTGTTTATGTTTCAATAAATATTTGTATGGTAGTCGACAAGATCTAAACTAACTCCATTCTACTCACTGTGTTTGTATCTCACATATAGTAAACGTCGTGGTTGTTTATGTTTAAATAAATATTTGTATGGTAGTCGACAAGATCTAAACTAACTCCATTATACTCGCTGTGTTTGTATCTCACTAATAGTAAACCTCGTGGTTGTTTATGTTTAAATAAATATTTGTATGGTAGTCGACAAGATATAAACTAACTCCATTCTACTCGCTGTGTTTGTATCTCACTAATAGTAAACCTCGTGGTTGTTTATGTTTAAATAAATATTTGTATGGTAGTCGACAAGATCTAAACTAACTCCATTCTACTCGCTGTGTTTGTATCTCACTAATAGTAAACCTCGTGGTTGTTTATGTTTAAATAAATATTTGTATGGTAGTCGACAAGATATAAACTAACTCCATTCTACTCGCTGTGTTTGTATCTCACATATAATAAACCTCGTGGTTGTTTATGTTTAAATAAATATTTGTATGGTAGTCGACAAGATCTAAACTAACTCCAATCTACTCGCTGTGTTTGTATCTCACTAATAGTAAACCTCGTGGTTGTTTATGTTTAAATAAATATTTGTATGGTAGTCGACAAGATCTAAACTAACTCCATTATACTCGCTGTGTTTGTATCTCACTAATAGTAAACCTCGTGGTTGTTTATGTTTAAATAAATATTTGTATGGTAGTCGACAAGATCTAAACTAACTCCATTCTACTCGCTGTGTTTGTATCTCACTAATAGTAAACCTCGTGGTTGTTTATGTTTAAATAAATATTTGTATGGTAGTCGGCAAGACCTAAACTAACTCCATTCTACTCGCTGTGTTTGTATCTCACATATAGTAAACCTCGTGGTTGTTTATGTTTAAATAAATATTTGTATGGTAGTCGACAAGATATAAACTAACTCCATTCTACTCGCTGTGTTTGTATCTCAATAATAGTAAACCTCGTGGTTGTTTATGTTTAAATAAATATTTGTATGGTAGTCGACAAGATATAAACTAACTCCATTCTACTCGCTGTGTTTGTATCTCAATAATAGTAAACCTCGTGGTTGTTTATGTTTAAATAAATATTTGTATGGTAGTCGACAAGATATAAACTAACTCCATTCTACTCGCTGTGTTTGTATCTCACTAATAGTAAATCTCTTGGTTATTCATGTTAAAATCGTACCTCTATTTCCTTGGGTTGTGTCATAAACGAGTCCTGAGCTTATCAAGTAGTTCGTTGAAATTGAGTTTTTAATACCAGCAGTCAAGAATCAATTTCGTTTATTTTTAAACACTCTAGACCTATAATTATCTTTACTATTGGCTCACTGATTTGTGTTATTAATGTTCCATAATATTTTCGAAATTGTTAAATTTCAATTGACATTTTATGGATGTCATTACTCATAATTACTGGAACGGCATTTTTATGGAAGGGAATTAAGAAATACTTTATAAATACTTTTCTTTTGAATATATTTTACGAAAATACGGAGTAATGTAGTATATGTGTTTTCTTATGAGAAGTACCTCTAATTTTTGAGTTTTAGCAGTTATATTATACATAAAATTTGAAGCCAATCAAGCCTCTAGATACCATTTTTAAACAACATTGGTTGTAATTTTTTGACATTACTTTGCAGACATGTAGACACCCATACTAACACTTTTCGATCTCTGTAAGTGAGGGCTAATTGTATATATTTACTAACCTTCTTATTTAGATCTACATTTAATTTAGTATTTACAAAGAAATTATTAGTGCCGTTTTTTATCAAATGTATTGTGATTAATATCTTGTGGCACTGAAATTTTTGTCATTTTAGCTATAAAGCTAAAAATTAAGCAATATAAGTTATATAAGTTTATTAGAGGCGACATATCCTTAAATACCAGTTTAGAACAAATCGATTATGCTTTCAAAGATATCCCTCTGCAGTTCACAATAGTGAGTGCTTGTGGCAATTCCAAGGGACTTAAGCAGGATATACAGCTTTATCAAGTTGTTTCGTTTAAGATCCCTCTTTTTCATCTTTGCTATCCGGTTTCTCTTTACCAACTCTTGGTCTTTTCTGACGCTGACGCTATTAGGTTATTCAAGGGGTAGGTTAGGTTATGTCTTTATTTTATAATCTTTTGTTTTCTTTTTTTTTATAAGGCGATGATGACCAAAAGGTTTTTCATCTTTAAACAACAAGGGAAAACATCTGGATGTTGTAGTTAATTTCCAAGAAATTATGTTTTAGTGATAAACTCAATTTGTCGTTCAAAGAGCAAAATATTTTGAAAAGGTAATAATTTCAAGATATTGAAAAATTCAAACTTCAGACACTATTTTAAAACTATGTTATGTTACGTTGGGTTAGGTTAGTTCTTAGGTTATGTTATGTTAGTTTAGGTTAGGTTAGGTTGTGTTATGTTAGTTCTTAGGTTATGTTAGGTTAGATTATATTAGGTTATCAGAAGGTTGGATTGGAATTTACATACAGACACAGTAATTAATGGAACAACATCAGGAATTATCATCATATATGGCCTAATAAACTGAATAGGATTTGTGACTTATTAACATTGAAATCGGTCTATTATGACCTCAGAGTAGAATATCAAAAGAGGAAGAAATCATCGCAAACATAAAGACAAATTTGAAAATCTTTTATTTTTTTTACTTCGTTTATTTTAACCATTACAATAATTTGTGAATACTAGATAACAAAAATTAAATTTGAATACATTGACAAATTTAGAAATGTTACAATGGAAATAGTAACAATTTTTGAAATGAATAGTAGGCCTATTGTTGAGCTGGGCTATACATATATCATTGAACCCTTCTTGTTCATTGAATTGGAAAAGTGATCCGATAAAATTCCAGCAGTGAGTGAGTTGTACCCCAGTCTCATGCTAGGCCCATTGCCCATTGCGCGAAAGTCAATAATGTACTCCCCCTTTCCCCTCCTCACCTCTCATATTTCTACAGTAATAATACACCGTCCCATCTTACCGCTTCAACAGCGCTCATAGCGGATAAATGTTATACCTAGTTCCTTTTCAACATATTTACAAAAACTTTAGTTCATGTTCTAAACCTGAATAGGAAGTTAACTTGTAACGCTTATATCAGGCCAACTCCCACCCTCCATACAATTATAAGCTTTTGAAATTCAATTGATGAGTTATAGTATGATATAAAATATACTATATTACCATTATTTTATCAGTAAATCTTGTTTGTAGCTGTGTTTCCGCTACAGCGCCGTTTCGCCACATATTTGGCTTCATCAGGCGGAAAATATAATACATAGTCATAAAACTACACTATGCACATTTTGAAAACTACTTCCTACATCCATGCGAGAGTATCTTGTAGATGACAGACCGTACATTATTTAGATAAGGAATTAAATGTTTTGTATTCATCAGTTATTTTATCACGTTTAATCATTATAATCCCATCTGACACAGAGAACGGTAGTCTACTTTTGTTGTTAACAGAAATTGTAATAAGTTCAAACATGTATATATCAGCATCATGGTACATACTCAGCCCGATCATACAATGTAATGTCCAAAAGTTATTTTCCTGATGAATGTTTAATTGTTTGTTTAAAACAATTGTTACACAGGTTTTCTGAACCTCCTTGTGTATATCACTACTCTCTAGTCGGCTAGGCCCTCGTAGGTGTGTATATGTTAAATGGCAAAATGTTATCTAATTTAGTGTGTTATAAATTGAATAGTACAAGAGAAATAAACAAAAAACTGTTTAAAATGTCCGCCTATGTCCACACTATAGACCCATATACCAAATTCCATGTGTGTATCTTAATTTTGCATCAGCTAAAGTGTTTACGTACAGACGGCAACGACAACGCGTCGAAAAGTATTTTCTCGGTTCCTGACGCATGAAAAGCGAAGATTTGTAAAAAAAACGAGTTCGAAAATTGGACATTTTCCAACTTACCCTATACTTCATATACTAGTTAAGTAAAATGGCGGAACTAAATCTTGAAATAGGGTACTAATCTCCTGATTTAGAAAATACGAATATGAGAAGCAAAGAACCGCACTTAACTGAGTTCAACAGGATGTAAAACGTGATCATTTGCAAGAATATTGTAAATGTTCTAGGGAAACTCGTGTGTTGTGAATAATCTAAAGCTTAACACTTTTGTTTTTGAAGACTAGAGGGTAGAATTACTCACATATCATTCATGATGTACATTAATTTATTTTCCTCACCTAGACATTATTGTTTTTGTGTACAAGACGGAAATTCTGGAAAGAATTACTCACATATCATATATTTTCTATATTAATTTATTTTCCTCACCTAGACATTATTGTTTTTGTGTACAAGACGGAAATTCTGGAAAGAATTACTCACATATCATATATTTTCTATATTAATTTATTTTCCTCGCCTAGGCATTATTATTTTTGTGTACAAGACGGAAATTCTGGAAAGAATTACTCACATATCATATATTTTCTATATTAATTTATTTTCCTCACCTAGACATTATTGTTTTTGTGTACAAGACGGAAATTCTGGAAAGAATTACTCACATATCATATATTTTCTATAGTAATTTATTTTCCTCGCCTAGGTATTATTGTTTTTGTCGACTTGAAGGAAATTCTGGAAAGAATTACACACATATCATATATTTTCTATAGTAATTTATTTTCCTCACCTAGACATAATTGTTTTTGTCGACTTGAAGGAAATTCTGGAAAGAATTACACACATATTATATATTTTCTATAGTAATTTATTTTCCTCACCTAGACATAATTGTTTTTGTCGACTTGAAGGAAATTCTGGAAAGAATTACACACATATCATATATTTTCTATAGTAATTTATTTTCCTCACCTAGACATAATTGTTTTTGTCGACTTGAAGGAAATTCTGGAAAGAATTACACACATATTATATATTTTCTATAGTAATTTATTTTCCTCACCTAGACATAATTGTTTTTGTCGACTTGAAGGAAATTCTGGAAAGAATTACACACATATCATATATTTTCTATAGTAATTTATTTTCCTCACCTAGACATAATTGTTTTTGTCGACTTGAAGGAAATTCTGGAAAGAATTACACACATATCATATATTTTCTATAGTAATTTATTTTCCTCACCTAGACATAATTGTTTTTGTCGACTTGAAGGAAATTCTGGAAAGAATTACACACATATTATATATTTTCTATAGTAATTTATTTTCCTCACCTAGACATAATTGTTTTTGTCGACTTGAAGGAAATTCTGGAAAGAATTACACACATATCATATATTTTCTATATTAATTTATTTTCCTCACCTAGACATAATTGTTTTTGTCGACTTGAAGGAAATTCTGGAAAGAATTACACACATATTATATATTTTCTATAGTAATTTATTTTCCTCACCTAGACATAATTGTTTTTGTCGACTTGAAGGAAATTCTGGAAAGAATTACACACATATTATATATTTTCTATATTAATTTATTTTCCTCACCTAGACATAATTGTTTTTGTCGACTTGAAGGAAATTCTGGAAAGAATTACACACATATCATATATTTTCTATAGTAATTTATTTTCCTCACCTAGACATAATTGTTTTTGTCGACTTGAAGGAAATTCTGGAAAGAATTACTCACATATCATATATTTCCTATATTGATGTAAGTATTGAATCACCTAAACATTTTTGTTTTTTGAAATGTTCTTACGTCAGTAGATACCCCAACAAAATGTTTTTTGATAAAGCTAAAAGATGTTTAAATATAAAATCAATAATTTCTTACGCGTTCGTTGGGCCATGTTCGAAATAAAATAAAATTAGTCATTATGAGTGCACACGAAATCGTAGGACTTTTAACCCTCAGGAGAGTACGGGCGTTGCAATCCCGGAGAACCTAGCCCGATCTACACATTTTTAAAGCAGTCTAGAGATAGATCCCTCTCTTTCAACTTTCATATCAGGTCTCTCTTGACCAAGACTTGTTCTTTTCAGACTTTAACATTGATAGAGTATTCGAGGACCAGGGGTCTTTATTTTATATTATTATCTTTCTTCTGAAGCTATTTCCTGAAGAACAGTTTTCTCAAGGCCCATTAAAATTGTTAAACATTTTGATTGTTGTTCAAGCCTCCCTCTAAATCGTATGAAAGAAAATAACAATTATTACTAATAATATCTGTATGTCCTTCATAACTATACACCTAACAGTCTATACCATTACTGATGGTTAGTGCACCATAAATTACATTTAAAAAATAAATTTTAAAAACAAAATAAATAAAAAATTTCTGTTTACGCTGTTTGAAGTTATACTAATTCCATGAGCTTTGCTATGACTAACATACAAGCAATAAACATCAACAAATGACACTAACACAACTTAAGAATAAATGAAAATACACACACACATCAATACACATGAACTCATACATGTACAAAAACTTTCCATTGATGTGTCTATCACCTTCTTACTATTGTATTACATGCAGGACTTTTGCCCAACTTGAATATATAAATATTATTAAAAATAATCTACAAAAACCTAGACGCATCCGTGGTTGATTTTAATTTTTATACCCACTACTAAACTGACATTTCCAGTTAGTTAGTATTTCGATTGCAAATTGCTTTATTAGAAATTTTGTAAGTTTATTTTAAATTTAACTGTCTGAACAGCGACATTTTATGATAGAAATTTGTTCTGCTCATTGGTATCGCAAGCTATATTGTAGGCTAGTAATTACTGTGATAATGGGCAGTTGGAAGTGTTACGTACCTTGTGATAAGTTTGTGTCGGTTTCCTGTACATTTTGAAGGCGAGTTTTGTTTTCAATCTAAGTAATGTTTAGGTGTAGATATTCCATGTTGCTGTGGTAAACTCGAGTGATAATGTTTTTAGTATAATGTAGTTAAAAGTAATGCCGTCGTTTAAATAAAGATATCTAGAGAATGGTAAGAAATGTAATCTTTAAAGTTAGATTACATTAGCTCTTCATTAGTTATACTTTAAATTTTTTGGCGGCCATCTTGAAACTGCCATAGTTAAACTAACATAAGTGGGTCATGTGACACATTATTTAACATTGCTTTTATATTCTGAAAACATCGATATAATCAGTTTATTAATACACCTTCTCATTCTCGAGATATTCATTGATTGAGTTGATTTCACTCGGAGACGATAAGAAAAATTAAAGAATAAAATATTATCTCATTAAAAAAATTCGAAAAAAATAAATACAAAGGAAACCCACCTAAAGTTAGAATTATTTTAAAATTTTGTAATTATAAAAACGCCCATTTCAATTGGTTGTTGCAATTGTACATGTGTTCAAGTAGATTCTGTTTTATTAATGATTAACTTCCAGAGAACGCATATAAGTACTAACGATTTTTGGTCATGGTGACTGCTAATATAAACTACATCTGGGTCGTCCCCCAATTACACAGTAATAGAGTTATTAAAATAGTTTTAAAATTAGGAAAAAAGGAAGAAAAGAATATAAAATGAAGACCTCTATCTCTCGAATACTCTAATAGAGTCAGAGTCAGAAAAGAACAAACGTTAGTCAAGAGTAACCGGATAGGAAAGCTCTAACCCAAAACTTCATGAAAAACGTGTAGTTTTACATAGAGTCGTGACTACCATATCCGTTTATTAAGAAATTCACCATCACTTACGTATATCAAAACTAGTAACGACGTTTCGAGAGAATGAATCAACTCTCAAGTGAAAAAAAAACCATAAAACCAATATAGGTCCTGTTTGGTGAACAGTTTTTGTTATTTAATAAGTATACGATCTGGGTTTAATTTGGTGTTTTTATTTTTTGTGTTAATGTACAGTTCTATTCTAGTTTTGTTTATTTTGACCAGTCAGGCCCAGTTTTAGTTTTGAGTTATATTCTAAGATTACTATTTTTAGTCTCCAACACAGTCCTACGATACTAGACTATATTGATTCTTTTCGTATTTCTGTTCTAGATTTTGTTCACTTGATAACGAGAGTTGATAAATATTCTCGAAATGCTGTGTATTGGTTTTTATATACATACAAAATGGGAAACATATACATGTTTCATATGTTAGTCTTTGTCCTATCATGGATGATGAAATAATTTGTTTTAATCATTGATCCTACAACAAAGATTCTTCTAGCTGTGCTTAAATTACATAAAAGTGACCGCAAAATCAGAACAGCTAGTTACAAAAAGAGGTTTTTCACTTGCTAACAAGAGTTGAACAATACTCTCGAAACGTCGTGTATACTAATGTATATACACAAGTAATGGAAAGAGTACGAATAAAATATATTATTAATATAATTGTTTGGTTTTATATCGGAAAAATGTTTTGTTTTAATAGGCTATCATTTTCGTTTTTGTGTGATCTTTACAACCTCCTTCTTCCCAAAGTTGGTATTTCTGTCTTTCCTAATAATTAATGAATAGGTCATTTCTACATTTTTCCAAATTTCAATCAATCTGAAGATCTCAATAGAAACCGATCGAATTTCTACCTAACCTAACTTAGCCTAACCTAACCTATCCTACCTGTAGGACTAATTTGGGACATTTTTATCTCTATAGGTAGCTCATTTTTATCCGATTTTGCTCAAATTTCATTGGCTTTAGAAATCGTGTGTCACGTTTGTTAGTCAGAAAAAATGTTTGACTGACCCACTAAAACCCCGATGAAGGTTCTATAACCTCGTAACATAATATCTCATTCCGTGTAGTTTTTAAGTATGCATCCAATAATGGCAAACGAGTTTTCTATGATACAGTAGTTATAACTAAAATAGAAAATCGTTAAAAAAAATCCTCGAAATTAGAACAAAAATTACGAAATGACCGCAGTTTTTAACGGGTTTGTGGTAGTTCCTTTTAAACTACGCCCTATAGCTCATTCTGTACAGCTTGGATATCAGTATCTGAGTTGAAGTATGGAATCCTCGTTGGGAAACCAGGATTAATCGGATGCGAAATCTGGAAAACAACACAAGCTTTTACTCAAAAGCTTCAGACATTTAACAACCATTGAACTATTTTGAGAATCGTCTGCACAAACCTTGTTATAAACCAATATCATTGCCAGTCAGCAAGTAAAAATACCATTAAGGTATTTTGCTATAGCCGAATTATAGCAAAAGATATAAAATTTAGGACATATTTCGCTGACACGAATAACATCTCCAAGAGTGCATTAAGTTGGAACCCCAAAATAGCAGAAGTAGCGGCCGACATACACATTCATGGCAAAGAACCGTCTAAAGAGAAATAGCCTCATATGGTATAAAACCTGGCCAGAAGTCAAACACAGAATATAATCAGATGGCGTGCTTTCCTAAACACCCTATACTTCTCAGAGGAGTAAAATGATATATTTTTGTGTTTCTACCAGATAAATGCGAGTCAGGATGTTTGTCCACCGTATATTTATTCTAATTTTTACCTTTGTTAACTTACAACCGGCAGAAGTCGCCGTAACCTG
Organism: Aphrophora alni; assembly: GCA_963513935.1. NCBI lineage: Eukaryota > Metazoa > Arthropoda > Insecta > Hemiptera > Aphrophoridae > Aphrophora > Aphrophora alni. The sequence goes on along the minus strand of OY740765.1, from coordinate 56,808,595 downwards.
AGGGCAAAGCACATTAACTTAGCAGTTATTTAGGGTCTATATGTAGATAGTTATACTCACAAAAGAATCTACAACTTCGCACAAAAGATTGGCTACAATATATTATTGGTTCTTTGATGTGAGAGGATTTAAATAATTATTTAATTCCTTCTATTCAGGATAATTGGATGATGCGTGTTGCTTTCAATGCCGATATAATTGTTATAGTTAACCAGAACGACCGTAAATTACATTGAATAAAAATAAATCAAATATTTATTATTAGGGGACATGCAGCTCATATGTTGACATCAATTTATTTTTCAGTTATTTAAGCATCCACGCTCATTTTACAACCTCGACTTTGGCATTAATGGACTATATATTTTGGCTTTTATGTTATTGGACAATGATGATTTGTTTATATCATTCAGATTTTAAAGTTATTGAATAATGGTGGATATTCATATTATACTGGTTTCAAAGTTATTGGGTAGTAAAGGATCGTTCTTATTATTCTGATTTTAAAATTATTGGCTAATGATGTAGTGTTCATATTATTCTGGGTTTAAAATTATTGGATAATGCTGGACTGTTTACATTATTCTGACTTTAAAATTATTGGATAATGATGGAGTGTTCATATAATTTTGGTTTAAAGTTATTCGATAATCTTGGGTCATGAGGGTATCAACAGGTCTTTAACGTGTATTAAAAGCAAGTACTAGTCATACTGACCTACACACTAATGTAAAATACGTATGTAGACTTAACTGTTATCATCGGTAATGTAAACTGATTATTAACACTGATCATGACACTAGAAGAGCCAGATCCAAATAAATTCGTTTTATAAATTTATAGTCATGGTATTTAACATATTATGATATTTATATGGTGTTAAATTGAGTTACATCAAAATATTTCAAAATGGCTGCTACTGATTTCAATAGGCCCGTTTTAAATGTATCTTCCGGTAGAGACGATTTAAATTGTTGATGAGAATTTTTACTCAATAAGTCGTGAAATCGCCGAGCGTCTAAGGCTTGTGTTGGCCGCTGTAAAGATCCCCAGTAAACTTATATTTTTTAATTAATAATAGTGGTTTCCCTTCCCCAAAATCAAACGGAACGTGTGACTTTACTTGTCGAATATTTGTACAAATTATTTATATTTTTTTTAACCACTCTTTTCTTTTTTGTACAGTGTGCATAATTAGTGTTAGTTCGTATAATTAAGTATTTCTATATATTTGCTAATCTGTGCTTGTGTAGTGACCATTGGAATGAATTTCAGAAATGGGATAAATTTTGGATCAGGATTGCTACAATTATGGTAAGCCCACATTCATAATTAGCTGCATTATTATACCCCGTAAGAATATATAATATATAAAATGCTCACTTAATTTTTTTCTATTTCTTATTTTTTTTTCTGAGGTCAGTGCACTACCTTTTAAGAGAGGGAAGAATTTTTTTGCTGGGAATTTTCACAGAACTATGAGTAACCGTTTAAAGTGCGAATTTTGATTTAGTATTTAGTCAATTTCTTATTGGAGTATACAAAGTGACTGAAATTAGGCATGTAGATAAGCTCTATGACATACAAAGAAAGACAGTAATTTAGCAATTAAAAAAAACTAAAAAGATAAAAGGTGTGGAGGTGGTTCAAGATATTACATAAAAACGATAATGACATTGACACAAAGTATTATTCCCACTTTGTACAACTGTGTCAATAACAACATAAAATCAAGAAAGAATATTTTTGTCATAATTAATTCGGTCATTTTCCATTGACAACAACTAGTTGATTTTAGTACTTGCAAAAAGAGGTTTATCAAACGGTCGTCCCATTTCATGTTTTTAATGTTTTAGGTTTTTTTCACTTGATAACGAAAGTTGATCCGTTTCTCGAAACGTCGTGAATGAGTTTTTATGTACACAATATTGGAATAAATTATTTTAATAATATGATCAATCCATCATTATTTAATAACTTTAAAAGTGTTGAAGGATGATATTCAAAGTTGAAAAAAAAGTAAAATCAAAATGATATGGTGTATAAATAAAGGCACTAACATTTTAAAATTTACAAATGTTTAGAAATACAAATATTTTTTTTTTTAATTTGGTCGAAGAAACTAGTTTTGGTCATTCGGGTCTGACAGTTATAATATTATAATGTAATATAATAATTATAATATCTATTTATTCCACAATTTTTAAGGAAAAAACAAAACACAAAAACTTCACTAAATAAGAAATAACAAGCTAGTGACAATATAGTTTTATTTTAACATGTAATGTTTGAAATTTTGCGTGTAAAAATAGATCTAAACTGTAACAAATAGAGAGGACCGAAACTTATTATTGCGCTAAATAAATTGTATTTAAAATTGTACAATATAATATAGGGAAGTCAAGAGCTGATACTTCATTAGATTTATAAGAATATTACGTTTTTACGTTTACAAAGTATTAAAGTTTTTTTTTTTTATATATCACCAGTTTAACATAATGAATATAAAACACATCTAAGCAATCGTACATGTTTTTAAATTCCAAAACCTAACACAACTGCCTAACAAAAGTGTATTGATTTGTTGTGCCTGGAATATTTAATAAAATTCCGAATAATGTCCACTATCATCGATAAAAGCATGGACATTTAGTTTAGAAGATGTGGACCATTTTATTATAATTTCAAAATAAACATTAATATGGTGTTATCAAGTGGATGAATGTATATGTCTGTCTGTGATTAACAAATACTATAACGCAAACATAATCTCTCACTATAATATAGTTATAGCTCGATTATTATTTCGGTAGGAAACTCATTTTTATTAGAATCAGAACTGCATTAATATGTTCATAAGACATAATATGATGTTCTCCTGATTGCAGTTCTCTCGTTCCGTTTAATTTTTAAAAGGAATGACCCAAACATACCATTTTCAAAACACTCTTACAATAATCACGATAAGTTAAATATCCTTTCACATTTTAAACAATAGTTCAAAAATTTACTTTTTATTTTATATTATTTTATTGAAACACGTTTTTAAATTGATTTAAATAATTTACGCACATTTTGGATTTTGACGAGGTTTTAGAATTATTATAATTAGTCAGCGATAGTAGTTCTTATAACATAATCAATACATTTTATTGTTGATTATAAATATAAGATAAAAACATTTGAATATGTTAGCAACAATTATGGGATCCTAGAAACCTAAATAAAATTGATTACCTATTAATGTACTCAATAAATAACAAGGACTTTAGTAAATTAATTATTTCTATATATGTTGTATGAAATAAAAGTTAGAATTACTAGGTTAAACAAGATCAAAACAATATATATTTTTAATCCAAACAAAATAAAGGTTAAATCCATAAAAATTCATATTAAAATATTTCAATAAAACTAGGGTCAAACGCAAAATAGTTATGCTTGCAGTTACAAAAAAAAAGAAGGAAAACGATAGTAAAATATAAATCAAGAGTTAAACAAAATTAAAGTGTACGTTTAAACATAAGATCAAATAACACATCAAAATATTTCTTTATATAAATAAAATTAGAAATAAATATATATTCTTAGATAAATTTACAAAAAAGGTCGAATACAAAACAAAAAGAAATAGTACTAGCGTAAAACGTAAATCTCTATGAACGGAAATTAATTTTTTTTTAAATAATGCTTAAAGTAAAATTTTTTTTTAAATAACACTAGAATAAACAGGTATTCTATTTTTTGAACTGAATATGAAACAGTTATTATTTCACACGAATTATTTGAACTTAATTTTCTCTCAAATAATATGTTTTAACTCCAAAGCTTTTCAACGATAGTAAAACGTAAATCTTGAGGTAAAAAAGAGTTTTTTTTTTTAAATAAGATCACTCAGAACAAACTTTTTTATATATAAAAAAAATAGAAATAAATATATGCAGTTGAAAAGTATTTGACTTAATAATCATATTATTTCTGGTAAATAATGTTCATGTTTTATTTTTATTTTAAAACATCTCACTATAGTCACTATAGTAATATATAAATATCTAAAAATGCACAATAAAACAGCATTTAAAATATAATGTGAAACGAAAGATAACAAGAGAGTACAATGTAAATATCTAAGAAGGCATATTAAAACAGTATTTTAAAAATAACTATAAATGCAAAATAATATTCTTGAAAATAATACTAGACTAAACTGTAAATCTCTAAGAATCGCAAATAAAACAAATATTTAAAATCAGGTCGAAAGTATAGGTACCAATATTTTGTAAAAATAATTCTAAAATAAAAAATAAACCTTGAAGAACGCAAATAAATAAATAAATTCTTTTAAAAAATATAATTTTTTATAATTATAACTTGAGTTAAATATAAATTTCAAATTAAACATTTATTCCGAAATAATAATGTCTAAAAAATCAAATATTTTTGCAAATAACACTAGAGTAAAATATAATTCTCTTGGAAAACAAATTAAAATATTAGTTTAAAATAAGGTCAAATAAAAAACAGTATTTTATACAAATAAAATAAAAATCATTAAGAACTCAAATATAAAAAAAAAGTTTTAAAAAGGTAAATACAATTTTAATTTATAAAAATAATTAGTAGAAAAAATATAATGCAATAAACTTTCGTTTAGAAATAATGTCAAACACAAGACAATGATTTCAAAATAATTATAAAATTAAATTTAAATCTATTAGAACACAAATTAATACTTTCGTTAAAATTAAGTTAAATGCAAAACAAATTTTTGTATAAGTGAAACCGGGTTGAAATATAATTCTCTAACAATGCAAATTTTAAAATGAGATAAAACGAAAACAATATTTAAAATAATAATATTTAAGTAGTATATTATAATTCTCTAGGAACGTCACAAATGAACCAATGTTTTAAAAATAATTTCAAATATAAACAATGGTAAAAAAATAATTTTACACAGCTATAAAAAATATTTAAAAAATCATGAAAAACAAACATAAATAAAACTAGAATCTCTAATAACCCAAATTAAAATGTCCATTCAGAAATAATGTCAAACGCCCAACAATATTTTGTTCAAAATAATAATAGAGTAAAATGTAAATCTCTTTGAATACAAATTAAAATATTAGTTTATAAAATCGTGTCAAACAGAAACAGTGTTAAAAAATAATATTTACCTAGAGTTATAAATATAACGCAAATTAAAACGTTCGTTCATAAATGATGTTAAAGGCAAAACAAAGTGAACAATATAATACGAGAGTAATATATATATATATATATATATATATATAGCAACGCACTTTATTACAAAGAGTAAACAAAAAGTATAAAGCAATCCTTTTTTAAAATAAAAATAAAGTAATAATTCTTTAATAACGCAAATTAGTAAGTTCGTTCGGAAATTATGTCAAACCAAACCAATATTTTTATAAATAATATTAGTGAAAAATATAAATATCTTAGAAGATAAATTAAAAAATTAGTTTATAAAAGTGTCAAACCCCGAACAGTGGTAAAAAATTATATTAACTTTAATAAACTATAAATATCTAATAACGCAAATTAAAAAACCCCTCAGAAATGTCAATCTAAAAAAACATTTTCGTAAATAAATTAGTTTGAAATATAAATCTGTTAGAATCAAAATTAAAACATTAGATTATAAATAGTGTCAAACACAAAACAATGTGAAATAATTATATTAACATTAAATATAAATCGCTATTAACGCAAAATAAAATATTCACTAAGAAATAATGGCAAATGCAAAACAATATTTTTGCAAATAATATTAGTGTAAAATATAAATCTCTAATAATACAATTTAAACATTCGTTCAGAAATATTGTCAAACGTCAGACCATATTTTTGGAGATAATATTTTTGGATAGTATTTTATAAATCTCAAATTAAAACGTTAACTTAGTTTATAAATAGTTCAAACGCCAAACAATGTTAAAAATTATATTAGAATTAATTATCAATCGCTAATAACGCAAATAAAAACATTAGATCATAAATAATGTCAAACGCAAAACAATAATTTTGTAAATAATACTAGAGTAAAATATAAATCTCTTAAGGCCCAGATTAAAAAAATACTTTATAAATACTGTCAAATACAAATCAGTATTTAAAAAATACACCTCTAATAACGCAAATTACAACGAGCGTTTAGAAATAATGAGAAACCCAAAACAATATTTAAAAATAAATACTAAAGTAAAATATAAATTCCCTAGAACGGAAATTAAAACATTAATTTTAATAAGGTCAAATGAAAACAATATTTTTTGCAAATACTACTAAAATAAAATATAAATCCTTAAGAACGCAATTTAAAACTAGCGTTCGGAAATAATACCAATCGCAAAACAATATTTCTACAATTAATACAAGAGTTTATTATAAATCTCTATCAATACAAAATTAAAACATTCTTTTAAAAATAATATTTTTGTAAATAATACTAGAACGAAATGCAAATAACTAAAATGAAAATTAATACATTTGTTTAAAAGGTATAAACTAAAACCGATATGTTTACAATAAATGTAGAATAAAGTATAAATCTACAAAAAACATAAATTAAAACATTCACTTGAATATAAAGTGTAACGAAAATCAAAATGCAATTGAAACTAGAACAAATTGTACATTAAAAACAATAATAAATATAAACAAATTCGTGTGAAAATAAGGCAAACGCAAAACAAATTTTTATAAACAAAACTAGAGTTAATCATAAGAGCGCAATATAAATCGTTCGTTTGAAAATAAGACTAAACAAAAACAAAATCTTTTATAATTATAACTACAAGTAAAATATAAATCTACAAGTGTATCTTCACTTGTTTCTGAAGACAGACACACAACATTTCGAAACAAACAATATTTCATCACCATTAAACATAGGCTTTTTTATACATAATTTTCTTTATACTACGTACAAGCTGTCAAAAGTTAACACATAACCATGTTTTAGTAAACATATTCTAAGAAATAACATACATCGTATTAAAAATACAACGAACATTCCGAAAATAAGTAATTAAACCTCCTATTTCAACAAGAAAATTCAAAAACTTTTATATCTTAAAATGTATATATTATAAAAATACAAATTAAACCTGATAAATTAGTCTCCCCATAGATTCCTCGTCCGTTATTCCAGACGAGTGTAACCACTATTATTTTTAAAAAAAACCTTCATAAAATTAAAATATAAGCTATTTCAAAAATAAATTAATACAGTAAACTAAAGTTATTATTGTATACAGAACGTCACAAAAACCCTTAACGCGCTATGCAGTATTACATTTTACCTGTCGAAATAAATTAAAAAAATTCAGTAGCTTTTTCCGAATTTGCCTTAGTTTAGTTACAATCCGCCATTTTCTTTTTTTACAAAAATCACTGTAACTCCATAAATAGATAAGATATTGAGTTGAAATTTGGTATAAGCATTTTGTATGTTACGATTTACAAGTGTATTATACACAAATTTTTTATTAATATAATTTTCAAAATGTCGCGCATTAAAAACTTTCAACTTCAATATCTCCAAAACCGTCAACTTTAAAAAAAAGTTTAAACGGGCGCCATTTTGTAAATTATAAAAATAAAGTATTTGTGTTTAATAAACTTTTAAAACGTAACATACAAAATGCTCATACCGAATTTGAACATAATATCGTATCTATTTCCGGAATTACAGTGAGTCTCAGTAGAAAAAATAAAGGCGGATTGGTACTAAAGTTAGGTGAATTCGATAAAAGTTATTTAACATTTTTCATTTATTTGGACATGTAGAATTCGATCCTGTATACCATGCTGAGATTTTTGTGATACACTGTATACACACACACATACAAATATAAATTTACAAGATTAATATAACTAAATTGAGGAAACAAATGCACAGAACTCCTCACAAACCTAATCCAAAGTGTGATAATTATAGAAAAATCATACTAATAAATATTTTACAATGTGTCCAGAAAACGGTGGGACTGGTTATTTATTTTTGTATTACATATATCAAAAGATGTCAAATAACAAATTATAGTCTAATTCCGCTACATTATTATCCGTCTATTCGCCATTTTGTTCTTTTACAAAAAGTATTAGGCTTATAACTCTAGAAATAGACTAGATATTGAGTTCACATTTGGTATAGCTATTTTGTATGTTACGTTTTATTAACCAAACACAACTACTTTATTTTTATAATTTTCAAAATAGCGGCCGTTTAAATTTTCGTTTAAAGAGAAAAAAAGAATATAGAAAAAAGACCCCTAGTCCTCCAATAGTCTAGGGTCAAGGTCGGAAGAGAACATGAGAGACCTACTAAGAAAGATGGAAGTGAGGGATATAAACCAAAATTACTCGAAAAAATTGTAGATCCAGCTACGCTTCATCCGGATTGCTCACTAATATTAAATCAAATCAGGAATGTTTTTATATAACATGCGCCAAATAATAAGAACTTCTACTTTTAACGGAAATCACCTCAGAATATGAACATTCAACTATTTATTATTATACATTATACAGTATCTTGTCGACTGTATCTTATTATGACGATTTATTCGACGAAACATCAATTTGGCGAGTTTTGAATTTTATTGAAATTAGATTTTTTAATTAATTATTGATTTCCACAAGTTCAGCTCATTATATAAAGAGTGTCCTGAAAATGGTAAACTGGCTATTCATTTTTGGACAACGTACATCGAGACGAATAAAAAAAAAGTCATAAAAGATATACTGTAGTCTAATTCCGCTTCATTATACGTCTATCCGCCATTTTGTTCTTTTACATAAACATTAGCCTATAATTCTAGAAATAGAGAAGATATTGCGTTCAGATTTGGAATGAGCATTTTGTATGTTACGTTTTACAAGTGTACTAAACACAAACATTTTATTTTTGTCGTTTTCAAAATGGTGGTCGCTAAATTTTTTTTTTAAGTTAACGGTTTTAGAGATATTCGACGTTAAAAATTTTAAACGGGCGATATTTTTAAAATTATAAGAATAAAGTCTTTGTGTTTAGTATACATAATGCTCATACCAAATCTGAACGCAATATCTTCTCTATTTCTAGAGTTATAATGATTTTTTCTAAAAGAACAAAACGGTGTATACACTGGTATTAAGGCTGATTCGACTACATGTTATTTGCCATTGTTTTGTTCCTTTTTAATGTATATAATCCGAAAATGAGTAGCCAGTTTACCTGTTTCGGGAGACTGTATAAGTAATTTCGAATTTCGTTTAATTAATTAAGAATCAATTTTAAATAACATTTTACACAAACTGGAACTGTATATGTAATGACCGGTGTAAACTAGAATTAGACCGGATAATTTGGAACACGCTTCAAAGAACAAAACAACATCACATCATAACAAACCACAGTTACTCATCCACTAAAACAACTTACAACTTTTAAACAAAAATATAGACTACATATAGATTATATTGTAAATAGAGACTGTTAATGTGGTCAACAGATTAAGTTCCAATTACAACCTATTTTACCAATGACTATAATTCGAATTTAAACTCTTGTTAAAAAAAAGTAAGTTATTCTTTTATTATGTCTATAAATAAAATCAGCACATTCATACATGGTTTTAAGGGAAAGCCTACAGGGATTGAAATCAATTTATAATTACTGAAAAAGAGGCTAAGGTACATTTGATGAGTATAATATTTTCACAAACTTAATTACAAATTAAACTTTGCTTCCAGTAACCTATTTGATACTCGTATGGGGCTTACTCTGTAATTCTTTAACTTAATAAAAATAATAATAATAAATAAAAAAAAGCTACTTACATTTTTGAGGCATAACATCTGGAAACTCAACTAGTTACTTTACAAAATTTTACTAGAAACAAAATATTGTTTTATTCTGAATATGATAATCCCTAATAAACGACGATTTCTCATTGAGCCTTGATATCAAAACATAATGCTTTGTGTTGTAAAATCAATAAATTTGCGATACAAACATTAGGCCTTATCATTTCAAACAATCGCCTTTTTAAATTAGTTAGGGTTAAATTGGCTTATTTTATTAAGTTATGTGCATTTTATTAATTTTACAAAATATTATCAGAATTCAAAAATAGTTTCATTCTAGGTCAATCTTTGGTACTGTAAACAACTACTCAGAGATTTTTTTCCATACTTTTCACAATAACTCGATTATCATTTGAGGTACAAGAAAAAATAAAGAAACATTTGTTTGTTATAAAATAGGATTTTTTCTTATCTTTTTTGTAAATGGACAAAAATTACTGAATATTTTTTACATTTTTTTTTACATGTAGAAACCAGTTGTCCATACCCCACTACGGTTTTTTAATACACTCTGTGTATTTTAAGAGTTAGTTAATATAGAGGGTAATTCACATGTGGGTTCCGAGTACTTTTTGAGTCATTTTCACTAGCAAAAATAAAATAACGAAAAAAAAATCATATAAACCTGTGTCTGGAATTACTTTGTTTTCGAGTTATCCCCGCATTTTTTTTTTAAAGAACTTAATATTTTTTAAAGTAAAAAAGTCATTGAGCTCAAACTTTGTATACCTATTTGTTGTGTAACCATTTATCACTGTACTAAAAACCAGTAGCCTACATTCTGTTGAATATTTTCAAAATGGCGACAGTTTAAAATTTTAATGTCAAATATCTCAAAACCGCTAACTTAACAAGAGACCAAAATATTTGCTTGTTAATGATAAATACAACATTTTTTATATTTTGTCTACAGCTTTTAGGGATAACAGATATTTACAAAAAAACGAATAATGTATTTCTTTTTAGTTGTTAACAATACCCAGAATTACTCCAGAAAAAAAATACGTTTTATCAAACAAAATGAATTTAACATTCAATTGATAAAGCAATAAAATAAATAACAATCTTTGCTATATTTATTAAGGTTTACAGTTAATGTTCGAATATATGTCCTTCTAATTCAATACATTTTCCAGCTCGCCATCGAATTGTTAGCGTTGCTCTCCTAGATCCTGCACGGCTATCCTAGATTTGTGTGGCGGCATCTGTAATACGAGCAATTAACTTTTGCGTCTAATAACTTTTTTCTTGTAAACAATACTTTTCAGCAAACCCCACTTGCAACAATCTAACGGCGCGCGGCGTTAGATGTGGTGATCGTGGCGGCCAGAGTGAGGTCCTCCGCGGCCAATTCATCGGGAAATTGGTCGTTAAATATTCTGATACGGCACGTGAGAAGTGGCGAGGCACACCGTCGGACTTAAAGTATATGCAGTACCTTGTCGCTAATGGACAATAGCAATTGTTCCCTCAGGAATTCGAAATGAATGTTTGAATTTAAATGTCCTGAAAAAATGAACGGTCCTATTAGTTGGTCGTAAATTAGACAACACCATACATTTACCCTAAAACCGTATTGAAAGTTATTTTGATTGTATTGTGTGGATTCACTTCTGCCCAAGTGTGTTGGTTGCGAAGGTTATTGATGCAATCCCTAGTAAATTGAGCTTTATCAGTAAATACAATTAATTTGAGCATTCGGTGATTCATTATTCAACTAATTGCAATATTCCAAACGAAGAGAAGAATCTCTTGGTTGGCGATTTTTCACTTTTTGATGATGGTAAAGAAATATGTTGTTGCTACGAAGTCCTCCACGCCATAGTTTGGGAAACTCCGAATCGCCTGGATAGGTGTCGCGTTGAGTAGCCTCGATATTCCATATCCACATCATGGTGAGCACAACGTTCACGGTGAGTACTTATGCTCGGATGGGTACCCCTTTCTCACAGCGTACGAAATGTTCCACTGATAGTTTTATCAGTTGGGATTATGCGGTTAGGATAACGGTTTTATATTCAGCCGATGCATTTCCTTCACACACACACACACACACACACACACTCACACACACACACACACACACTCACACACACACACACACACACACACACACACACACACACACACACACACACACACACACCTGAGATAGGCTAAATACCATGTCTGCGTAGCCTATTCCTTAGTCATAAATAACAAAGCCATAAGTTAGATGTCGTATTAGACAAATTGATATGTCGCTAATTATAATATAAAGAAATAGTAAAATATCACTGCACTGTTTGAAACAATTTAAGGCTATAACAAAGAACATTCACTAATGACGAAAATGTATTGTTAACGATGTGTTTTGCAGTACCAGCTTAGGAAATCATAATTGTCATGTTGACAACTACCAAGAAATACATATTTAACTTTTGTAAATATCTCTGTTATCCGTTGAGCTACAGACAAAATAAAAAACTGTCGTGTTTATAATTAACAAAGTAAATTTTTTGGTCTCCTGTAATTGTTTTGTAAAGTTAGCGGTTTTGGACATATTTGACAATACATTTTTTAAACGGGTGCCATTTTGAAAATATTCAAAATACCGTTCTGATAAACGGCTACGCAAGAAATAGGTATTCATAGTTTGAGCTCAATATCTTTTTTAATTTTAAAAATATTAAATATTTTGTAAAAATTGTGGATAACTTGAAAACAAAGCATTTTGTATGAAATTATTTCATTATTTTTGGTAGTGGAATTAGCTCAGAAATTGCTCGGAACCTCACGCGAATCAATCTGTACTTATGCACATTCTTCAGAAAATGTCGTGCCAAACTTTAAATAGTAATCATATGGGTCAAATAAAGAAAATAGTTCCTATAAACAAAATATGGTATACACGTTTTATGCAACGGTTAACCAGTATGCCAAAAATCAAAAAAAAAATTTCATACATTTTCAAAATGGTGCCGTTTAAATTTTGTGTAAAGTTAATAGTTTTAGAGGCATTCAATATTAAAAATTTCAAGCAGTCACCATTTCGACAATTTTTAAGATAGTTTTGATTCATGATACACGGAAAACGTATATACCAAATTACGACTCGAAATCTGAATACAAAAGTTACAATTATATTAAAAAAACACAAAATAGCCGAAAGATGTTAACGAAGCGTTTACGGAGATATATTTATAGTAACTTCTTCTTTATTTTGACCTATATAACCATCACTTAAAGTTTGACTCGACATTTTCTGAACAATATGTGTCTTAGTATAAATACGGTTGTCATAAATTAAATCAGATATGAAATTAATATCATGTAAGCTACATTATTAGACCTATACAATATAATTATAAATCAGCATTAAAGATAGTCTATTTATAGTACAGAGAGTATTGACTCATTCTGATCTACAAACTGTTCCGTGACAAAGATGTGTTAAACTTTGGGAGGTAATTTGAACAAATCTGTAGAGCCGAAAAATTCCGAATATATATGTGTGTGTGTGTGTGTGTGTGTGTGTGTGTGTGTGTGTGTGTGTGTGTGTGTGTGTGTGTGTGTGTGTTTTTACCGATAACCCATGAACCGGTATTTCTTTGGTGAGATGGCTACCAATACTTTTTTTGGGACATTTGAGCATGCTATCAACAGATTTTTTTCCTTATGTATAACTAATCCCAAACTTTGAGTTATAAAAAATATAATAAATTTAATTAAAATTATTCCACGGGTTTTGGGTATAGAATGTAGAACACAGCAAACGACAAATGGGCAAATATCATTCTAAAAACCACCTTTCGTCCTCTAAAAACTAATATATTTGTTAGAAACTTGACATCGAGTATTTAGCCATACGTACTGAGTGTTCCAAAACTATGGGACCCTTTCCGTAACTTTTGAACGGGTTGAAACAAGAAAATGAAACGTAGGTAATATCTTCGGATAAATAGGACCTGCTTTAAACAAATATCAACATCATTCTCTCGGGGGCATCCTTAGGGGGACAACAACACACAATTAGAAGCATACTTTCAACATTTCTTGTAATTTAGTAATGTAAAATTGTGAGAATGTGTGTTTTCAAAATTTTATTACTATTTTGATGTTTCAGTAGTTTTGTTTATTACCTGCGTAAACAAAATGAGTTAAAATAAAATTTGGTTAGTTAGGCCTACATCATTTAATCAATAATAAAGGTCATTATGATATTCATTAAATGGTTTCTATTAATAATCTTTGTAACTAACGTTAAAATGTTCTAATTTATTTTATTACCATAAATCAAAAATTTGAAAGTACGAGATTGGTCCCAAACTTATGGGACACTTTGTATATGGGAGAATGGAAAAAAGACAATTAAAAAAAATTTAAATAAGTAAAACTTAATTAAAAAACATTGTTCATAAAAACATAGGCTAAGTCTGCTAGAGAGTGCCTATTTAGGGACGTTTATTCAACCAAATTTAAATGTAGGCTGGAATTAATACCAATTTACACTCACTTTATATGAGAAATACATTTCTTAATTAATGGAAAATTATATATTGAACAATTACAAGACGTAACTGAATAACGGGCGTGGTATAGTTCGACACACTTTTAAAAATATAATTTTTAGAATGTTAGCGAGAGTCGATCCCAGTCTTAAAAGCTTCTAATCCCCGGATCAGGCCTTTGTCTAATTTTGACGCTTTTCCATTTTTTTCTTTCTGGACGATTATTCCCGCCATCGTTACTAGTGGATGCATTCGAGGAAGAGGCGACTGAAAACAACACTGTAACTCCGTGTCTCCATGCCTCCGCCTCGATTCCGCTCAATTTCAGGCTGTAATTGCGCGAGGGTTGTTAGACATAGAGGGTGAAATCCTGGCAACGGTGGTCGGGGTTTTTATCTGAAAATAAATAGGCCTAATCAATATTTACTCAAATTCTATAGGCCTACACTATAATATTGATTAGTCGCTCTTTTCTTCGGCAACATTCTCAAAAAATCTTATTAATCTTAACTAGTTACGTTTCATCCGTATGGAAACCAAACAGGGGGAAAAAAACAACAAAACATTGTTGAGGTTGTTAGCCTATAGTTTCTAAATGAAATAAAAGAGAAGAAAAACACGATGTGAACCGTAATAGCACTTATCCAGGCAATCGTACAAAGTTAATTAAAGCAAATCTTTTTAATTTAATGGCCAAAAGTTGGTTTCTTGGGCCTTTTAGAAAATAATAAATTGTATTGGTAGATCAAGAAGTCTCGCCCAGTAGGATAAGTTTAAAACAGTTGTTACACAGGTTGTCTGAACATCTCACTACTTACTTAACGTCGGTTAGGCCCTAACTAGTCTCGTCTCGCTTCGCTCGTGTAAGTGTTTCGACCCAGTTGGATCTCGTAGCTATAGACTACAAATACCTTGGAATCTAGAGGTGAGGTTGGTACCATTAGGCCTACGTGAAGAATTGAAATCTGAATATATTTTCTTTAAATTTAATGTGTTAAGTTGAATAACTGTTTAAAACAACCGATATTTTGATTTTTTCAAGAATTTCAATAGGTTCTAATGAGTATACTATAATTCCCAATACCAAATTTCATGTTAATTTCTTAATTTTTGTACAGACAATAACAACGACGGACGGAAGAAATTATCTTTTGCGGTTTCCTGAGATCATTCAAAAAACTGACGTCGAAATTCTTTTCGATTACAAAACTTACACTATATTAAAAAAGAAGAAAATGTCACTTTTATTAATCACTTTAGATTAAAGTTTTGACTTTCTCAAAATAATAAATAATATCTAAGTTTTTATACTTATATTTATTGTGAGAGGGATAAAACTATAGGACGGTTTTGATTGTATTTAGCGTTTAAAAACAACCATTAACAGGCCTTCGTAATACGCAACCAAATAATCGAAAAGGGGGGAGAGGTTAATATATATATATATATTTTGTCAACGTTAGGTAGTCTATAAAAAGAAAATATATATTATCTGGAAAAAAAAAATTATTCAAAAGAAAATTTGCAATTTTAATGTCGGCAACCTTGTACAAATTCATATAAAAAATTTAAATGTTTAACTCCTTCCTGTATATATATTCTGAATCTTCTGCTATTTTTTAAAAGTAGGCTTAATTATATTTGTGTTCCTCAGTACAAGCATGGATATTCCTCAACACCCAAACCACAGTTGAAAGCTGTTCCAGAATGTAGTGCGCTGCTCTGGTCTCAAATTGTACAAAGGTTGCCGGACAATATTAACGAAGTCACTTGTATTGAAATCTTTCCTTGACAGAAGGCATTTTATTCGGTGGAGGCGTACCTTCAATTGTAAATATTTTATATAGCCTATGTATGTTATTTGTATTAATATGTTTATCCCCATTTGTACTGTATGTGTCTGTTGTAGCCCTATGTGTGACAGTTCAATTTTTTTGGTTGAAGTTTTAAGGCGAAAAACCATTTGTCATAATCGCCTTTAAAAAATTGCTAACAAGTTGCTTTGCCTTAAAATCTTAAAAGTGAAACAGGAGGCTAAGAACAATAAGAATATGAAAACTAGATAAACAAAAATAATAATAATAATAAAATCTCAAATGTTTACTGCAGCATAGCTGCAAAATAAGGCTAAACATATTATTACTATCCCTCAGATATTTCATTTTTCAACAAACTTAACATAAAATGTATTTTTTTACTGTCTCACAAACCAGTAGTATAGAGAAAGTTATGTATCATAAAATATATGACCAGTTTTTTTAGGATATATCCGTTTTGAGGCCCCCTCAGACGAAAAAGGTACTTTTTGGAATGAGGTCTATCTGGCGCTTATTCGTGCAGTACTATACAGCCCAAATGGTTGGTACAATTTTAACAAAATTAGATAAGTGGTGTATTATCTTGGGGATTTTTTGAATATTTTTTCGATAAACAAAATTTGGGGGTTGCCGCCATAAGAAAAAGACAACATAAAATTACGATTTTCTAAATCGGCTCTACCGATTTTAATAAAATTTGAAAATTAATGAGGCAATCCCGAGTGCATAAATTGAAAATATTACGGCTCAGGAATAATTGATCAAAAGCAGAAAATGATCCGTCAATAATCGAACACGATTTTCGCTTAGGACTTATTTATGGCACAAGCGAAGCAAGTTTAAGGCGCTCGTTGGGGGTTTCGTCCCCTAACCTTGTTGGCTTTTGACAAATCGGGAAGAGGGGGGGGGGAGGAAGAATTGACATTGTATCAAAGTTTAAGATCAAAACTAATAATTTCCTCACATTATATAATTTTGGACATCTAAAGTCATTAAAATTTTGCAGCCATTCTAGAACATCCAAGTGTCGTAAGAGTGTGAAATTTCATGATTTTAGCACCCCTATGAAGTGTGTTGGGATTTTGTGGAAATGTACAAAATTTTACTTAAAATCAAAAAGTTCTAATTAAAGTGTAACCGATGGAGATACGAAAAAGTCATACAAAGAAACTTGAAGATTACGCCAAATCCGTGGCTGCTGATGAAATCGGATTATCGATAGGTCTTACCGTTTTGGTTAGGTTATTTTAGGTTAGATTAGACCTCCAAAAAACATCTACAGGGACTTTAAAGTTGCGTTCGCCATTTTAGTTATATTCGGGTGTTAAATTTTTTAATTTTTCATTTTCCCCTTCCGTTATAAGCTATAAGTCTGACAAATTTCAAGTTTCTAGCTCATATAGAAGTAGGCTAGAATTTGTATACATGAGTCGCACAATGGCTTGTATATACAGAGAGTTTCCAAACAATGTTCCAAAACTTCAGAATATGGTTCCTTGGATCAAAATAAGTGAAAAAGTTTCAACAACATATGTCCTAAAATGAATAATTTTCCGTCTGTCCACTATTTTGTGTTTTTACAAAATACATTATATTTTTGGAAATAAATTACATATCAAATCCAAATTTTGTATACATATTTTTTATCATTGTACTAAAAATTCGACTTTCGAGCGGGAGTTTAATTTTGTTTAGAAGTTAATGGTTTTGGATAAAATAGACTTTAACATTTTTAATGGCCGCCATTTTGAAAACATGCAACGGAAAGTCCTGATTTTTGGTACATTGATAGTCACATTAAAAATGTGTATGTCAAATTTGGAATTGATATTTGATTTATTTCCAATAATATAATGTTTTTTTTGTGAAAACACAAAATGGCCAACAGACGAAAACTATATATTTTAGAACATATGTTCATAGGGACTTTTTACTTATTTTAATACAAGGAACCATATCCTAAAGTTTTGGAACATAGTTGAGAAACACTCTGTAGGGCCTATATCAGATTTGTTATAAAATGGTTGTTTTCCACATTTTGGCTGTTTGATTGGTTTTGGGGATGAATGAAAAACTTGTTTTTGCTTAGTCTATATCTTAGAATAGTATAAAAATACAAAATGTTTGTCGATGAAACCTAGAAATTTCCATTCTTGGAGTTTTAAGTAAATCTTATTATTTTTTAGGAAAATTTGGTTTTTGTAAAAGCAACACAGTTTGCGACCTATATTGTTTTGCTGGTATTTCGATTGTGAATGGGTGTGTGAAAATGTTTGTGCGACGTTTATTTTATTCAGTTTCCTAATTTGCTGTTTCCAATTTAAATACAATTTAACCCAGATATTTCAGACTACCGACTAAACAATTTTCAAAAATCATCTACCAAACTAACATTTTTTTCTCGTCGAATAGTTGTGGTTTTGTTTATGAATTGTTTTACATCGTTTATTTGACTTGAAATGAGCATCACTTGTGGAAACTTTAAACACTAAATAAATGAAAGAATAACCACGATATTCCACAATAAACACAAGACGACGTTTCCTCCATTGTTTCATGGTAATAACCTGAAAGTTGTATTATTACCAACAAAATCTCTATATATGTAACAACTATGGATAGTGACTAATTCATATAAACGTTGTCTTGTTGTTAATAAAGTGTTTGTTGGAAGTTCTTTTATTTTATTTCATTTAATGCGTGTATTTTGTTTTGCAAATACTGCTTTTAGAAATTAAGACAGGAATAAAACCTAATATATTCAAATCCGTGAACAAATAAATTTGATTATGATAAAATAAACTGACGCAAAATTTAAGATGTTTCCAAGCGAACTTGAAATCGGTAAGTAGGTACAGAGGTTTGATCGTTAACCTACCCATTATGAAATAAGAGGACTCTAAGATAAAAGGTTACAATATTTAAATATTTAACTCTTGATATAGCAGTCAAATTTACCAAACTTTTTAAAATCATTAACGAAATGTCAAACTGTAGCATACATTTCCCGATAAGTGCCCATCCGAAATAATTGAAAGGAATTTGTAAATGTTTAAGACAAACAAGTAATGCAAAAATAAAAAAAAAAATACTCTCTTTTAATCAGAAAATTGGTCGACTTTTGAACGAATGTAAAAGCTTACGTATAAATGACCCAAATAAAGCAATATTCAGAGTAAAAAGAATAATCTCTTTCAGTCTGAAATTCGTGTGATTTATTATTTTTTTTAAATTTACTCATAGTCTAAACAATAAAGCAATACTTAGAAGTAAAAGAATAAACTCTTACAGTCAGAACATTAGTGTGATTTAAAAAGAATGTAAAATTTTACTTATAGACTAAAACAGAAAGTTTTAACCATGTTTTCTATTAGACAATTACAAAATAAATGAAGTGATCACAGAATTGGAAGAATGTGTTCATATAATAAATAATAAAAATGACCGGAGTTTTTATCGTGTTTTCTATTAGACAAATGCAAAACAAATAAAGTAACCACAGAATTATAAGAACATGTATGCTCATTTAATACAAAAATTGGCCGGAATTTTTTATCGTGTTTTCTATTAGACAAATGCAAAACAAATAAAGTAACCACAGAATTATAAGAACATGTTTGCTCATTTAATTAAAAATTGACCGGAATTTTTTATCGTGTTTTCTATTAGACAAATGCAAACAAATAAAGTAACCACAGAATTATAAGAACATGTTTGCTCATTTAATACAAAAATTGGCCGGAGTTTTTAACGTGTTTTCTATTAGACAAATGCAAAACAAATTAAGTAACCACAGAATTATAAGAACATGTATGCTCATTTAATACAAAAATTGGCCGGAATTTTTTATCGTGTTTTCTATTAGACAAATGCAAACAAATAAAGTAAAAGAATTATAAGAACATGTTTGCTCATTTAATACAAAAATTGGCCGGAGTTTTTAACGTGTTTTCTATTAGACAAATGCAAACAAATAAAGTAATACAGAATTATAAGAACGTGTTTGCTCATTTAATACAAAAATTGGCCGGAATTTTTTATCGTGTTTTCTATTAGACAAATGCAAAACAAATAAAGTAACCACAAAATTATAAGAACATGTTTGCTCATTTAATACAAAAATTGACCGGAGTTTTATCGTGTTTTCTATTAGACAAATGCAAAACAAATAAAGTAACCACAGAATTATAAGAACATGTTTGCTCATTTAATTAAAAATTGACCGGAGTTTTTAACGTGTTTTCTATTAGAAAAATGTAAAATAAATAAAGTAACCACAGAATTGGAAGAATATGAGTTTTTAATGCAAAAATTGACCAAGGTTTTAAACCTGTTTTGTATTAGACAAATGTAAAATAAATAAAGTAATTGACAAAGTTGGAAGAATATGCTCTTTTAATCGGTAAATTAGTAAAAGTTTTAAACTGGTGTTGACACTACACGCATCGTCATCTGTGAATGGTGGATGGACAGACACTACATAAGTAATTCTATTTGGTTCTTCAACTTAATGATAGGTCATTACGTGTTAACAACCAACAAATACGGCTTAACAATAATATTTCTAAACAAAATTGTTCGGACAACAAAGTAGTTTTCCATTTCAAATATTTTCTTCTGTTTAAAATGACCTCGGGTCAATAATAATTTTCTAATGGTGATAAATTTATCCAATCCAAAGTTGTTTACATAGGAACGCTATTTTTGATTGGTTGTCGTCATGGAAACCGTACAACCCTAGCTAGGCACGTCATCGACTGTGGGGGAGAATGAAGCCTGCAACTTCATAGTATGTGTTCGTATGTAATAGTTGTCATACATTGAATATAAGTTGAGCTAATATCAGTCAATATTCTTAAAGAAGATGTCTCACACGCGCCTACTACTCAGTAATGGGGAGAGGGGGTATCAGGGGTGCAATCATAAATCAAATGATCTTTTATTCATAAAAAAATATAATAAACTTTCTAACTTACCCTAGATGCACTCTCTTGATAAAACAGCACATGCTCCACAAAAATATAAATAAAACGCGGGCGTGAAAACCAGTAAATTGTTGTAAACACAACCAGCATTTAAAACACAAGAAAATTACAAATATACGATCACCAAATGAACGAAAACACTTTATTTGTGTTATACGAAACGACGTTTCAATGATTAAGTCATCATCTTCAGTTGTTACATGCACGCAAACCCTACTGACAACGGACTGATTGAACTCTATGTAGGTCATTACAAATGATTAAATAACATACGATGTTATAAAATAATATCAACTATTGTAATTCAATTTTCAATAAAAAACCAAAGAGTGGGGGAAAACAAAAGATAACTACATACTTATTTATATCAGTACTGTAATAATGAAATATATATGTCTTATTTGCCTATTTTATAGGTCGCCTTCGTTAAATATGGGTGTGGCAAGCCAGGGACCTTACCTGCATCTACACCTTTCTTCATGTAGTTTTAGGATAGATCCCTCTCTTTCTTCTTTCCGATCAGGCTTCACTTGATAAACTCTTGTTGTTTTCTGACCCTGTTGCTAATAGAGTATTCCAGGGTTATGGATTTTATTTTATGTTCTTTTACTCTTTTTTTCGGCGATGATTATCGAGAGGTTTTTCGCTTTGAAAAAATTTAGAAAAAAATATTTTTTTTTTTTTTTTTTTTTTTTTTTTTTTTTTATTATTACAACTGAGTACAAACCCATCTAGTAATTTACATTTAACAATATATACACTTTGAGGGAAAATAACCCATTGGTCATTACTCCCTTAATGTCCAAAGTCCATTAAGTCGAATGGTTTCATTCGTTTCAGTCTTCTAACTAAACCTGTTGTATCCATCAATCTGCGTATCTCCGGATGCTCATGTTGCTCAATGCGATGTCTGTGCTTGCTTGCTTGCTTTTTTATTTCTTCTTCAACCGTATCCATTTTCAAATCCCTATGCAAGTTGTCATTTCTTATATACCATGGTGCATCAACAATACATCGGAGCACCTTATTTTGAAAGTTTTGTATGTTTTTTATGTTAGACTTCTTTGTACAACCCCATAGCTGTAATCCATAGGTCCACACGGGCTTTAAGACTTGCTTGTATATGAGCATTTTGTTATGGATTGATAGTTGGGAATTCCTTCCCAGAAGCCAATACATATTTCTGAATTTAAATTTTAACTCTTGAACTTTCTTTTCAACGTGTTCCTTCCATTTCAATTTCACGTCCAAAGTCATTCCCAGGTATTTCGCGGTATTAACATGAGGAACTTGTACAGAATTGATTAAAATTGGTGGGTGATAATCAATCTTTAAGTTGGTAAAGTTAACATTGGCTGATTTTGATCCATTTAAACCAATACGCCACTTCTTGGTCCATCTGCTCACCGCATTGGAGGCCCTCTGGAGCTTCCCTGCAGCTTCCTCAATTTTCGTCCCAGTTGCTAGTATTGCAGTGTCGTCTGCAAAAGTAGCTATTGTTACATCTTTGTCATTTGGAAGATCTCTAGTGTAAAGTAAATACAAGACCGGTCCCAGCACGCTACCTTGTGGAACACCCGCTGATATCCTCTTTAATATGGAGTATTCTCCCTCAAATTTCACTCGGAAATGCCTCTCAGTCATGTATGACTTGAGTATTTCGAAATATTGTTTAGGTAGTTCTTTTTCTAGTTTCCACAACAGACCCCTATGCCATACCTTGTCAAAGGCCTGTGCTACATCCAAAAAGACACTTGCACAAATTTCTTTTTTCTCCAATGTGTTTTCTATGATACTTGTAATTCTATGAACTTGATCTATTGTAGAAAATCTTTGTCTAAAGCCAAATTGATGGTCAGGGATGAGATTTCGTTCCTCAATAATGGGCCTGAGTCTTCTTAGAAGCAGCTTCTCGAATAATTTTGAAATTATTGGGAGCAATGATATTGGTCTATATGACTTCCTATCATTTGGTGATTTATCCGGTTTTAATATCATGATGACTTCCGCTACCTTCCACTGTAGGGGAACATACCTAATCCTTAAGCTTGCATTTATTATGTGCAGTAGCTTTCTAAGTCCTTTCTCGGGTAGATTTTTAATTATTTGCCCAGTAATCAAGTCATACCCTGGTGCTTTATTCACATTCAAATGGTTTTTGATTTCATTTTTCAGTTCCCTCAGTGTTACTGGTAATATTTCCATTTCATCATGTTTTTTTATATCGGGAACACTTTCTTCAGCACTTTGCTTAGGGAGAGGCTGGAACGTCTTTTCTAAGAATGTTGCAAAGAGATCTGCCTTTTCCTTAGGACTTCTTGCCCAGGCTCCATTGTCATTCTTAATTGGAGGAATTTGTATTTTAGGCCTTTTGATTCCTTTTGTTGCCTTCCAAAGTGAATAATCTCTGTCCTTTGTGGGAGATAAATGTTTTAAGTATCTATTAATAGATTCATTCTTGTAATCTTTAATAGAATTTTTAACTTTGTTGCACAACCTGTTAAGTATTTGCTTATCTTCTGGTGCTCTACTCCTTTGCCATTTTTTCCGAGCCTTCCGTTTATCTTTAATTAGCCGTCTTAATTCGACTGGATAGTACTTTACTTCATTTCTTTTCATGTAGCTCACTGGAGTACTCTTCCAAGCAGCGCCCTGAACAATCCCAATAAATACCTCGAGCTCATCCTCCAACTGACTTGAATTTTTAATCGGTACATTTAGCTTTATATTTTCTTCTATTATGCTACTGAAAAATTTCCAGTTAGTTTTCCCACTTGTTATTTTTGGGACGGGTGCCTTGTTTTTTACTATCAGCTCACTTATTGTCATAATAACTGGTGTATGGTCCGAGGAAAGACTCTCATTATCTTCTATATGAATGTAGTTTTCTGAAATTCCTTTAGTAACAAAGAAATCTATGATATCAGGTGTCTTGTCGAATTTATGAAAATATGAATCTAAAAATTGGAAACGTTTCTTTAGCATTCAAATATCTATCATTGAAATAAGTTAGAATGTTTATTTTAGATGTAAAAACATTTCATTTCAAAACATTATTAAGGAGTTATTGATGAGAGTTGCAGCTGAAAAGTTTTCGTTCAATCGTTAAAGAGTATTTGGTAAATTTATCTTGAAATACCAGTGTTAAAATCGATGGATATAGCTGGTTTAAAAAAAAGGGAATCTACAGGAATGCTTTCAAAAACTTGTTAATATTAACTTTTTCAACTGTATTGCCTGTATGTTTTAAGACCATTATTGGATCAAATGTAAACCAGTTTATAACAAAGATTTCCATGATTATAATACAAGAGGAACAAACAGTTTGCAGTATTAGTCTCGTATAAATATTAACAGAAAGCTTCCCTCGTAAGCTGGTATAACATTTAACAAACTTCCAGACCGCATAAGACTGGAAGAACATATTTAGTAATTCAAAAACAGCCTGACAACTATTATTGTCAGGGTCCTTCTACTCGGTGAATGATTTTAAGTCATTCATTAATCCTTCAATTGCTCAGTTCGGAGTATTTTTAGTATAACATTTTTATTCAATTTGTAATATTTGGTATATTTAATTAGTATTTTAAACTTATTGTGTTATTGTTTTGTTATAAACAGTAATTTATTGTAAGTTTTAGTAGTAGGCCTATATTTTTAATTAATGTAATTTCATTGATGAAACATGACTATGACCATATATGATTGTAATTTTTAATAAATAAAATGAAATTTTGTTTTGGCGAATAGTAATTTGCAAAAAGGTTTATTTTGATGGGGTGGAGTGTATTTTCTACTACAGTTTCAGGTTGTTGTTGCTGAATATTCTGTCTCCGAAGAATAGAACACTTTTGTCCGCTTTTCAAAATTCATGGTATTCGTCCGTTTAGACATTTATTAAGTTATCTTGTTTTGATGATTTACCGTTTTAGGGTGGGGGGGGGGGGGTCAGTTAATTAACAAACTCTCTTGATGTATCGCCAAAATAATTCGTAAATCGAGTAGCAATTCGATTTTTCCCAAGTTGTTTAAAGGAGAAAAATCTCTCGACCGACATCGCCTTATAAAAAAAGGAAGAAAAGATCATAAAAGATAAACCACTAGCCTTCGAATATTCTAATAGTGTCAGAGTCGGAAGAGAACATGGGTTGGTCAAGAGAGACATGATAGGAAATAAAAAGAGAGGGAGTATATGAAAAAAATGTACAGATACAGCTAGGTACCTCAGGATTGACAATATAAGTGAACTCCTGAATGTATTTAGCCCTTCGAAACCCATATGTGAATCTTATTATATTTTTACTTTCGGGAATATTCACTTCAAATTAGTTCAGCGAAATATATGATAGAATTGAAAATTGTTAGGTGAACGGGGAGAAGATTTAATATGTTTAATTGTGTAATTATTAAATTAGATTTAGCCTAGTTCGGTTTTTGATATTGTATAACTTAATTGTATTTTGTTTAGTTCACTGCATTTGCTTTTTATATTTTTATTGAAATTATTTATTTTAAACGTTAATAATGGATAGACTCAATAATTATTTCATTTTTAATATGAATTAAATTTTAGTATTAGGCCTATTTAAATTTTATAACATACTCGGATCTAAACAATAAAATTTACTTAGGCCTATAAAGAAAGGAATTTAAAAACAAACAAAAACAAATATAAACAGAACAATACTATGAGAAAAATAACAGATAATATACTATATTAAAAAATTGTAATTTAGTTAAGTCAAAAACAAAACAAAAATAAATAAAATAAAAGAAAAAAAAAAAAAACAACAACAACAACAGAAAACTTGATCTACAACGAAAACATAATGCTCTGATACGACAGAGTCCTATTTTTGGCAGTTTTTGTACATCCACTCTTTTGCCGATTTTTACATATTGTGGTATATTTTCAGATTTAGTTTCGTTTATTTGGTAATGTTGTGTTGACCTACCATATCTATGAATCTCATAGAGGTTATGGCTTACAGAGGTAAGCTACCTAAAATAATAAATAATAGAAAAACAACAACTGTTGCCGAAATAACTGTTTTTCTATTAGAATAATTGCTAATGTTTTTATTTTACAAATATAGCTGTCCCAAATAACTGTGTTTTTTACAATTACAATTATCCTAACACATGACCTGTTTTTACAGTGGACACGGTTTCTACAACAGATTTTCTACAATTCCAACGGCCATATAAACGTTTTTAGTAAATACAACGTCAAAAATAAGATTTTTTAAAAAAATTTTACAAATACAATAGTCCTAAAGCAAGGTTTATTACAAACGTAACGGTTAATCAGCTGTTTTTTGTTGTTTATATTTAGAACAGTTATAAAATAAATGTGTTTCTTTACAAATACTATTTTGCAATAATTGTTTTTATTTTACAAATACAACAGCCCTAAAAACGGGGTTTAATAGAAATAAAACTGCCCATTAACTATTTTTTATTTACACAGAAACGGCAACAATAAATGTTTTCTTTACAAATACTATAATTACAATAACTATTTTTTTATTTTGCAAATTCAACGGCCCTAAAAACGGGGTTTATTACAAATGTAACGGCCAATTAACTGTTTTTGTTTATATTTAGAAGGTCATGATAAATGATTCTCTTTACAAATACTATAGTTACAATAACTGTTTTTATTTTACAAATAAAAATGTCGAAAAAACTGGGTTTATTACAAATATAACGCCAATTAACTATTTTTTGTGTGTTTATATTTAAAAACGTCAACAATAAATGTTTTTCTTTGCAAATACTACAATTCCAATAACTGTTTTTATTTTACAAATACAACGGTCCTAAACACTGGGTTTTCTACATATTTAACGCCAATTAAATGTTTTTTGTGTGTTTATAATAAAAAAAAATTTTTTTAATGTTTGCAAATACTACAATTCCAATAAGCTAACTGTTTTTATTTTACAAATTCAACGGCCCTAAGAACTTTGTTGGTTATAAATACAACAGTCCTAATAACTGTTTTTATGTATAAATACAACTGTCTTAATTGTTTTTTATTCATGAATACAGCGGTCCTAATAACTGATTTTTGTTTATATATATATATATATATATACAACAGTCCTAATAAAGAAACACTATTTCTTTAAGCCTCAGTAGATCTTTGCGTTTTGTTTTCTTCCAATCAATTCAGCAATGTTATTATTATTATTTTTTTAATTAAGAATTTTATTAAAAGACCATATTTAAAATAACATTTATTAACATTTCCTGTCCCTATTCTTAGTAATTAATTAGCAGTGAATAATATTTATAATACGTTGAGTGGGTGGAAATGAAATGATTGTGTTAGGTTAATTTTCTGCAATAGTTCAGATATCATATCATATTAAATCACACACAAACAATTGTATTTGTTTCAGAAAATGGACATATATTACCACTACAGATACAGATTCACCTGCAGTTTAACATTATCGTTTTGAATCATTGAATGTTGTTGAGTGCTAAGGTAGTATCAACAGAGAGGAAAGTATGTATAAAAATCTTCAAGATTTAACGTTCACGTACATTTTATGTTTAAAAACTACGAGACCTAATTTTTAAAACGACACATCCTTAGCTTGTCTATGTTTTATTTTCTTGCCATATATACAGCTTTGAAGCTCTCCAGACCCGAATAACCGACACCTTATTACCTTGGAAACTGCTTGCGTAAATACTATTTCATGCTCTTGTGTCAATTATTTTATTATCACTTCTATGTATATTGATTTTTATTTTCACAGTAAGACATAAAAGACAGATATATTAACCATTATTATTATTTTTTATATTTTTGTGTTGTATTTTTAAATTAGTTACTCTATTGTTTAGCCATCTGGGATTATTTATTTTGTTTTCTATTATATTCTTCATGTGTCTATTAATGTGTTTAAAATATTCAGTTTTAATTTAACTTAGTTTCTTTATTATATTTATGTATGTATTTATATTTTTAATTTATCTGTTGTAATAAAATTTATTTTTCTTTAACTTTATTTAGTTTCATTTCCTAACCATTTGTAGTCTACATTTTATGTTTTCGTGTTTTGTTTATATTTTATTATTTTTATAACTATGTCTATTTTTCTCTATGGTGTCACCCCCTCCCCCTTGCATCTAATGTGTGTTAATTTTTTAACCATGTATACAAGAAATACAACATATGCAGATATACAACCTAATCAGTTACATCCTAATCAGATATACAACTAATATATATATATATATATATATATATATATATATATATATATGTCTAATATATAATATATATATATATATATATATATATATATATATATATATATATATATATATATATATAGTCTTATAATAATAAATGACTAAAAGAAAGCAAAAGCGGAACCAAAAAATAAATAAATAAATTAAAAATTAATTAATTAATAAAATATCTTGAAAAATAAAATAAATAAATAAACCAAACATAAGACACTTAGTCTATTTGTAAAAGCATTGGATTTTTTTTTGTACAGTGCATATTTTGTGTTTCTCTGAGTTTCTTTTTATTATTATTTGTTCCTTTTTTTGTTTTTTATTAAACATTCCATTGTTTGTTAGTTCTATTAGTTAGTAATTCGAAATGGGATTTAAAATTGTTATTATGCATCTGATTTAGACTTTGGAGAAATGGTAATACTATTAATCTTCAACTGTATAACATTGTGTATAAGATGGTGGGATTAGACTTGGGGGTGTGACCAAATTGCTTTCCTGCTGCTATCTGGTTGAAACATTATCCTTGTATAGGCCTATTACAGTTCAGTTGCAAGGTGGTGTACATATAAAAATAATGAGTTAGTCATTGAAAAGTTTTATTGTGGAAAATAAAGTATTAATTGTGAAAAAATGTGTTTTCTTTCATTTGGTGATGATAACAATGGTGTGTGAAACAAATTTACCGCCCACCCCTCTATTGTACCATCACTAAGCACAAAAATTGTCTAACTTTCTCTCACAGTGAATACACGGCTTGGGACTCTAGCTGGATCTACACTTTGTTTCATGTTGTTATGGGTTATATCCCTCTCTTTACCTTTCCTATCAGGTCTCTATTCACCAACTCTAGTTCTTCACCAACTTTGACTCTATTGGAGTATTTATTTTATGTTTTTTTTTCGTAAGACTATGATGACCGAGAGGTTTTCACCTTTTCAAGAAAACTAAAGAAACCTTTCTCACACATTCACACATGAAGACAAAACCTAAACATACAAAATTTATTCTTTCGACGATTATTCTGAGTCAGGATTTATATGGATGGCCATTCACTCTCTTTATATGTTTAAAACTCTCCCTTCATCGTCGCTTTTTAAAAAAATAAGAATTAGTACAAAATAAAGACTCCTAGCCCTCGAATACTCTATTAGCGTCAGGGTTGGACAAAAACTGATATGAAAGATGAAGACTACATGATAAAATATTTTGATCCAACCAGGTGGTGATACAGCAGGAGAACTATGCAGTCTAGAAACGTTAGTACTTACTGGAAACTAAGATTACAGGTAACTTGTGATTTTACATATATGTATGCAACGGAATTATTAAAAGAAAATTTCAATTTCTCAAATGTAACAATCGAATTGTAGTACTGAAAATGTGCTTGTCCTGTGATGTACAATTGCATCATGCTTGGAGAAAGAGGGGGGTGGGGGGCAGTAGAGACGCCAATATCGTTGATAATATGATGATATGAAGGCGGAGTATTACGTGTTATAACTTTTTTCAGTGAAGTAAGACAAATTGAACATAAAGTTGTAACACGCATGACATGTCAAAGGTATTCATTTAAAACAAATATTAGTTTTAGAGGACATATTTGTCTTAACTTCGTTGGAGTTGCTTAAATGGTATTACAGATTAAGCTCAGAAAATGTTTTTCAATGTTTTTTCCGAATTCTAAAATTATGGGTATCAGGTTAGGTTAGGTTAGTGTTACGATCCACCCAGACGTCTGCATTCGTAACACATTCTTATCGAATTGTAAAGATAAATTAATTATATTTGGCGGTAGTTTTTTCATAAAAATCCAAGAAATCGGTTGTAGGAAACTCAAAAATTTAAATTTTCAATATTACCTAATGGTATTTATTTATAAATAGAAGGAAATTACTACTTCAGATGGAAGTTGTTAAAACAGCCAATCGTAGTAATGATTTTCTTTTTTCTACACTAGAAATTTATGTTTTCTTTAAAATTTGCATTTGCATACCTGTACCTAAAATTAAAAGTTAGATTGCTAGAAGTAAAATGTTAAGCTATTGCAAACGATATGTTAGGTTGTTTTATATGGAGTTTTGTTATTTTATTTAAACCCTCTGACACTACCAATTCCAATTTCTTAATAATTAAAAAAAATTGTGGTTATCCTGTTGTCAACTTCATATAATTTTGCAATCCATTTTATAAATCTTAGGTTATACTAAAATCATCACAAGTCCATTCTTATATTTTTAGTTTTAGTGTTAATTTCCAACAAATCTCTAGGCTACTAGCCTATGTTGGCCATTTTCACTTCTCTGATGTGAAACTATAAGTCAGATTCTGGTGGATTCAGATTGATTCAGATAGTGTTGAAAGTGTAAATCTGTCAGTCAGATTCTGTTGTATTCATATATATTCAACTGGTAGGCTATGAACAGTGAGAAGTCGTCAGTCCGATTCTGGTGGATTCGCATTCTTTAAACGTATATGGAAACTGTGAAAGCGTCAGTTCGATTTCGGTGGATTCACATTGATTCAGCTGGTATGAAAGTGTTTAACCCCCAATCATATTGTGAAGATTTCAGATTGATTCACTTGGTGTGAAAAGTGTGAACCCTTCAGTCAGATTCTGGTGGATTCACATTGATGCACCTGGTATGAAAAGTGTGAAACCTTCAGTTAAATACTGCTGGATTGAAGTTGATTCACCTGCCATGTAATCCTTACGCCATCAGTTAGATTCAGATTGATTCATCTGCTATGCAAATCATGAAACAGTCAGTTGGATTTTGCAGGATTCAGATTGATTACCCTGCTATGAAAATCATTAAACCGTTAGTTATATTCTGGTGTATTTAGATTAATTCACCTACCACGAAAATCCTGTAACCATCAATTAGATTCTCGTGGATTTAGATTTCATCTGCTATAAAAATACTGAAACCGTCAATTAGATTCTGAAGGATTCAGATTGATTCACTTGCTATGAAAATCCTGAAATTGTCAGTTAAATTACTTTGGATTCATATTGATTCACCCGCTATGAAAATCTTGAAGAATCCAGTTAGATTATTGTGGATTCACATTGATGCAACTGGTATGAAACGTGTGAAACAGTTAGTCAGATTCTGGTGGATTCAGAAAATGTTTTGAAAAGTGTGAAACTTCAAGTGTGACCCAAGTTTAGATGGTTGGTCTGGTTTGACCAAGGTGCCAGAAAGATCAAGGCGCGGAATTGGAAAAAGACTGCTGACGAGACATTTTTCTGCAAGTCAAGACTGAACATAGTTAATAAATTGTAGACGTATGTATATTTTAAGAATAGTAACAGAGCTTTATAAATTGTTCACCTACCACCTGGAGTTACCGGCTAGTAAACGCAGTATTATTATTTCATTTGAATTTATCAAATTGTAGATCCTCCCAAAAAATATTGGTCGTTATCTTTTCAAATTTTGTTCTTTCAATTTTTAAGATGAAAACTATAGCGGTCATTATGGCCTTAACAAAATTGAACATAGCTCATTAATTTAAAACTAACTATTGTTTTTAAATGTGAAAGTAACCATGGAGATCGTCTTCAAAAGTGGGCACACATTTATAAATTAGCTAAAACGAATGAAATGTTATAGTTTACATCCCAAACCACATGTTGAAAAATATTACAGTTTTGAGTAATAGGAAAACACCATAACGATAAACATTATCGTGGTATTTTACTATCTGCTTAGCACGTTCATTTTGTTCACATGTCTTCATATTTCACCGTCATTGTCTCAAAACCACTATGGATAATTTTGAGGCATTTTACCGATTATGATGGTGTCATGGTCCATGGTCAATTTCAGCTCTTGACTCTCAGGAAGTATTTGCTTAATTGGGCGTAATTAAGGAAGACGCAGTGTGACGTCCAATGAGACTCCCAGACATATTCTTCTGGATCGTGAGTGACTGGTGACTAAGGAAATAGGTCTCTTTGGAACAGGGGAGAATTGGACAAGAACTGCTAAGTCTCGTTGAAGGCTCTAAGGCTGGTTTGTACTGTTAAGACTGCTTGGCTGATGAGCAGTGGCTTCGATTCTAAATCTCTCAATAACTTATTAGACTATCTCTTTACTCGGAATTTACGGAAAGATAACTGTAAATACCTTTTGTTTGATATAGGTGTTCGGGAACGGAGTACAATGGTCATAAGCTGAATCAAATACACTACTAACGATGTGATATAGAGCAGGTAAAGTATTGTCATCTGCAACCAACAGGATCTAATCCAAAACTTTAACTATTAAGGCTCTTTATTTTCCAACCCTCTTTACTACCATTGTATATCATAATGTCTACAATTATTGATATAGTTTATTCTGACATTTATCATAATTTGTGTACATAAAAACTAACACAAACGTTTAGAAAATATGGATCAACTCACTTTGTCAAGTGAAAAAAAATTTTTTTTTTAATTTTAAAAATGACAAACATGATAAGGGATTAATAAACAAATCCTGTCTAGTGTCTTAGGATTATCTTGGAAATTAAAAATAACCTAGTAATATAAAATAAAAGAACTCAGGATCTGAGCTGTCAAACTAACTAAGACTATATACACACGTGATCTTGAAAAACCACAAGCAAATAAAACTGTACACTAATTCAAGAAATTACAAACACCCAGTTGAACTGAAATCAAAATGGTCAAATAATAAAAGGGTTTGAGTGCTAACGGGGTACATATCTAACGGTTTTGTCGGGATGATGAATCTTCTGTCCTCCTCGCAAAAGTTTAGCGCTTGACCAACTCCCCTTATGGTGAATTAACTGATCAAAGGCTTTGTATTTTTCAATTCAGTTAATTTGGAAGCCATAACATACTTATTTATACTGGTTGGCCGATAATACTGTCCATTAGCTTAATATACCAGGTGTAAAAAAGTCTCAGGGCAGTTAAATAACTTTTAAATATTAAATGTAAAGCTAAAACTTTAGAAATGTCTTTTGGTGTACAAAAATATATATATTTTTGCATTATAAGGTAAATTTAGCCCCATCTCTAGGGATTTTGGGAAGTACTCAAAATTTTCAAATGTAAAGATCTATTTAGTAACATCTCATTTTAAAGACCTTGTTTAATAGAATATAACTGCCCAAACTAAAGTTGGCAAATCATACCAACAAAACCGTTAGATAACTATCCCGTTGGCGTTATAACCTTTTTGTTAGTTCTGTTGTCTATTATGATCACGGTTCAACTTGGTGGTTGTAACTTCTATACATACTGTGTGTATAAAAAAAAAAAGTTTCAGGCTTGAAATTTTACATGCTACGTATTGTTTTAAAGATTCAATTTGAGAAAAATAATCAACCGATTTCCTTCACTCATTTTAAAATAAGGGCTATTACAACTTTAAAACTTTTTAACGTCGAATGTCTCAGAACCCGTTAAGTTAATTTTTTTTCATTTTTAGCGACATACAAAATGTATTTTTATTCTTTCTGTAACTTAGAGGATAATTGAGTTATAGAAAAAACTGAAAACACTTATGCTTGGTCATTGTCTACAACACCCAAGATTAGACTAGAATAAAATTTTAATAATTTTGTTTTCAATGGAAATGTATTTTATAAAAAAAAAAATAATGGAATCTGTATGAAAACAACCAGATCTTCAAAATGGCTGCCCTCATTCAAAATACATGTATTACGTATTACTAAAACACACAGAAGTTTATGATATTAGTTATTACTTATTATTATTTTGTGTGTCGATTACTCGGTTGTCCTTTTAGCTACAGGAAAATTTGAAGAAAGAAATTAGCAGAATTCAAAAATAATTTTAGTTGTAGGCTAATCTTGAGTGTTGCAGTCAATTAATTACAAATAATGTTTTCAGTTATTTTGAGATATTAACATTTGAGTAAAGGAAATGTGTTGATTAGGTACTTCTCTCAAATTGACTCTTTATAACACTAAGTAGCATGCAAAATTTGAACTCCATATCAATTACCGTTAAAAAGATATGTTTCATTTTGTTAATGCTAGATAGAAAACTAATCATTTTAGCAAGAAAGTTATAAGTTATGTTTACATACAATTTGTCATTGGTTTTGATATGAGGAATAAGCTCCTGAGTTATTGAAACTTTTTTTTTAAACACCCTGTATTATACTCTCTGGTTAACACAATAAATCGTTATCCATTAACTTTCAAACCAGAAAAGTTCGTCAATTTGTGTGAAGTACAACCTTTGCGTCAGTGAGAACTTTAAATCTTATCTTGGAAGATAGGACATTCATTTACTCTTTATTCTGTTGTATCGGACTCCGTATCTTCCCCTGAGGCACCCGTATTAGTAACATCATTTGTACGTGTTTAGCTACTAGGGACAATTTCACATTATAAGGCGCCATTTTTAATTGGGTCAACTAAATGAAATCAGGTTTGCAGTATTGTTGTATACGTTAAATGATATTTTCAATAAGGTGAAACCCCATATACCTCCTTTCCTATAAGGACGTCGGGAGTCGTTAGTTAGGAATCGCTATGGGATTTAAAAAATTACAAACGCAAGTAAATTTCTTTTACGTATGTTTTTGGTATATTACTTTATGTCATAAACCTTTAAATTTCACTAACTTATTGGACATGTTTCGGTGCTATTTAAAAAAATTTATCAAGTTCATTTAATTCGATTTTGAGGAAAATTACATTTTGTGTTTTATTCTTAATACAGCAGAATTTTCAGATTTATAAAAAAAGCTTTGAGATATTGCCAATGTATGTCGGTATACCAAATTTTAAATAAAATTTGGACCACCTGATTGAGATGAAGGGCACTGAAAAATATATACAAGAGATACACAAAATACACATTTTTGACTCATACTACTAAAAATAGGTTTTTTATGAAAATAAAAAACTTTTTTTTTTAACCCAATCTCTCTCTACACTAAAACGCGAAAAGTAAAATTGGTCAAAATAAATTCTTAATTGTCACTATTTGTTTTTTTCCTTTTTCTTTAAAAATACCACTTTTGTAACACCACTAAAAAGTTTTACAATAAATAAAAAAAAATTAAAAAAATTTGATGATAACGATTATTAGACTAATTTTATTGTAATACAGTTAGTTTAACGTTTTAATTTCAAATTTATACATGCTATCATCAATCAATTTTATATATACATTAAATTATATTACAAACAAATTCCAGACAAACTTAGGCCCACTATTTGACATCACTCCTTACCTTCTCTGGTATCGTGGTTCATGATGGCAAGTTGGATGGATCAGTGAGAGAAGATTTTTAAATTCATTTTGTTTAACAAATTAAAATTTCTCGACTTTTTGAAATTATTTTCTCTTCCAACTCATAAATTTTAAAGAGAAATGCCCTAGAGAAATATTACCGATGCCCTTTTCGATTTTCCTTTTCTCCTGTGAATTATGATGAACTAGTTAGTAACTCAATTAGTTAGTTAGTCCATAACTCAATCAATCGGCTAGTCTGTAACTCAATTAATCCGACAGTCAGTAAATCAATCAATCAGTCAGTTAGTAACACAATCAGTCGGCCAGCCAGTTCGGTCAGTCAGTAAGTCAATCATTCAGTCAGTTAGTAACTCAATCAATCGGGCATTCAGTTCGGTCTATCAGTAACTCAATATTACCAAGGACTCAATCAATATCCCACTCGGTAAGTAAATCAATCTTAAGTCAATAACGTTATCAATCCGTTAGTCAGTCACTCAATCCATCGGCTAGTCAGTTACTCAATCAATCTCCCAGTCATTAACTCAATCAATCCGTCAGTCAACCAATCAACCAGTTAATTAGTAACTTTACCAATGGGCGAGTCAGTTTGGTCAATTAGTAAGTCAATATTACCCCAGATTCAATCAACATCCCCTCAGTAACTAAATAAAACTTACAGTAGGTATCTCAATCGATTAGTTAGTCGGCAACTCAATCAATCACTTAGTCAGTAACTCAATCAATCGGTCAGTCAGTGAATTAATTAATCGGTCAGTTAGTAACTCAATCAATCGGCAAGTCAGTTCGTTCAATCAGTAACTCAATATATCTTCCAGACTCCATCAATACCCCACTCAGTAACTAAATCAATCCTACAGCCAATCAAATGGGCAGTCAGTAACGGAATCAATCGGTTAGTCAGTGACTCAATCAATCCGTTAGTCAGTTAATCAACGAATCAGTGTATTAGAATTCAATCAATCGGCCAGTCACAGTTTGTTCAGTTAGAAAATCAATCAGTCAGTTAGTAACTCAATCAATCGTGAAGTTAGTTAGGTCAATTAATAACTCAATATATCTCCCAGACAGTAACTCAAGCAATATCCCACTCAGTAACTAAATAACTCTTACAGTCTGTAACTCAATCAATCGGTCGGTCAGTAACTCAATAAACCCGTTAGTTAGTAAATCAATAAGTCATTCAGTAACTCAATCAATCCGTTAGTCAGCAACTCAATCAATTGGTTAGTCAGTAACTCAATTAATCTCCAGTCATTAAATCAATCGATCGGTAGTCAGTAAGTCAATCAATTAATCAGTTAGTAACTTTATCAATTGGCCATTCAGTTCGGTCAGTCAGTAAATCAATCAATCAATCAGTTAGTAACTCATCAATCGGCCAGTCAGTTCGGTCAATCAGAAACTCAATAAATCTCCCAGGCAGTAACTAAATCAATTTCCCACTCAGTCACTAAATCAATCTCCCAGTCAGTAACTCAATCAATCGCTCAGTCAGTACCTCAATCAATTCGTCAGTTATTAAAACAATCAATCAGTGAGTTAGTACCTCAAACAATGGGCTAGTCAATTCGGTCCATCAGAAACTCAATAAACCTCCCAGTCAGTAACTCAATCAATCTCTCACTTAATAACGAAATCAATCTCCCACTCAGTAATTAAATTAATCTTTCCGTCAGCAACTCAAACAATCGATCAATCAGCAACTCTCAGAAACTTCATCAATAGGTCAGTCAGTAACTTAATCAAACAGTTAATCAATAACTCAATCAATTGGCCATCAGAAACTCAATGAATCGGTTATTTAATGACTCAATAAATTGGTCATACATTAACCTAATCAACTGGCCAGTAAGTAACTCAATGAATCAGTCAGTCAGTAACTCAATCAATATTCCTTTAGTGACTCAATCAATCGGTCACTCAGTAACTAAATCAATCGGTTAGTCAGTAACACAATTAATCGGTCAGTGAGTAACTCAATCATTAGGTCAGAGAGTAACAGATTCAATTGGTTCGTCAGTAACAGAATCAATTCGTTAATCAGTAACTCAATAATTCCTAAAGTCAGTAACTTAATCAATCGGTTAGTCACTAACTCAATAAATATTTTAGTCAGTAACTCAATGAATCGATCAGCTTGTAACTCAACCAATTAATAAATCAATCAGTAACTTAATTAATTTGTCAGTCAGTATCTCAATTTTTTAGTCAGTCAGTCACTAAGACATCCAGTGGGGATTAGTGTCATGAGATGCGTCTGAATGTAGATGAGTGTGAGATGTGTGTGTGTGTGTGTGTGTGTGTGTGTGTGTGTGTGTGTGTGTGTGTGTGTGTGTTGTACGCGTGTGTATGCCTGACTTACGCCAACACACTGTTGACTCTCCCATGAATACTCTTCAAGCCAATACACAAGTTGCTCATTATATATAATCAACGTTGTTATTCATGAATATAGACCTAGACTTATTACAAACGTCTGGCCCTAGACAGAGAAAGAGGGAACGAGAAAGGACTAATAATTGCTTTTATTTGGGGCAATCTTAGGACCTTTGGATCTCTCTCCTACCTAACCTAAATTTACCACCCCCCTTAATATTCATACTTGGTAACCGTAAAACTAATTACGACAGGAAACCATCATAACCTAGTGAAAATCATAAGAGATTGTTTGATCAGAGGGATCTTACATCTGCAAACAGAACGCCTAAACCATTTAACTGGGGCCAAAATTTGCCCACATTATAATAATTTAGATTTAGAACCATCAGATCGATTAGTGAAATTTAACCTTGGAACCCGTTCATAAAAGGTCTAAAATTTCAAAATCAGCCGAAGCTATATTGATAAAATGTCGATGAAATGTAAAAATTGACCCAAATTTTACTTGTATTAAGCTCAAATTTTACAAGCATAAAAGAAATTACTTTTTTTTTCAAATAAGTTGAACACTTCAGAATCAAAACTGACAGACATTCTACTAACTATATTATTTTTTCGGTGGTATCTACTATGAAAGCCCCGGTTTATTTAATGACTAGTGCTCTAGTTTTGTGAGATAGAGGTTCCAGATTATATCAGACAGGACATAATAATTTACACTTTTGTTCCAGCATTGTTAAGTTTATTTGGGAAGCAACAATTGGTAGCTGGTTATGAAAGCTAGAATTTTTCATTTTGTTTAAAGATGAAAAACCTCTCGGTCACCATAACCTTATAAAAACAATGAAGAAAAGAACAAGAAATAAAGACTCTTTGCCCTCTAATACTCTAATTGCGTCAGGGTCGTAAAAAAACAAAAATTAGTCAAGAAAGACCTAATCGTTTGACTTCAGCTACTCTTATTGAAATAGTACTTCGTGTCTCCAGAGCGTTTCTATTGAAGCAACGCTTTTGTTTGTTTGCTCAAGTTAGAGATAACAAAAGAAGGTCTGAGGATAAGCTTAACAATTAACAGTTTGGTGTCATCAATGCTGGACAGTCCGGAATAGTAGGCTGCGACGGCTAGTTTCCTCTGCCAAATAATGAGAGAAAAAGAAGGAGAGGAAAGATATTGAGGAAGATTCCCGCCAAAGAGAAAAAGGTGTTCGAAGACAACAGGCCCAAACCCTGAAGTAATGCTACAAGGTTGTCTCATAATGTCATGTTAGAAAGTGAAAGGTTTTTTTTTTTTTTTAGTGTGCTAAGAATCCCACGTACTGGTTGGCACCTTTTGTAGGTTTACTCCTTGTATACCGGGAGGACATTTCTGATGATCCTCCACTCAATCACACTAAGTCCCTCGACAAATCGAATAATCCTTTTATCAGATTGGTATTGGTATTGGTATTGGTGTAGTTATGTCTTTTCCTTCTACAACTCTAAGGTTGATTTCCTGCAAGGGTTTCTGCGAATCACTCAGTGACAAGATCCATTGAGCTTCTTTTTATCGTTTAATTCCCAGTTCTCCGAAGAACGTTTTAAGAGGAGGAGGTAAAAGTATTTAAATAATCAGTTCTTCTCTTTAACGTATGAATTTTACGGGAAAATTAGCAAAGATCATAATTTATATTTTAAAATTTTACCCCTTTTGATGCAATTAAAATTGACTAAGTAATGTTAAGTCAATTAGTACAACTAAGGTGTTGCTGAAATTACCTGCATATGACAGGGACGATTTAATTGTGTTTTAATTGTTAATATCCAGAAAACCATAAGTAGTATCAAAAATTCCTAAAATAACTATTGTGGAAAATGTAATTGTCTTAATTTTGAGTCTTTACTTCTTGCTCTATAATGGTAAATGTACGATTGGATTTTTTTAAAAACAAAAGTACAACCAAATATAAAAAAAAACTGACCAATTCATGACTATATTATTTCGTCAAATTAGAAAGTAAACATTAATTTGTCATTATTATTCAATATAATTGTATGTTTTTAGTTGTTTTTTTATTTGATAACTGTAAATTAAAATTTCTATCAAACTTCAGTGTTTTACAATAAAATTTCATACATTAATATAATTCAAAGTAAATATCGTTTCACAATGTTGTAGTGGGATTATTTATTTTCAACGTTCTACAAAGTTCCTTCGATTTAAATAATTTGAACTTTGTCAGTAGCTCTTTATATATTTAAAAACCAAGACCTTTTTATAAAACTATTATAAAGTAAACGGTATACAGAGTGTTTCTGTAATGCGTGGAGATAATTCAGGGGGAGGTTAAATGGGTGAAAATAAAGAAACAATTTCTATGAACATATGTTCGGAAACGCTGCCTTTACTGGCTATCCGCCTTTTTTTTCCTTTCTTTTTTTATTTTGTACTAAATAATTTATATCCCTAGAAAAGCTTAACCAATTGAGTTGAAATTTTGCACGATACTCATTAATGTAAAAACCTAGTTTGTAAAAAATAACGCACTTGTTCCAATAATTTGTTTCAAAGTGGCTTCCATTAAAAATTTTAAATGAAAACAACTCTAAAACAGTAATGTTTTATAAATCGTCATGAGTCAATTTTTTTAGCCTGTTTAATTTCCTGTCGAATGGTATCGAACAAAAGGTAACAGCTTCGATTAGTTTGACTAATTTCGATATACATATCGTTCAAAATCTTTGCTGCTAAATTTCATTATGATTTTGTTAAATTCACAACAATTCGATGATTTTTAAATATGGTATTTAGATTAATGGTTATAGTATATAGGCTACCGCTCTCAGCAATAAACACTAAATGACGCTGTTTAACTGTTACCCTTTATTAGATAGTTTTGACAGCTATACCATTTTTGACAGGAAATTAAATGGGCTACAAAAATTTACTCTTGACTTTTTCACTAAAAATTTTAAATGACCAGATTATGGGGATAGGTAGATTATTTTTTTCAAACTAAGTCTTTACATTGGTGAACGCCGTGAAAAGTTGGAATTCAATCTGTTAAACCGTTCCAGAGATATAAATTACTTAAAAAAAATAAAAATAAAAAAAATAATAATAATTGCGGATAACTGGTAAATGAACTGTTTGCGGAAATATGTTTTAGGAACTTTTCCTTTATTTTGACTTTTCCTTTATTTTAATAATCTCCGCGCATTACAGAAACACTGCATATATCAAAATTAAAGGTTTTTTATATTTTTAAGATGACATACTAACACCTTATGAAGTATTTTTAGAATTGAACATGTGAACATAAAAAAGGTCTTTAAAGATAATCTTGAAAAAGCAATTGTTTAACCCTTTCACCCCTCCCGTTAAAAAGTGCCTCTTGGGAGAATTTGGGAGTCATTAATTTCATGAAAAGGAAGTATTTTAAAGCAAGTTCTCATAATTTTTTTCACTCTTTAATTTCTTCTCTTTGAAAAAAATTATGGAGCTATTTTTAGGTAGGCTACAGTAATTTTATTTTATTTGGGACAGGCAAAGTGGCGAGATACCCCGTCTTGTAGAACGAAACATATATATATTTTAAAGCTTCAATTTAATCGATCACCATTTGGAATCCATAATCAGAGTTAACTGGAAAATCGACTTAGTAATGGGGTCTCAAGAAAATAAATATTTTTTCAAAGACTTTAAAGTTTCTTTAGATAATAGGGTACCAAACTAAACTTGCCGGTGTCGGTTGATACTTGTGTTTTTGTCAATTATTCCGGAACCGTAGTTATGAGGGTGTTTTACGCTTATCCATGTTTGGTAGACAAATCAAGCAAAATGTTTTATTAGAATATTTAAGCTTTAAGGAACCATTTGG
Source organism: Aphrophora alni (assembly GCA_963513935.1). Taxonomy (NCBI): domain Eukaryota; kingdom Metazoa; phylum Arthropoda; class Insecta; order Hemiptera; family Aphrophoridae; genus Aphrophora; species Aphrophora alni. Next base: position 56,766,667 of record OY740765.1, on the reverse strand, counting down.
TCAAAACCTTTAGTTAATTTTCAAAGATATAATTTTTGTCTCTTTGTCTTATTCTTATTAGACTATTATTAGCCTTTATTTCTGTAATTCACATTTGAGTTGTCAATAATTAGGTACATTTGACTTATTAAAATACAAAAATACAATTTAAACATATGAAGAATATAAAATAAATATATACAATATTGTATTACAGCTCAAACTACTCTTCCACCTAGTAAAATGCTCGCTGTGTCAGGTAACTTACAAAACTTTTTTTAAACTGCACAATTCAGCTTATGTCCTTCAAGAAATCTGGCAACATATTATACAGAGTGTCGCGTAAGTACACTCCCAAACTTTACGAAATGACTTCCGAATAATTTTAATGACTTTAGGAAACTTAAGAATAATTTTTTTAACTTTAAAAAAATGTTTACATTAATTAAACACAAAAAACTAAAATATATAGTAGACGAAACATTAACATTAAATGGTAAACTCAAGAAAACATTTACTAAACATCAATATACACATAGAATATCACACATCTCACGTCTCGTGAAACTATTTTTTTATTATCAGATATAAACGAATCCTCAACAGTTTTAAGCTGCTTTTATATTATGTGGTAATAAATTAAAGAAGTTTGGTGTTTAATAAATAAAAGTTGTTTATCTACTATTTTACGAAGTAGTGGTAAATTATAGTTAATATGGATCCCATAAAATGGCTTCAATTGTCATTTATCTTTATAACTGTTTGTACACTTGATATAAATTAATACCCAATTACCAATTTTAAATAAAATGTGTTAAATTGTTTTTGATAAATTACTGTTGACAGAATATAAGTAGAGACTTTTTCCACAAAGGAAATCCAAATCAAAGATAATTATTTCTACATAAATGTTTTGAGAATCACAATTCTATCTTTATATAAACACTGAATAAGAAAATAATATTACATAAATAATTTAGATTAAAAAATGTTTTTAGATAATATAGTTGTCAAAGGTACCAAAGAAAACTTGCCGATCATGGTTAACTTTTGTGTTTTTCTTTTATTCCGTGTATTTTTTATCCTTATTCCAAAGCCTACATGTTATGAGGAAAAACGACCAAAGTGGTTTGTTTGATGGATAGACACTTAACGATAATTTTAATAGCACAACACTATCTTTATATGAAATATTACAATGATAAATAACAATTGCATCCTAATAAATAATTGATATATTTGAAATAGCCTATACATAACAAAATATAGCCTAAATATATTATGTTCCCGCTTAAAATAATAACAAACCTAATACCAAACAATTAGATATAGTTTATTTTGGATGATCAATTTAAGTGTAAATTATAACCAAAGTCTAAAATATCTTGTTAGATTGTTTTTTATAAATTGGAAATTACAAATTAAGAAAAATAATTTAAAAGCTATTTTTATCATTGAGATAAATGTATTATTTAAGATCATTTTCTAAATTATTAAAGATTATATATTTCGTAGTTCATAATTTCAAAATGCGGTTGGAATTATTGTTATGGGACGGCACATACTTACATATCTTGATAATTAAAACACAAATACATATGTTAGATCTATGTTGTATATATCAAAAACATTACGTTCTTTCCTCATCTTGTCTTTTGCAGGCTGTATGTAAAAATTTTAAATACAATATTTAATAGGAAAAGTAAACAGTGGAAATATATGACATCATGGGAAAAATGAAGAAATAATAGCCCCTAAAATTCCTTCGCTTGTGCCATAAAAGTGTCAGCTTAAATCGTAATTGAGGTTATGATTGCCGTTAAGGTTTATTTTTAAATTATTAGAGAACCATAATATATATATTTTTTTTACTTTAAATTTTTCACACGGCTTTGGGTTAATTATCTTCACATTTCACTAAATTTGATCGATTTTGAAAAAAATACATATTTTATAATATTCCCTTCCTGATTTTGTATTGTATGCATTTTACTTGATAACTCATGAAATGTCATTTTTGAGGGATGGCGACAAATAAGAGGCTAACCTTGAGAAAATCGTAAGTTTGTGTTTTTTTTATGGCTACCCCAAATTTTGATTTATAAAAAAAATATATTATAAAGTCCTATATTAGGCCAAAATATGCCCAGTTCTAGACATATGAGTTCTAGACAGACAGACATAATTCAAAAAATCTTTTCTTTTTTATTTTTTTACTGTGAACAATTCCATATGCAAAACAATTTTTATGTTTTCAAATCATAACATTTTTCAATACAAGTATTTAATTTTGAAACAAGCGAAATTCCTTACTAAGAAAACTCAAATATGATTTTCATTTTAAATTATGGATAAAAGTAAAGCCTCGGTTAATTTGTTGTTTGTACTCTGTATGTACTTTCAAAATCAAAATTCTATTTTATTTGCTGCCTACAGTTGACAAATATTTACTGGAAATGCTCTGAAACTAAATAGTAAAAACAACTGAAATTATTATATTTCAATATTGCCAGAGTAGACACCCAATAGAATCGATTTTTTATTTTGAAAGTACAGAGTTAAACGTACAAACAATTAAATATCTAGAGCTTCAGTTTGACATAATGAATAGATTTATAATGGAAAACATATTTGAGTATTATATACAATTAAATTAATATATCTTCCTTTAAAGTAAAATATGTAAGTTATTGAGAAAAATAAATTAATCATTGAAGGTTTTGCTCAAATACGCAAAAGATTAGTGAAAACGGTAATTATGGGTTTTGGAATGATCTCAGTCTGCCGTAGCAACGGTTTAAACTCTAACCAAATTTGATATGTGGAGATATATCATTTGTTTTATAACTCTATATTTGAGGGTTGCTGCCATAAAAAAATATAAATTTTAGTGAAATGTTAAGATTAATTACCCAAACCCGTATTAGAAATCGAAATAAAATAATATGGTTAGATTGGGTTAGGTTATTTAGAACACCTAAGAACAAAACTGAACAAAAGAGAACTATTTTAATTAAATAATAGTTACTTTGAGGATGTATTTATGGCATTCATGAATCGATCATTTCTTTTTAATACACAAATAATGGAGTATTCTCTATAACAAACTTAAAATAGCGTGTTTTAAAATGTCTCTATTGAGAAATGTTGTTTATGTCAAGTGAATAAGATTTTTTCAAATTACCTGCTTTATCCAGTATCAACTGAATGCAAAATAATAATTGGACTGTAACTAGATATACATATATTAGAAACAAAATTGATCACAAAATTGACCCTTGCGGAATACCAAATATTCCATTTTTTCCAGGGAGGAATGTATTTTGTATGATTTTAAAGAACGATAGTAGTGTTCGTTCCTAACAAACGGAAACATACAGACTGACGGATAACGAACCGAGATGAGATGAGACATTTAATATTTGTCTCGGTATTTATTATGCATGTTTATTAATTAAATTCATGTTCCACTTATCTACAGATCGATAACAAATATATTTCCATGTAAACACGACTGATAAATAGCCGCTCCCCGCTTCTCTCTGCAAAGTCGCTATTGATTTCGTTTCCCTTAACCCTACGCTTAATCGACGGTTAACATGTTTTCTTGTTTGTCGCAACAAAACTCTGTTGTAATGGCGTCACACACTGTTCTCGTTTCGACCAATCACAAGACGGGATTAAATTAAAACCTAGAGAACTGGTATCTTATCTGAGCTGAGAAACTTATTTCATGAACACATAAACGAAAAAGGGGGAAAAGGAAGACGGGTAACATGTACAATACAATGTGTGTACACGCGTGGATATAGGATATTACTTATGTAAGCGGAGATTGGGTAATCGTAAATTTATGTTAAATAGGTTAAATGACCGGTGTACAAACACAATATTGCACTAACTTTCTTTCACACTCAACTACAAATTCGGATATTAATAACAGCGTAATATTTGTTGCTAAAAATATCTCGAACACTAATATTCAGTTATATAGAAAATCTAGCTTTATTTTCTCACATTTAAGAATATGTAAGAAAATAAAACAATTGCCTTTTTAGCTAGGTTTTCTACTACGTCAGATGTTATATGAGTCCCCTATCTTATCAATTTAAAATAAAAAATATTATTTTATTTTGAAAGATATTTAAATAGAGTCTAAGTTTTGCTTCTCTTGTACCTATTACCAGTCTTATTTAATATAAAGTTTTTTTTTTTTTTAATAAATAATTCCGGAGTATTATTGTAATGAAGTATTTTTGTAATGATGGCTACAAATACGTTTTGTTACGGTATATTTTAACATTTGATGAAATTAATTTTGGAAAAATGGTATTTTATGTTTTGCTACCCGCAAATTATGTTATCGAAAAAAGTGCCTCTAGATATGGTCAATGTCTCCATATTAAATTTGCTTTATTAATCTCATTTTTTTTACGTTGAATGGAATCTGTAGAATCAATTTTGATCAGTTAGAAATTTTACAACGGACTTGTTTTTTTATTGATAATTTTAGAACCGATTTGAAGAAATGAATTTTATGTTGTGCTATAGACTAGTGGTAGACCATTACGAAAATTATGAAAATTATATTATCGATAAAACTGCCTCTAGATATAGTTAAAGTCTCCATATTAAATTTCGTTTGTAAATTCCATTTTTTACCAAAAGTTGAATGGAATCTATAGAATCGATTTTGAGAAATTATAAATTTTAAACGGACTTGTTTTTTACTTACAACTCCCGAACCGTTATTTTTGTGATAATGGCGGCTAACACGTTGTGTTTTGGTCCTTAAATTCAATATTTTAATCATTCATTAAAGTTAATTTCATAGAATAATTATATTTTGTGAATTGCTCTAATGATAGATACTAGCAAATTATAATTTCCGAAAGGGCCTAGCTGGATCTACACCTTTTTTTATGTAGTCTTATGTTAGATCCCTGACTTACATCTATTGTAGCCTATCAGGTCTTTCTAGACCAATTCTTGTTCCTTTCTGACCCTGACGCTATTTGATTATTAGAGGACTAGATCTTTATTTTAACTTTTCTTCTCCTTCTGACTGAGAGGTTTTTCTCCTTTAAACAACAAGGAAACGAATTAAACTCTGCAGTCTTGCCTGCCTTAACTGAGAAACGAATCTACTACTGGTAGGCTTCGGTGGCTGGCGACTAATTCGTTGGAACTGTAAACGACGCTAACAACTTATTATATTTTACTGTACTTCTCATTGATGTTTATCCAAGTTACATGAAAATTATATGAAGTTGTAAAGAAAATAGTTTAACTGTTACATAATAAATAATTTATTTTATATTTTTATAAATCTGTGATATTCGAAAATGTTTTAATTCATACAAATGGAACCATTAAAAAGTGCAGTGATCATGAGAATGTTTTATATTTTGGTGCGATGAAAACTTCCCATGGAAAACAGTTACACCTTGATTTTATTAACTACTTCTCAACGCACCCTTATTTTTTAACTTGGAGCACCCGGAACCACTGCTGCTTAGATACTTGCTGTAACGCGGTAATTGTTTTGTGCGGCGCAATTTTAATCATGGAATATTTCATTCCCTATACATACATAGAAGCTATACATACATATAATTGGAAATGTCAACATCTGCAATTCAGCAAATGTAGAACATTCTTAATTTCACATTGTAAGCCTATGCAATGTCCAACTTTGAAGCCGAGTAGGCTATAGATTAACAGACATGGGTCAAAGCTTGGACCAGCATATCGACTCTTCACAATGAAGTAATAGGTCTACAACTACTGCGATTTCATTAAGTGGACTGTGACATATCTATAATTAAATACAATTAATAATTGTATAATAACTAGTTTGAATTAATGGTAATGATACCAGTTTGTTTGCATTTACAAATGCTATTTCCAAAACAAGTTGTCAAAGATAACGTGGACTATAAACAGTCGAATCTTTTGGAAAAAATGTTCTTGAGTTAGTTTTCATTTAAATTACGCACAGTTGGTGATTAGGCGATGCACATTATTCTAAGTTAAAGGGCAAAATTTAATACTATCATTACTAAATTTCATTGGATCGCACAATACAACACTTTTTTTAGTTGTTTGATATATCATCAATTTTAGCCAAAGCGGTAGCTCGTAAAAAAAGAAGTTTCCTGAAAACTTCGAACATATCCTAAACATTTTTAATCGTGGCCTCTCAAACACCTCTAAATGAGTTTCTCAAAATGATCTTCCCTAAACTATGACTCTAGAATGAGGGACCCGAAAAAGAGTTGTTTCAGGATTAACCAATAAAAGTAAGTCTCCCCAAAATTAAACTTATAATTTTTAAACAAATCTTTTCCATTGATTGTTAATACATTTTGTTCTTACTGTTTAAAGGCGAACAACCACTCGCTCATCACCGTCTTGTAAAAAAGGAAAAATAGAACATAAGAGACAACTAGCCCTCAAATATTCGAATAGCGTCCAGGTTGGAAGAGAATAAGTGTAAGTCAAAACTTAATTGGTGTTTAGTTTTCGAAGTGTTTAATTGGTCAAGAGTTTCGAGACCTGATAGGAAATATCAAAGAGAAGGATCTAACTTGACTACATGAATAAAGGGTACCTCGGGAACGCCACTATAAGTGTACATATGAGATGATTTTCCATAAGTAAAATCTGTTTAACGGAAGGAAGTACACATTTATAAAATGGACATCAAGAAATATTACAAAATATAATATTTTCTGAGCTCATCGTAATTAACCACATAGACTATAAATGAGGCTCCAAAAAACGAACCTGTTAGAAATGAAAACTCAATAAAAGCCTTTTCAAGATTTTCTTCTAAAAGTGAGTGTCTCAACAACCCCGAAAAGCAGCTCTCACAAGAAAAGATCCTCATAAATTACCTTTCTACAAAAAGAGGCTTCTATCACAACTATCTTTTTAAAAACAAGACCTCTCAAAATAAGTCTGCTCAAAACAAATTTCATTTAACGGAAAATTTTAGATAAACACCAATATAATTCGTAGATATCAGAAAATTATTAGGGCACAATCTTCTTGAGCACTGAGGTGAAATTCACAATAATGATTCGAATTTATCTCTAACCACAATCACTGGAAACTTTAAAATATAACACAATTATTTGATTAATTGTTCTTTATTTATTTTTTCCACTAAATGCTCTGATGTACATTTCGATAACAAGGTTGTCATCATCGGAGGGTTTTGCTTTTAACTAAATCTAAACTTACTTAGCCTATCTACTTTAGAGTAAGTTTGTAATATATGTAGACCTAATTGTGTTTTATTTTTAAGTTTCCAGTGATTGTGGTTAGGGGTAAATTCGAATCATTATTATTATTAGGGCGTTTAGCTGTTTTCAAATATTACAGCACAAATACAGTTTTCATATATATTGGTATAAAAATATAATTAGATAGTGTTGACAATTTAAAATCTGTGGTTACTACAGATGATTTGTATTAAAACAAAAATGATTTTGTAAAACCTGGATGTTTATGAACAAATTCGTGTCTATTACAACAGTTTATCTTTACATTCCGCTAAGGTTATATACGATGGAATGATTTGTTTCGCCTTGGTACTACGAACACATAACATAGATTTTTCAAAATTAATTTTTTTGTATCCTATAGCGAGGTAATACAATATATTTATCAAATAGGCAAGAAAATAGAATAACACCAGCTAATGTCGTAGCCTATAATACTTGAATCATAAAATCACATTGTGGTTAAGTTTCCACGAACGTTGCTAACGAGTATAATTTCAGCGCAGGACAAGCTTTAGAGCTTTACTAATCTGAAGAGTCACTATATTTTTCAGGGTTTTCTACTCTAGCGATCTTTTCCTAAGTTGGTGTCTTTTCCAACTCCCGTTCTAAAATGTTTTATGGCCTGCTAACTTTTAAGGGCACCGGAAATCGGAAAGACATGTGCTACGAGTTGCATTTGAACGAGGTTGTTAAGTTGTTAAATTATCTTCCGAAGAAACAAAACGTCCAGACTCCAGGTGTATAAGCCTTGTCCTAACATTGAACAATCTTTCTCACGTAGGCCTACCCTAGAAAAAACCAAATACCAGTCCTTGTGGCTGCTGGAAAAGGTGAATATTTTCAAATATGCATTCTCATACAACGCAGACACAATGTTTGATGTCCGGGTTAGTTGACCTTTTAAACAAGGTATTCGCCGTATGAACGGGCACGTCATATAAGAAATACAGGTTAGGTTAGGTTAGATTAGTTTAGGTTAGGTTGGTTATCACAAACTAAATTTATTGAATGACTTCTTTATTTAATTATCACCATAACATAACTAAAATAAGACTTCACTATAAGACAGTCATATCAGATAGATAATAGAAACGAATTCCTTTTTGTTTTTTTTTTGTTTTGTTTTTTAATTATGGAGGTTAGGTTAGATATCACAAAATAAATTTATGAATGACATGTTTATTTAACTATCACCGTAACAGAACTGAAATAAGACTTCACTATAAAAAAAACGCAGACAATCATATCAGATAGATAATAGAAACGGATTCCTGTTTTTTTTTTTAAATTATGAAGGTTAGGTTAGATATCACAAACTAAATTTATTGAATTACTTCTTTATTTAATTATCACCATAACAGAACTAAAATAAGACTTCACTATAAGACAGTCATATCAGATAGATAATAGAAACGAATTCCTCTTTGTTTTTTTTTTTGTTTTGTTTTTTAATTATGGAGGTTAGGTTAGATATCACAAAATAAATTTATGAATGACATGTTTATTTAACTATCACCGTAACAGAACTGAAATAAGACTTCACTATAAAAAAAACGCAGACAATCATATCAGATAGATAATAGAAACGGATTCCTGTTTTTTTTTTTTAAATTATGAAGGTTAGGTTAGATATCACAAACTAAATTTATTGAATTACTTCTTTATTTAATTATCACCATAACAGAACTAAAATAAGACTTCACTATAAGACAGTCATATCAGATAGATAATAGAAACGAATTCCTCTTTGTTTTTTGTTGTTTTTTTTTAATTATGGAGGTTAGGTTAGATATCACAAAATAAATTTATGAATGACATGTTTATTTAACTATCACCGTAACAGAACTGAAATAAGACTTCACTATAAAATAACTCACACAGTCATATCAGGTAGATAATAGAAACGAATTCCTGTTTTTTTTTTTTTTTTTTTTTTTTTTTTATTATAGTATTTTTTTTTTAAGATCTTAAGGATAAGTTAGATAAGTAAATGAACTAAAACAAAACTTCATTATAAAATAAAGCAAACAGTTAGATCAGACAGATAAGGAATACGAGTTTCTGTTATCTCTGATAAACTTAAACTAACCAGTTTTTACAAACAAAATTCATGAATGTTACTGTACTTGAATTACAATAAAACTTTACTATCAAATAACACAGACAGTCATATCAGATAGATATGAAGTACAAGTTTCTGTTTTCTCTAATTAACTTAGGTTAGGTTAGGATAAATATCACGAACTAAATTCATGTATGTCATATTTATTTAATATCAGCGTTCATGAACTAACATAAAAATTTAATCAAATAACGCAGACAGCTGATAAGAGAAACGAGTTTCTAGTAAAGTTAGTGTTTGATTTGTGATAACAAAATTTTAAGTTGGATAAAATAATTGTATAATGAGAATTACAAATAACAAATTTATATCTGTTTCATTTAAAAAATTTATTAAAAGGAAAATATGAAATTTGTGATAGTATACCAGACCCCCTAACATTATTAACACACTCGATATGACAACATAAATTGGGCTGAGAAAATAAAGTCACCCTTTACCTAAGTAAAACCAAATTTCTCGTACGCAAATTACCGGAATAATTGAATTTCAAGGTCCAGGCTTGTACGGACCTAGGCTCTACCTAGCACAATTTCATCTATTATAAAAGCTGGAATTGGAGGGAGAGAGAATCTCCACGCCCAACTCTACGCCCACATATGCATATATAAAATTACTTTAGCGTAGCCGCTGACTCTGGTCTAATAACAGACCACCACTGTACTGTACATTCACGCACAAAACCTCGTACATACAACCGAGACCGGTGAGAATACGCCATTTTTTCCATAGTGAAGCTTCATATATTTTTTAAGATGATTGGAGTCCTTTCTAAAACATAATGCTTGAGTTTTTACGATGTTTAATATAATTTACAAACCATAATCATTTAAGTAATTTAACTGCAACAACAAATTCCATTCCAATAAAATCAATTAAAAACAATATCACAACAGAATATATATTATACGTATTAGCAAAATTTAGGAATACTAAGGCGTTCCACCAAGATAAGTCATATAGTGTATACGTTGAAGTACCGAGTACTGTTCTTCGAATCTTCCCAGGACATTCTCCTGACAAACTTTTGACATACTCGTAAAGAGTACATTGGAAACAAACACAAAACAAATCTAAAAAATACGTTCAAAAACAGCAGATAAAAATGTGTGTACAAATAACAACAAAATAGCGTTTCTCGTTCTTCTCCTCTATTGACGATCGTACATTTCAAATGGATGAAAGAATTTTAATTCATTTAATTCATTCATTCGTTTTCATTGAGGTATTTAAGGTGAAAATGTAGAAAAAGTATATTTTCAAACACTTAATTACGAGAAACCTACATTTTTATGCAGCTTTTACGTTTAAGAAGCAAATATGATCACTTTTTTAATCTAAAAAGACATATTAAAAATGTTATGTGAAATCAAATCTACCTTTGGCATAACCCATGTGGTTGAATAAAATATTTATAAACATTAAAAATAAAATTTAATCTCATTAAAAACCCCTTTACGGTAAAAAATGGTCCACTTAGATTCTTAACAAAAACTCATATTCTACAAATTATTTATACCTATTTTTCCTTACGTTATATCACACCATAATGTAAAATATATTTATAAGAAAAGACCTTAAACTAACATCGTTCCACAATATTAAAAAGGACTGAATCTAATATAGTTTTAGACATATGAAAACCTCTAATAAAATATCGGTTCTTAATATAAAAAGCTCGAATTTAATATAGTTTTAGACGAACGGAATAGCTATAATATAATATCGTTTCTTATGTATAAAAATCCCGAATTTAATAACGTTTTAGACGCTCGGAAAAGCTCTAATAAAATATGGCTTATACGTACAAAACGGCCTAAATTTAAAATGACGTTTTAGACAAACGAAAAAGTTGTAATAAAATATCAATTCTTTCCTTTTTCTAAAATCATGAATTTAATATCGTTCTAAACGTAGGGGAACGCTCTACAAAATATCGTTTCGAACGTATAAAAAGGCCTGAATTTAATATCGTTTTAGACTACTATAAAGTCCTAAAAAAATCATCGTACCATACGTATATAAAGAGCCGAATCTAATATCCTATATACACCTACGAAAAAGACTCCGATCTAATATTATTTCCTAAGAATGAAAATTCCTTAAAATAATATCTTTTTATACATACGAAAAGACCTTAGTCAAATAATGTCTGAAATGGCTTTAATCTGATATCGTTTCTTAATTACGAAAAGGCCATAATATAATGTAATATCTTTAATATTTAGGAAAAAGCCCTAAACTAATTTCGTTTCATAGCTACAAAATAATATAATCTAAAACCGTTTCATTCACAAGAAATAATATCATTTCTTAGATACGAGAAGGCCATATCTAATATACTTAGTTACAATATCAGCTCCGTGAAGTGTGATGACCTATGGATGGATTTTATTAAGCTAATGCATGAAATAGTTAACCAGTGAAATGAAAAAATAATAAAGCAAACTACCGTTGAATGGCAAAACAAAAACCAGATCTGCCATAAAGTGAAATACGGCGATCCTCCTAGATTTGTTATGTTTCCTGTATATTAACGAAATGCCTTCTTTGTAACTGTAATGTCACATTTGATGATACAACATTGAATTTACTACTTACAAAAATAGAGTCAACAATGATTAATGAAAATATTATGTGTTTGAAGGTTATTGTTCAAAATTTCATTAAAATCAGCCTCTTATAAAATATAAAAACTATTAATTTTGTTGTACCTAAAAGTAGAGAAAATATTTTTAATCGTATATCTTGAGAAGGATGTCTTCGGAGTTGATAATTCATAGGATTAAATAGATGAGTTGCTTATGTAAAATAGCACATTGCGTTATTGTGGAACTAAAATTAGTAAAGATCTTATGGCGTATTTGTTTTTATAGTTGTTTAAAGACAAAAAACCACACGGTCATCATCGCCGTATAAAAAGGAAGCAAATAAAAACACCTAACACTCAAATACTCTAATACCATCAGAGTTGGAAAAGAACTAAAGCAGTCAAGATATACTTGATAGGAAAGATGAGAGAGATTTGACACACACAAGGCTACATGGTAAAATAGATCCAACAATTACCTAACCCATACTCACTATTGTTAGCAGTAGTATGTAACACAGGGATTCTATATTCCATAAGGATCATATATCTATTACATTGTTTCTCCTTATTTAACTCCTTGCGTGACGGATGGTCCTAGCTGCAATTGGTAGCTTTTCTTCCTGACGACGAATCACTAAATTCTCGTTGATACCAAATTTGTGCTGATTAACTTTCAGCTAACGCACTCAGAGACGCCCAACTCCTCTGGTCAACAAACAGTTGAAGACTTTATCTTTCTACTCGACTTAAAACAAAAACTCCTTTAACAAGGTGACGCAGAGACGACTCCTCTCTTGGGTCAACAGTCTTCGACGACTCAGAAGAGTTTTAAATAATTAGGGTGATGTATCTAAATTCATCACAAATTATTAACTACTATATTCCACAAGGGTCTTATATCTATTACAATGTTTCTCCACACAAAAGGTATCTCAATTCATCACAAATTATCAATTACTATATTCTACTAGGGTCTTATATGTATTACAATGTTTCTCCTCACAAAAGGTATCTCAATTTATCACAAATTATAAATTACTATATTCTATAAGGGTCTCATATCTATTACAATGTTTCTCCTCACAAAAGGTATCTCAATTCATATCAAATTACCAACTACTTACATTATATTCCACAAGGGTCGTATATCTATTACAATGTTTCTCCTCACAAAAGGTATCGCAATTCATCACAAATTACCAACTACTTACATTATATAACAAAAGGGTCTTATATCTATTACAATGTTTCTCCTCACAAAAGGTATCTCAATTCATCACAAATTACCAACTACTTACATTATATAACATATGGATCGTATATCTATTACAATGTTTTCCCTCACAAAATGTATCCCTAAATCTCATAAAGATAGAACTTAAATTTTTTAAAAAATTAAAGGATATTTCTTTCTGCATGTTTTTACACAAGCTTTATTGATTTTATAAATGTTTAATATTTTAAATATTTTTGTTGTTTAAATACAATACATTTTTTTCTTTTTTTATTGCTTTCCTCTAATATATTTATTCCTAAATTCTTTAGGATGTCTCAGTTTTGGAGTTTAAGATCCCAAGTATTTCAATTCAAGATTCCCAGTATCTTGGAGTCAAAAGTGACCGAAAGCTGGATTGGATTTAGATACGGACACATTAATTAATAGAGAAAAATATATTAGACATATATGACCTAATAGACTAACTATGATTTGTGATTTATCGACATTGAAATCTGTCTGTTATGCCCTCTTGTATCCTTATTTCAGATATGGAATTATAATCTGGGAAAGTTCTTCAGAGCAGAATATAAATAATAAATCAAATAAAAAGTTTTTTTTTTTTTAACATACCAGGTTTTTAAAACGGACTAAAAAGTATAAAATAATTTTTCATGACCCTTCTACAATTTTGAGGGAGGATTGTTAGTGGTTATGGATATATTTGGAATACTTGGAGAGAGAAACGTGGGGCGCAGGCAATGTATGATAGTCAAGGAGGAGTAAATAAATTAAATTACAGTGAATCTTATTTCCGATTCACTGAAATTAGCTGTGCATTCATCCGGATTGTCTACTTGTATTATTTACTGGCTGCGCATCATGTTTTTCTCTCCAAGTATTCCAAATATATCCATAGTTACTAACAATCCTCCCTCAAAATTGTAGAAGGGTCATGAAAAATGATTTTATACTTTTTAGTCCGTTTTAAAAACGTGGTATGTTAAATTTTTTTTTAAATTTAATTTTTTTTCTTATGTTTTTTAGTCTTATGTCCGGGTGAAAGATTTCAATCGGTTCTGTATATATTGATGAGACTCTGGCAGGGACATATATAGGAAATTCCCAATGCATTTCACATCCTGTTTAGCTGCAAATGTCTGAAATTCAAAATATTAGCTCTTATTACCAATAATAGTTCTATTAGTCTTGTAACTCAGAAAATCAAACTAAAGAAGTAAACAAAATGTATTATATTTTTTTCATGTTCTGACATCTGTATGAATTAAAACAATAGAATGTCAGATCCTTCTCCATTACAAATTGTAAATGTATCATAAACTTATGGTGGTGAAGGTCGTATTTGACGCAGTCTTCCCATCTTCGTTATGGCATCTTCATTGCAAGGTGTTTTGTCAATGAGTTTTGAGCATTCGAACTCCTCTATTCTTAAATTATCAAGTGGCCTGACACGAATCAGCGCGACATATGCTTGTCACTTAGCAAATAGTGCAGATCCGAGGTATACAACCGCCTGTTCCACTGTGCATCCTTGCATTTTATGCACTGTGCTAGCCCAGCAAAGTATTAATGGTAGCTGTGTTCGTTCGATTGTTCCATAATTTCGGAGTGACGGAAACTGTAAAAAGCGATAACGCTGTTAAAAAATAAAATCTGTATTTTACCACGTTTTTTATTTTTTTAAATAACTATTGTTTAAACAAATGTAGAAACAAGAAACCAACTGAATATTGTATAGTCATCCAATTCTGACCCATGTTCAAAATTTCAGGTCTCTAGCTTATCGGGAAATCAGTTTAAACTCGATTGCAAAATTCCACCCGGACAGACTGACAGATATAATTGAAACCGAACTAATAAAAAAAAAGTAGTAAAAAACGTTTTTCAATTACAGAAAAAAGACAATTAAAATCATTCTGAAAATACGAAAGTATTATTCCTCCCATAACGCCCTCCAGTCATTAAAAATTACTACACAGCATTTTTATTTTTGAAAGTATTTTACAAGTTGCGATTTTACACAAAATGATTTTCCATTATTTTAAAATCTGTAATGACGAATTGCTCGAAAACCGTCGAGTGTCACAATACAGTGCGGAAATTTGCAAATAATATTTTTTTTAAATGATTCAGGAGAAACAGGTAAAAAAGTAAAACCAACTCTGAGCAAAGTCATTAAAAACTCAATTTCAGTATTTTAGAAAATACATCTAGGGCAAGTATGAAACTGCAATAGATATTGACAAAGAGTGTTTAAACATTTTTATGAGTCTGCTTCGGTGATCTCTTTATTGCAAAAGAGGAAAACGATGATTTAATTTATTTTATAGAACGACGATGATTTTGACGTATTATAGAACAATTTTACAAAGTTGCCCGTATTATCACTCCTATAAAATACTTAATAGGTAAGATTTTTTTAGGATCGCAAAAGTTTAATTTAATTTAAAAGAAGCCTTCGTATACATGAGTAAAATGATTAAAAATATTACTTATAAAAAAACTTTTAAATAGTACAAAATTTAAAACAATTTTTAAAAGAATTAAAGTTTGTTAATCAAAAAACTTTGACTTTAGTTTTTTGACTGATTTTCACGTTTCATAGCTTCAGGAAACCATAAAAATGTTTTCGACATGCCGTCAGTCCGTCGTCTTTGTCGTCCACCAAAATTAAGATGGGTAGGCCTACTTGAAATTTGGTGTAGAGGACTACGTGTTCTTACAGAGCCCTATTGAATTTTAAAAACATCAAATTTAAAATGTCAAAATGGCGGTTATTTAAAACAGTTTTTGTTCTCACCTGTACCGTGTGTTATTCAACTTATAACACCTTAAATTAGATAAAAAACGTGCAATATGTTGTGGAGACCAACATGTCTCTACAATGACAAAAAGCGAAGTCACTCTGAAAAATGTAACTTCGAACACTGACCTCGCAACAAAATGTGATATTCTTTTAGTTAGGAGATTCTGTAGGGCCGAGTTCCCGACACGAGCGCAGCGAACTTCGAGGCTTGTACACAGGCGAAGTGAGTGGAAACTTATCAACATATACATATCTACAAGGCCTGTTAGGACCTAGTGGACGTCAAGAAAAGTAGTGATAAAGAAAATTATCAGTAAACAGCTGTTTTAAACAAACGTACACTATTGAACAAGACCCCTTGATCTACCAATACAATTTTAGATTTCCCACAAGTCCCAAGAAACCAACTTTTGAGCATCACATTTTAGAGGATCTGCTCGTATTGTATTGTACGAGAGGGCTGGGTCTTCTTTATTTTTTGTATTTAATTGTTAAGTGTTAATTGATTGATCTCTGTGTCTCTGGTTCATTATTTTATTTTTACTAATATTGCTTTCTAGTTAAATATTTTCATATAGCTCGTTTTGAGCAATATACAAAAAGTAAAATGAATATGGTCATAGGCACTTACACATTGGTGCATACAATGGTTTTAGCTAAAGAATGTATTAATTTTAAAATTAATATACTGACGAAACCATCCAACCTAATGGCAAGGTCGTCTGAATAAATTAATGTTGCTAGTAGGCTTCCAGGCAGCCACATCGCCAATTATTCTCATGTTTACAGTGGCTGCACACATTATTTACTTTAATAGAATCTAAGAAGCATTTACCTTGTGAAGGAATTATAAAATAATTGTAGCATTAGTCACTACATGACCGGTGCATGTTTTCAAACAGCTGATTGCTACTGAAGTAACTCACTAAAAACTCACTACAAAAGTTATCACTAAATAAATGATTCAATAAAAAAAACTCAATCATATTTTTACTTATTTATCAATATTTTGTTACTTGCTTACCCCTCCAATAATAGCAACTTCCTAAAAAAAAATAAAAAAATTATACTTATTTGTCAATATTTTGTTACTTACCGTATTTATCCCTCATTCAAAATAACAACATTCTAAAAAATCAATAATATTTATACTTATTTGTCAATATTTTGTTACACTTGCTTATCCTTCCTTTACAATAATAACATTCTAAAAAAAATCAATAATATAGCCTATATACTTATTAATCAATATTGTGTTACTTGCTTATACCTTATTTACAATAACAACATTAAAAATAAATAAATAATATTTATACTTATTCATCAGTATTTGGTACTTGCTTTTTCATAATAATAACATTCTAAAAAGAAATAAATAATATTCATACTCATTTCTTAATATTTTGTTATTTGCTTATCCTTCCTTCACAATAACAATATTGTAAAAATATCAATAACATTTATACTTTTACGTCAATATTTGGTTACTTGTTTATCCCTTCTTCATAATAACAATATTCTAAAAATAAATCAATAATATTTATACTTATTAGTTAATATTTTGTTGATTTCTACCGTTAATAAATCCTCCTTCAAGTGCATCGTTTTTGTCAGAAACTAACTCTAGGCGTATCTATTAATTTATTAATACTGTAATAAGAGTGATTTATTAAAACAAAAAGAATACTTCTCAGAATTAATTTTGAAATGGACAACACTTGAGGAAACTTCAAACTTCAATCAAAAACTGAAAGAAAATACACATTTTCCACAACAAACATTATGCAACAAGATTAAATGTCTGTGTCTATGTCACCATCTAAAATATTAGTTGTTGGTGACATATATAATTATAATTAGTTATAAAATATATATAATAAATATAATTTAAATATAATATAAAAAATTATCTAAAAATATTAGTTGTTTCATGTACGCAACCCTTTTTTAATGTATCCGCTTATTATTATTAGTTTTTTAATGCCTTAGTTCTAATGTCACACCATGACGAGAAAAATATATTCACCAACACTTAGTTTTTATTAAGACGACGATTAAATGAACAGTTGTCATGAAAAATAGTTTTGATCAAAAAGAGTGTCCATTGATGAAATCTGTGTTTTCTTTTCATTTGGTGATTTAATAGAGGAAGCTGGAAAAATGAAGTCGAACGTATTATTTTTTAATCTACAATCGAGATGTCGATAAAATATATTTTATTTATCGACAAAGGAAAGAAAACACACATTTCCCACAACAAACACTATGCAACAAGATTACATTTCGTTGATTATGTCATCATCTTTAGTTGTTTCATGTACGCAACCTTTTTTTAATATGTTGTGTTTTAATGTATTATAATCATTAAATCATCGTCGTATTTGTTGTGACAAGTTGTATGTGTACAACTTCATTTGGTGATCCATTTATCTGTTCGGTTAACTCGACACACCCACCTTCAAGAATCTATTGAGAGGACGGCTGTACACTCTCCCCTCACTCTACTCCAAAACCTTCCGTCGACAATACTCTCTGAGCCTCCTGAGAGACATTCACTTCGTCGGTCAAGATCTACACGTTATCGGGCAGCAATAGTATACTGCCATGTTTATCGTATAGTGTAACAACTATAAATTTAAATATTTAGCTATTTAAATCTCCAAGGATCGACAGCATCTTTCCTGCTCTTTTGCAGGAAGGTGCAGATCTGGTTATGCCTAAACTGTTACACTTGTTTAGGTTGAGCTTAGCGACTGGGGTAATTCCAACTTCCTGTAAAACTTTAATGGTGGTGTATATTTCAAACTGGGAAGACCATTTTCCGAAGTGGCTCATGCCTATCGACTGATAAGTCTTATATATTTTCTCCTTAAGACACCTACATCAGAGGTGCTGAGCGAACTTTTGTAAATTGGATAAATAATATGCTAAGCATATTAGACGGACACAGATCTTGAGGTGATTTCCAGCTAATGTTGTGATTCAAAGAGGGTGTACAGAGGGTAGCGTCCTTTCGCAGCTTCTGTGGAACCTAGTGATACATTACCTGCTCATGATTCTAAATAAGCAATCTATGGTTAGGGTTATACTGATGATTTTGTTATTCTAATCAAAGGCCTGCTAATCTGGGTACCTGCTTGGATGTTGTTCAGACTGTATTAACCAATGTAGAAAGATGATGTTATAAGAAAGGACTTTCTGTCAATCCTCTAAAAAGTGTCGTGGTGCCGTAACCAAACGTAGGACTCCGATATATACTGAAGGACCAGTCCTCTTTAGCCGACGGATCAGGGCAGCCAAAGAATTCAATTAACTATGATTGCGTTTGGATGACAGGCTAAACTATAATAGGTTCTAGTATTTCACCTCAAAGTAAATAAGGGCACTGCAGACGATCCCTATTAACCAAACCATGACAACCAGAGGTAATCTGGAAAACTTGGAAAATCTGGTTAAACTTGGAAAAACCACGATAGGCAAGACTCAATAGAGTGTAGAATTTCACAAAATATTGTGTTTATGTTTACAATGAACTAGGTGCATCTACTGTACACAAAACTCAATAAATTGTAGAATTTTACAAAATATTGTGTTTGTGTTTATATTTAACATGGCGAAACCACGGTGGACAAGACTCAATAAATTGTAGAATTTTACAAAATATTGTGTTTGTGTTTATATTTAACATGGCGAAACCACGGTGGACAAGACTCAATAAATTGTAGAATTTTACAAAATATTGTGTTTGTGTTACATTTAACATAGGGAACCACGGTAGGCAAGACTCAAAAATTGTAGAATTTTATAAAATATTGAGTTTGTGTTACATTTAACATAGGGAACCACGTTAGGGAAGACTCAGAAATTATAGAATTTTATAAAATATTGAGTTTGTGTTACATTTAACATGGAGAAACCATGGTCGGAATTATTGCATAAATTATCGAATTTAATAAAATAATGTGTTTGTGTTTCATTTAACTTGAAGAAGACATAGTCTGAAAGACTCAATAAATTATAGAATTTCACAAAATTTGGTGTTTGTTTTACATTTAAAACCAAGTACCTTCGTTCGACGGTATAATTAGTTTAAATAAAGTTTTGGTTATTGGTATACTGGTGAAAAGTTACATACAAATTCGGTATACCAAATGTGTACTCCATCTACTAAATTGTACATGAGGATTCAAAAATATGTGTTTTAATTTGGAGAACGTATTTATTAAATCAAAATAATGAACATAATTTCCCCACAAACGTAAGTCTGAACCCTCTCTGTTATCTGTCTGTTGGCCATTTTGCGTTTTTTTGTTGTTTTTTGTTGTTTTTTTTTTTTTTTTAAATAACTAAAAAAATTATTTAGATATAAGTTGAAATTTGATACACACATTTTTTTATGCTAAGTTTAACCTGTATACCAAAATTTTATATTATAAATTCTCAAAAATGTGGATGTTTAAAATTTCTAATGTTCAAACAAAATTTATAAAGTTTTCATTTTTAGGATACTGGTAAAAAGTAACATAAAAAATGTCTATAATAAATTTCGACTGGAAATCTAAATAATTTTTAAAGTTGTCAATATTTTTCTAAAAACACAATATGGCAGACAAACGGATAACAAATCGTTTATAAGATTTTTTTTTTAAATTTATGTTTATCTCTTGATTCACTTTCAGAAGTTACGACACATTTTTTTGAAAAAATCAATACATTTTAACATTAACAGATCAACCGGCAAATTTCGGACAAGTTAGTTCATTATGAAAACAATTTCTTTCTTTTTAGTCCCCTGAAATATTACACACTCTGTATTATTCAGGAGACTTGACTACGACTATATCTATTTGAGAAAGTACTAAAGTATTATAACTGATGATGATGTAGGTCGGATGGTAGCCTAGGCGAGGGAAAGTCTGTGATCCGCGGACCACGGTAACGTTAAATCAACGTGTACCTCTACATTATCTAGTTATTGTACTTTTTTTTTTGTGGTTAGACAGGACACCCTATGCCAAGATAAGGTGTTCTTTTTAATGATAATAATTTGAAACAAACGCGATCTTCCTTGTCTTGTGCGTCGTGCTTCTTTAACCGAGCTCGGCCGTGACTCTCCTTATTCCTTGCCCCCTGCCCATCTTGTCCTGTATATTGCGGTTATAACCAATCATCTGCTAGCTGCTCTCCGCTTCCCAAATAAAAATACAAATTGCTTTTCTCGACGCTTACTTTTATCTCAAACATATACTTTTCATCAGTCTTTTTGTTTAAAGACATTAAGAAATATTCAAAAACATTCAACTATTTTCCCTTTATCTGTGTATTTGTGGAAATGTTTTCTAAATTGACATTTCGTTTATCTCATTTGTGGTTGGCATTTAGATAAAAATTATTATCGAGTTAGAGTTCAGCGACTATACAAACATACTGATGTGAAAATCGGTTGAGAAACAACTTACACCAACGCTCACGCACGCGCGCACGCACGCACGCGCGCACGCACGCGCGCACACAAACACACACACACACACAGAACAAGTTGATGGGCTATTATGGTAATTACCCAGTCCGATTGTACAATGTAATAAAAGCAGATAGTCTAAATGTAGTGGGAAACAGTTGATTTCTTGGGCCTTATAAGAAATTTTTATTAGTAGATTAGGGTGGCAAGTTTCTTTAAAACAGTTGTTTCCACAGGTTTGCCGAACCTCTTAATTTGTGTATATCACTATATTTTTTATGTCAGTTAGGACCCAACGGGCCTTGTAAAGCTGTATAAATGAGAAAGAGCGTCACTTGCTACGCTCTTAGGACGCGGCCTTTACAACTATATGAATATCACATTTTCTTCCGAGGTCATTACCCAAAATTACATTTTTGACATTCTTTATTTATTACCCAAATTTACAAAACATATATATCACCACGATGTGATCTGCCACAAGATTTTTGAATTTCCTGTTCAAATATAACATAATAATAGCACACCCTTTCCCAATACACAGTAAGCACTAAAAATTATAATAATGCAAACTAAAATATATAAATCTAATAATAATGAATAATATATACTGAAATAGTTATTAACAAATTGAATAATAAATAAATATGTATAATAATATACAAACATTGATAGATTTTATACACATAATCAATTGTAACATTTTAATAAATTAATTTCTGTGTCAACCAATAAGAAACAACTCTGGAACTAAAACTATACAGAGTGACAGAAACAGGTGTGATTGCTGTTTTATTCGATAAGTACAAAGGTTAAACTTTAAAGGGTAACCCTTCAGGATTAAAATTTTTTAAAAACACTAGAGGCGTTATACATTGTTTCATATAACTCTCCTTTTATTAAATATAATATGTAATAACCATTATATATGACGATTTTGAATGAAACGCGTTATTTTATTACTTTTTTATATTTGAATACTTTTTCATATTTCTAACCATTTAGGAGCTAGGCACTTAAATGTTTCAAAAATTCGCAAACTTCAGCTTTTTTCGAAGATGACTTTTTTATGTTTAACGTCAAATTCAGGGGAAATTTAAACTAGAGTTATGGTAAAAGGTGTAATAACACTACTGTTATATTTATTTGTTCTCTACACTGAGGAATTAAAGAGTATCAAGATAGAAAACAAAAACCATACTATTTTGGTAATTGTCTAGAACACCTTTTGTGTTACAACAGTTCTTAATTATTTCTGGATGTATTAGTCCTTGTGAATAAGATATTATATCTGAAACAAATGTATTAACACTGATTAATAATTATTATTCAGTGTTATTAATTTGTCCTTAATTCACAAGGTTTAATACATTTAGTATTTAGAAATTTTTTTTGTGGAAAAGCACCATATTATAAAATAAATTCAATCCCATCCCAAAATTGTGTTAGGGGGGGGGCAGTTAAAAATTTTCAAATTTAAAATAACCGAGCAAACTAGAGGTCGCTACTAACTTCAAAAGATTTCGCCAGGATTTCTGATCCACCGGTAATATGCGGCCATATTGAATATCATTGGTCATAAATTACGACGCAAATTTGGTGCTCCTATACGTTTTGTGGCCTGAAAAATTGTAAAAATCGGTCCCAGAAACGTATCTCTTGTAGTTTTGAGAAAATAATTATTGTAAAATCCCCAAAAATGTAGACGAAAAACACAATTTTTTTATATTTGACGCACAATATCTTTTTTGGGAATTAACTGATCAATATTTTTAATACCTTATTTCTAAGATAATTTATGTAATTACAGATAGAAGAAAAATATGAGATCGAGAAATTTTTTAAACATAATACTAATAATTTTATCTACAAATCTTTATTCTTTTAAGCGTTAAGAATCAAATAAGGCTATTTAAAAAAAAATCCGATTTGCATTATATTGGCTTTATTCACATCAAATAACTCAGAATTAAATTTTTCTAATTAATTATGTTTTTCTACTACATTTTATTGGATTTTACAATAAATTTCACAAAAAATACAAAAGATACGGTTCTGGGATCTATTTTTTACAATATTTTAAGTCACAAAACTTATAGAACTACTAAATTTGTGTCATAATTTAGACCAGTGAAATTAAATATGGCCGCATAGTGTGGATCAGAAATCTTGGCGAAATCATTCCCTAGGCGTAACTCGCTGACGAAGCGGTTTTAGACCTATTTTTATATGATATTTTGTATCTTATTTTAGCTGTAGAATCATTTCTCTAGAGATTGCTGTGCAGTTCCGAATCATGCAGAAATATGTTCCCATATTTCTAGATACATTTATAAGAATGGAAAGATACACAGGTATCAATCAAATGTCTCCTCCAAGTAGTTGCACTAAAGATATTTGTTCGGGAGTTAAGGACGAACAAAATACCTTCTTTTTTTTAAGGAAAATGATACCTTCTTTGGAGACCAAAGCAAATTTGACGATGATTTCACTTTCTATATTTTGATAACTCAAGAATAAATATTTTCAAATCAAGAAACAATGGACTTTGATTTTTGATGTTACATCAATGAATACTGTTTGCCGCTACCTTTTTTATGTAAGAAAAATAAATGTGTATATTTTTATGTCTGGGACAAATTTTTTGGCAATACGTTCCAAAATGAGTTTTCACAATAATTGACGCCAGATTTAACAAGAAATATATACTATATAAAATATTCGGATTGAACGAGTTCACTTAAATTTTTGTCGTTGTTTTCTTATACGTTAATGACATAATCTTCATTTATTTAATTAGTGGGGATTACTTGGTTATATTAATTCGTTAATTTGTTGAATTGTGTTTGAAAGTTAATTTGTAATTCGTTCTTTATAAACTTTGTGAGAAATATTGTTTATATTGACGCACCATTACTATGCAATTTGTTGTACACTTTTAAGTTGTAAATTTTTGTTATTTTTGAGGATTATTATTTCCTTTTAATGAAAATTTGTTTAATGTATTGATTTACGAATAATTTATTTATTATACAGTTTGAATCAATGAATTCTAAATATATATGGTTGTTATTAAATTTGAGATATTTAATATTATATTTGTAAAATTTTGATTTAGTCTTTCATGTTTAACAAGCAATGTACGGAGTGGGCACAAGAGATACTTACATCAGGTTTATTACGTATGAAGTGTTATGTGATGGTTACATTACATGCTAAGTATTGGAATTTCCTTGTGATAAATTGTTTATTTCCGCATACTAAATTACAGGTCACTTTGCTTCTTATTTTCCTCGTTAAGTTACAGTCTTCACGGTAAAACGCCTATAATTGCTTAACACAAGTTTATTTTTAGTTTTGGTGAACCTAGAACTAATATAAACGAAGGTTAGAATTTTCCACTCCTAAGAAAATGAAGGACGTACACACATCTTGTGAGCAGCGTCATATTATAGAATGTTTGTCTACGGATTGTTAAGTATTACCAAAAAAATAATATTCAGACAAGAGAGTTTTAAGGTGGACCGAACGACATGAGGTGACATTAAGGAGTTAAAAGGTGTTTCAACCACACCAGTTGTTTTGGCGAATTATAATGAAAATAATGAGATTGTTGTTTCTTTTCAACACGGGATAAGTTAGTATACTGGTCTTTATAATGTGTTACAACTATCACCTTTGAATTACGAGATTGAGGTTTGCCGGTATGGTGGTGGATATAATGCACGTCGCACGGTTAAAACCTTATAATATTGATAGTTAAGTATTGAAAGAGGTATTATAATTAGGTAGATGTTATGACGTACTATTTATACCAATGTGTTAATTGTTAGTTATTACATATTAGCACGTAGATATATGGCCACAATTATGTGAAAACATAAATAATAACATGTATTGTACAATACGGAATGATTCCAACAAAGGGGATGTTAAGGTTTGTAATAAGATATATTGTAAGGGGTTGTGTTGGAATAATTAATTATAAGGGAATTAATACATGACGTTTGTTCAGTTACAGGCAACCAGTGGGAAATTCCAGGGGTTTCAAATATGTTGCAAAAACCTTGTCTGGCGTTCTATATTCATTCTTCCTACTATCTTGATGTTCCGATAATCATTTAGACAGTAGCGCATTTTCAGTCCGACACTTTGAAACTCTCCTTATCGAAACCCACTATGTCTGGAGGCAGACGACTCCACAGGATGTAAGGCGACTCGAGTTGTAGACACTCTTGAACAGCACTGACGACATTCACCTTACAGAAGTTATGGAACAAGATTGAGGAGAGACCATCCATGTGAGGTTACACAGGACCATTTAGTATCAGTGATGTGTTTCATCGGTGTTGTGTGCTGAGGATGAGGAGCTACATGTGCTGACGACGAATGAAAAGACCATTAACGATCATCTCCATAATGTTCGGCAACTCATTCGAGGAGATCATGCCGAATTAGTCAACATAGCTTCAACATTTCAAGGTTATACGACCAATGTAACTAATTTGTTGCAACAGGTACACAGTGCGTTGCAAGAATTTCAAGTTGCTATGCTTCAAATGACAAATGTGACAGCTATTAATATGTATGACACTAGTATGTTTACTTTATTGAGTCAACAGCGCCAATTACATTACAATACTCTAATGTTAGTTTTAAGTAATAAACGTTCTAGTTATAGGGACCTATCTACACACACGACCATACCCCCTTTGAAAATCTGATTAGAGATTTGATCAATTTAGAGTCACGTCTGAATGACATACATTTGTCCATAGTTGTACCTAAAAAAAATTTGGACCTTTATTACCATTTTCCCATTACAACCTGTGTCATAACTCTTTCTGTGATCTCTACTATTAGGATTCCGAATCAGCATCGCTCGACGGTCTGGACACTATATGAGTACGTGCCTATACTATTGCGTTGGGAGAGCCACAATCTTAGAATATCCATGGAACCGACCATAGTGGCTACGAATGGAGCATCTATAAGAATATTAACTGGGAAGCAGTTGAACGACTGTCAACCACAGAAGACGTTGAGTTTCCTGTCACGGCAGCGATCATATGGGACGTTGTCTCATAGTTGTGCGGCCCAGCTAATTGCAGGCGGTGATATACATGGTATAGCGGAAAGTGTACTTTTTGTATGGATGGCTACTTTGTCTGTTATAATATTTTATTTAGGGTTAAAGATGTATGTGGTGTCTGGCGTAATGCGTAAACGGGTGTGTGAAAAGAATTAACCTCAATTTGATGTATTTAATTTGGTTTTAGGTTCCTAGATATTTAGGGGTTATTGTATAACATCGGGACGATGTTTCGAGGGCGCCGGTGATATTAGGAATTAGAGACATAATTTAGTTAGGAAATTAGTCTAAGTTCTTTTAAAGAAGTCAGAATGATAACAACTATTGTGACGGAGCTAGAAACTGATTAAATAGCTTCCCTTGCAAGTGAGGTGGATGTCACAAGTTGGGAAGTGTATGTAAACTTTTGGGTGGGAAGAAATGTGGTCAATCATTCAATATGGGACCTCCGGTAGATATATAAGATAGCCAGACAGGCTTGGCCCTTCCGGGAGATTTAGACCAGACAGCTTAAATAAACGAAGACATAGTAAAGGTGAGCAAGGTTGATATAAAGGAACTTGTAATTATTCAACAGTAAATAACATAGAGTCACAATAGTTGGAATCATTCTGTATTATAATTTAATAATAATAGTAGTAATATTTAAATGAACCACTTAAATGTAAATATGAAAGAAATAATTGTATTAAGAGTAATAAAGGTAGATTTAGTAATTATAATATGAAACACTGTCTTGTTTATTATAACAGTAGAACCCAGGCGGGAATAATTTTGGTTTCGTCTGATGTTTAATAGGTATTAAGTATCGAAATACAATAAAAATATTAAATAACAAAATTGAACAATATGTTTTAAAATCTCAGCAATTAAGCTTCGAGATATAAAATTTAAGCAAACTTACAAATAATTTAATTTACAAATTATGCCACGAATGTCTATCCATCTTAATTAGTTCGTTCGACCTGAATTTAAATGCTGCTAAAAACACTAAGACAGACATTGATTTCCGTCTAAATAAAATAAGTCGCTCTTGTGAGATATGGTTTGTTATAAAACAAGATTAGTTTTTCCTGAGTCAATCTATTTTTCTAAATAATATAAGTCGCTCCTGTGTGAGATGGTTTGTTATAAAATACGATTAGTTGATCCTGAGTCAATTTTTTTTCTATTAAATGAAACAAGTCGTTCCTGTATGAAATGGTTAAGTTATAAAATACTATTAATCGTTCCAATATCAACTGATTCGCTACACTTGATAGAAAATAAGCTACCCAAAGCACCAGAAATAAAGCATCCACATATGGATATATTTTTTATCCTCACCAGGAAATAGTTCAAAAATCGATTTATATATAACAATATTTGGCCCTCTCAAAATATTTTTCGATTTCTTAAAATTTGTGGAAAGATTCAACCTTATAGAGAAAACTTAGTTAAGTTGTTTTAAAAAAAAATCCATTTATTAATTTCAAAATGGAGGCAATTTAAAATCAAATCTCACTATTCTTTGACACTTAAAAAATGTAGATATAACTTAAATAAGTAATAAGAACACATTTTAAACAAGATTTGTTGATTTTATATATTTTTTTTCTTAAATTAAGCAAACAATAAAGCTACCAACGAGTTTAACTTCTTTGGAATTATATCTAATTAATTACATTGATTATTTCGTTTACAATATAAACAAAATAATATAGATTTTTAAATAAGTTCAAATGATATTTTTTTCAGTAAATATTTAACAATATTTCGCTTTAGAATTTAGGGAAAATTCGCTTTTCACGTTGGATTGAGCTGGTGGATTTTTTTTTTCTTTTTTTTTCTTATCGACGATGGAACGATGATCTTGAAATTATATAAAGATGTAAACGTGATTAATTAAATAGATTAATTTCGGCGAGAGCAATCGGCAATCAACCGGCAACTGGATGTAATCAACGTAAAAAACATGCTTCGAAGTCAATAATACATGTGTCGAACAATAAAATTTGAAATTAATACAGCCACGTGGTCCTGTCTTGAACACAAACAAGTTTGCGGTCCACTTTAATAGAATACCTCATAAAAGTCATTAGTATGCATGCAGTGTTTTGTCCGCCCTTTCCTGATTGGTAGGTTCGATGTTATTACTGCTCGTAGGCGGAGCATCAAACCGGACGATATTTAGAATGAGCGTTTAAAAAAAAAAGAAAAAAGGGGGAAAAAACTGAGGGGGGGTTGTACAGTACGGGTAGAAAGTAGTCGTTGACTTATGGGAGTTTAAAATAAGTATTTTTTATAATATGCAATATTAACACGGCAGTTGATAGCCCTCGTCTTAGCAGTAATAAATCGAAGGAAGTCGGTCATACAGATTTCACAAACCTCGATAACTTGAACATTGTTTCCGACTATTATTCTTGTCTGATGTTTCATTTGAACACATTTCCATATAAAATGAAGCTGTCGAAGTCGTCTGTATGACTGGGTTTCTAAGAGGATCACTATTTGACTTCAGATATTCTTACATTAAATATGTCTATTTGGGACCACCATATGACCCTAGATATTCAGAACTTTAAATACATGTACATTTTTAAAGCACGGCAGAGCACAGAAGGATGAATTTCAAGGTTGAACATCATTTGACTTCAGATATTCAGAACATTAAATACGTGTATTTGTGTAAAGCATGGCAGAGCTTGAACGGGTTAATTTCAAGGGATCATCATTTGAGCCCAGATATTCACAACATTAAATACATGCATTTTTTTAAAGCACGGTAGAGTACGAACGGATGAGTTTCCTGAAGGACCATAATTTGACCCCAGATGTTCAGAGCATTAAATACACCCATTTTTGTAAAGTATGGCAGAGCATGAACTGATGAATGTTATTTATGTATATATTTTTATAAAGGTCAATAACGCACGAACGATTGTGCCGTTTTTACCTAATCTAGTACTTCGATATCCATAAGTTATAAAGTAGCCAGTAAAATCTAAAGTCACCTACAAAGTTTTTATATTTTATAACATTCTCATATGTTTGCGGGCAAAATCAAATACACCCGAAAAGTTGCAATGTTTTCAAAAATCCACAGATTTTAGCAAAGAAAATCTATAACGCAAATCAATGTTTCAATATTTTCCATAAAGTCCTAGTAAAATATAAAAACGCTCGATAAAGATTCAATATTTTTATAATGTGTGTTAGCCGGTTAAATTTAAAATGTTCGACGAAGTTTCAATATATTTTATAAAATCCTCGGATGTTATCAGGCTAAATCTAAAACGGCAGACAAAGTTCTAATATTTTTTATTAAGTCCTCGGATGTTGGACAACAAAATTTAAAACACCCGACATAGTTTCAACGTTTTAAAATAAATTCCTCGGAAATATGCAATCTTCATAATTCTGTAATTTAAAATGGCCGACAAAGTTTCAACATTTTTCATGGAATCCCCGGATATTATCCGGCAAATTTAAAATGCCTGACAATGTTACAACATTATTCATATAACTCTTCGGTTGTTATTCTACAAAATTAAAAAAGCCCGACAAAGTTTAAGTATTTTA
Organism: Aphrophora alni; assembly: GCA_963513935.1. NCBI lineage: Eukaryota > Metazoa > Arthropoda > Insecta > Hemiptera > Aphrophoridae > Aphrophora > Aphrophora alni. Next base: position 56,736,521 of record OY740765.1, on the reverse strand, counting down.
AATAAAACTGTCGGATGTTAGCCAGCAAAATCTAAAACTATCGACAATGTTTCAATATTATTTATAAAATACTCGTATGTTATCCAATAAAATATAAAGTGTCCGACAAATTGAAAATTTCATCCTCGGATATTATCAGGTAAAATCTAAACCGCTTGATTAGGTTTCAATATTTTAAATAAATTCCTTGAATATTAGCCAGAACAATCTGAAACTTTCGACATTGTTTCATAATTTTTAGTACTTACTGTCATCGTTTGTAAAATCGTGTATAATTCAAATAAAACACGAATGTTCCTTATAACTTGAGTAGTTTTTAAACTTTATAATTTTACTTTTTTATAATATACAGTATGGAGTAACATACGAACAGAGATGTTTTAAGGTGAAATGTTACCCTATGTCGTCTGCTAGTCATTTGTCTGTCAAAAATGCAGTGAAAACATTTAGCTCACAAAGTTAGATCAGCATACTCAACCAGATAGAACCCCCCCCCCCCCCAATCATACAATGTAATAAAAGCAGATCCTCTAAATGTAACTCCAAAATTTTGATTTCTTGGACCTTGTAGGAAATGTTAAATTGTATTGGTAGATACAGTTGGATAAGTTTACTTATAATAGTTACACAGGTGTTCTGAACATTGTATTATGTATATCACTACATAGCTATTTAGGTATGGACGGGTCCGTTCCAACATTCCATATTTCGGTTAAAAATATTTAACAAATAACGTAGGGTGTTGTTTAATTATGTTCCTAAACTTCAGGGGGATCCTAAACTTCTTGGATCAAACTAAAGAAAAAAGTTCCTATGAACATACAGTATAACCGAAAACACTTAGTTTCAAGTCTATCCGCCATTTTGTTTTCTATATAAAAACATAATTTTACAAATAGTTCAGATTTTTCACGTTAAGTTTTTCAACTGCCATAAGAACAAAGTATATATTTATTCCGTATGTTTTCAAAATAGCGGCCTTTAAAATGTCGAATGTTGAGTATTACCAAGACCAATAACTTTACGAAAAGTATACCCTGAAAGAGACAAAAAGGTTCTCTTTTAACGACGAACAAAAAAAATACACATTTTGTTACAATTAGTAAAGTATTAAATCTCATAACACTAAAAAATAACTAACAATAAATAACATCTGGGTGTTGTAGACAATTATTAATAAATTATGTTTCCAGTTTTTTTTATCAGTAACTCGGTTATCGTTTATAAAAATTTGTTTGTCGTTAAAACAGGAATCTTTTTGATCTCTTGTTTATTTTTTCTAAATTTGATGGTTTTAGAGATATTTAATATTAAAAATTTTAAACGGCCGCCAATAAAAAATGTAAAACGTACAGGTTTGATTTTGTACAATGTAATAAAAATAGCCTCTTTAATCTAATTCCCAAAAAAATGTTTTCTTTGACCTTGTATGAAATGTTAAATTGTATTGGTAGTGTAAGTTTGTTTAAAACAATTGTTTCACAGGTTTTCTGAACCTCGTAATTGTGTATATCATTACTTTCTTGACGTCGACTAGGCCCTGATGGGCCTCATATATGTATTAAAAAGTCTGCATTCGCTTCGTTCGTAAATGTTCATAAAGCCTCCTATTGCTTTACTCGTGTCAGTATCAAGTCCTGAGGGCCTCAAAGCTGTACGTATGTGAAGGAATCTCCACTTGCTACGCTTGTGGAAATAATTTTCTTGGTAAGTCAGGGTTTGAAATCCATTTTTCAAAATAACTGTGATATTTATTATCGTAGAGAGGTGGGGCTGGCAGAATTGAAATCCGTAAATTTGCGTCTAATTTAATGTGTTAAAAGTTGAACAACACACGAAATATGAACAAAAACTTTTTAGAATTGCCGCTAGTTTTACATTTTTAATTTTATTTTTCTGATTTACTATTTTAGTTTAAAATTGTTTTGAAATCAATATTAGAAGTAATTTTCATCTATAAAATTATGATTTAAGTAATGTTTTACAAGTTAATTTGTAATTATTATTCTTAATTATGTCTCTTTTTTTCCACCTATATTTTGTTATATTTTTTGTTTAGGTTAAAGTTTTTATAGTATTTTAAATTGTGTTTTTATTTTGAAGGATTTAAGTGGATGAGATTATAACTTCGCCCCAAGATGAAGTTATTATATTCATGTATTCACATAATCTTTCTAGCAAATCATTTATTTTAAAATACTTCTAAAAAGTTCATATTAGCCTATACCTGTAGTTTTCTCTCATTTCTAACCAAAGTTTACTGCAAGTAAAATAATTTAATTTTTAAAATACTTTCAAAATGTAAATTAAACCCGTATTTTTCTCCAAGCAAACTTTAGTCCAGGAAATTTAATGTAAAGATTTTATAATGAATTTCAAAACCAGTAAGCACAACAACTTTAGCTGTTTTGTTTAAATTTTAATGGTATTGGTTATTTGTTTGTTTGTTCTGTTTTATTTTTTATTGTGCTGAGGGACACTACCTCAGCACAATGCCTTCAGAAATGACATATTTTTTTCTTATCAAAGGAGTATAGTGTATTTTTATGTAAGTTTTGATTTATAATGTATTTATTCCTTTCTTATAAAAATATAATTTATAACTACAGTTGTGACATTAAGTCCAAAATTGTTCTTTTCATGACATAAGTTTAATTTTTTTTTATTTTAAGATAAAATTGTATCCATCTGTCTTATGTGCAGTGTTCTACAGCCCAAACACTTGGGACAGATTTAATCATAATTTGTTACGTGAGCATATTAACTGATAACTATCGAATTGACAATTTCGGTTATTTTTTATTTGGTTTCGGAGATGGGTGAGTTGGAAAGTTTGTGTAATGTTTTTTCACTTATTTTATGTAATCTACTATACCAAAAACCAAGATATTATGTTTTACATTTTCAAAATGATGTCAGTTTAAAAATTTGTAACGCCGAATATTTCGAAAACATTAAACTTTACACAAAATTTACGAGAACAAATTATTTCACCATTAAAACTACAAACACGGTAATAACATAGTTTTTATAGTAGGTTACAAGATAACCGATTTATCGATAAAAACATAAACAAGTTATATTTAACTTATTGACTACAACACTCACAAGTCTATACCTTATTGGTTGAATATATGTTACAACTTATGATTTAAAAAAATGGCAAATTAAGAAAATTGTAGTAAATTACCGAGAAATTATTTGTTAATGTTTAAGCGATAAATCGGTAAACCTTTGGCCTACAATGAAGATGTTAAAATATAAAAATACTTTTTCCATCGAAAATTTTTTTTAAAGTTAACAATTTTCAAGATATTTACATTCATAATTTCAAACGACCGCCATTTTGAAATCGTAAGAATCCGAAATAATAAATTTGTTTTAAAACACAGAAACAGGCTAGCAGACGGAAATTGATACTACCTGTTTACTACAACTTCTTTTACCTACCCAATATACGAAGTAGGTATGTTAGGTTAGGTTAGGTTTGTTCCTAGGGTAGGTTTGATAATTTATCGATCCGCCATATTGAAAATTTAGGTTTGATTTTTGGTATACAAGCAAAAGGATAGGTAAGGTTAGGCTAGACTAGGTTAGGTTAGGTTAGGTTTTACCTAGGGTGGGTTTGGTAACCTATCGGACCGCCCGCAAGTTTGAAAATGTTGCCTTGATTTTCTGGTATACATGTAAAAGGCTAGGTTAGGTTACGTTAGGTTAGGCTAGGTTTTACCTAGGATGGGTTTGGTAACCTATCGGTCCGCCAGTTTGAAAATGTTGCCTTGATTTTCTGGTATACATGTAAAAGGCTAGGTTAGGTTAAGTTAGGTTAGGCTAGGTTTTACCTAGGGTGGGTTTGGTAACCTATCGGACCGCCCGCCAGTTTGAAAATTTTGCCTTGATTTTCTGGTATACATGTAAAAGGCTAGGTTAGGTTACGTTAGGTTAGGCTAGGTTTTTACCAAGAGTAAGTTTGGCAATCTATCGATCTACCATTTTGAAAATTTTGCCTGGTTTTCTGATATACAAGTAAAAGGTTACATAAATACTCCGTACACCAAATCTTCACGCAACATCTTATCATAGATATTTATATTTATTTCAAAATGGCCGACAGACGGAAAACTAAGCGTGTGTTTATATAAACTTGTTTCTTATGCTAGAATCAGCTACCAGAATATTTGGAATCACTTTGAATATTTTAGGTAATGTTGCCAACCTGCAATACGACCTCTGGGTTATGCAGTAAGTGTACTAGTATGATAAATAGTTTCTTAACTATATATTTTATTGTATTTAATTTTCGTTTTTAATTGTTGTTTATGTGTTCTTAATACAATTATTGAATATTTTACTGCTCTATAATATCTGGAATAAACACAATATTATTATCGTTATTAATCCAGCTAGCAGCTGTTATTTACAATAATAATAATAACAGTGCTGGTGTTAACAAGGATAATGATGGCCTACGCAAATCTATCGGACCAATTTCAAGGCAAAGACTCAATCAATTTTTAAAAATTAATAAAAAGATATTATTTGTTTCAGCACATCGTTTATATTATTGACACTAATAAACTTAAACGCAGATAAACAAGTTAAACTACCTCTAAGGTAAACAGCTTTTAAAAATGTTGATTTTGCTTACAAAAGTTTGTCCTTTTTTGTAAAAAACTAATCACACATTCCTTTTCACGTGTTTTTTTAAGATGAAAAAACTAATTGATGGTTGCATTGTACTTACCCACACAATTTCACAAACAGAACCTCTAAATGTAATGGCCCAAAAGTTTCATGGGCCTTATAGGGGATGTTAATTTCTATTGGTAGATTAAGAGGTCTTAACCCAGTAGTATAAGTTTGTTTAAAACAGTTCTTACACAGGTTTTCTGAAATTCATAATTGTGTAGGCCTATATTACTAATATCTTGACGTCGACTAGGCTCTAATAGGTCTCGGATAAGTTATATGTATATATTAAAAAGTCTCCACTCGCTTCGCTTGTGTCTTTTGTTTCGGCCCTACTGTGCCTTGAAGCTCTGCATAAAGGTAGGAGCTTCCACTCGCTACGCTCGTGTCGTTACTCGGATTGCCGGATCTCCTAACTATACAAATATCACATTTTATGGAAGGTTAGTAAAAAATAACATTTATGACAACAACTTCGCTCTTTCTCATAGTGGAGAGGTTAGGTTAGATTAGGTTACGTTGAATAACACGCGAGTTATGAATAAAAAATTGTATTAAATGGCCGCCATTTTGAAATTTTGAATGTGACTTTTCTGAATTAGGGTTTTTTATAAACACATTACAGTCCTCTGACCAAATTACATGTTTCTATCTTAATGTTTGTGGCTGGTGTCGTGCTTACATGCAGACGACAACGAGGCTAACGATGACAATGACGACGGAAGGGCCCATGTAAAAAATCACTTTTACCATGAATATCCATGAAAACCAGTCAAAAACAGAGATCGAATTTTCTGCGATTATCAAACTTACCTTGTACTTCGTATTCGACTAATATCAGTACAAAATTTGATGTTTTAAATCATTCTTACGAGATGGGGGTGGAGCGGAATATTAAGTCTGCATTTAGTTTTAAATATAAATAAAGAGACCCTTAGCAATTGCGTGCCACTTTGTTCATAAGTAAAAGTTATTATACATTCAAAAGTGCACTGTAATACTTCGGGGACTAATTCTAGAGGTAGAGGAAAGAAAAAATAAATTCATGGACGTCGGTAAACACTTCTTTTTCAAGTTTTACGGTTAGCGAAATTTTTCAGCCAAATTTTAATTTCAAGAGTGAGTTGAGGCTATATTGTAATTCTTGAGATCCAAATTAAGGAACAAATTTTGTGGTTTTACGTGTTTTTCGATTTTTAAAATTGAATAAAATCCCAGGATTATATCTCTAGTAATCTCCGAATAAACAGTTGTAAAATACAAAACAAAATATTGTAAAAACACACACTTTTTAAGTTTAGCATAAAATAACTTTGTTAAATGGTTAATAAACGCATGAAACAATTAAACAAAACTTATAGACAACTTAATTTTGAGAAAAAATACGTAATGAAGCCATTAGAAAACAAAAACAAATTACAGAAAATTTGACGTTTATTTAAAACAAAACAAGTTACAATTTTAAACAGAACAAAAATCTTATTAAACTTTAGTAACTTGCTTTTGTTTTCTATTGACTTTATTACAACAATTTTCTCAGAATCAAACTTTCTACAAATTTTGATCAAACGTTTTATGCGTTTCTTAGCATTTGACAAAATTATTTTACGTCAAAATTAAAACAAGAATGTTTTTTGACTCGATGTTTTAAAATTTCACAATAGTTTTCTGCTATTGGAGTTACAGCTTTAGCTTATTTTATTCAATTTTCCATATCAAAAAAATACTAAATTTAATCCTTAATTTGGGTCCTAAGAATTACAGTATGGCTTCATTTCACCCATGGAGCAGAAATTACGGTTAAATATATCTCTAGCCATAAGTCGAAAACTGGGCCTTTTCTATGAAAAAGTAGAAGGTTCTATATTCGACCTGAATTTTGTTTGCTTATATTTCCGGAACGGCTTTTCCGATTTCATTGAGGGGTGGTCTCATTTGAAAGGGTATGCTCTTCATATGGTCCCGTTTCATTACTGACTTGATTAAGCCAGTAGACCTACTTGGCCAATAGTTGCAAAAATGGCGCCTTGTTGACACAGGCTAGTCAGAAATATTGTTATTTAATATTGATAAGTAAAATTACATTTGAATAAAATACAAGCATATAGTATGTGTTTATGTTAACTAGCCAGTACTTGTACTACATTTCTGTCACTACTGGACCATTACTACCAAAAAATAAATATTGTTAAATTTGAAAGAATAGGATTTATTTTGAAGTCTCCCTTTTTAAAAAAAATTGTTACCAATAGTCATGTTCAAAATTTGGATCTATATAAAATTTTGGTTGGTTATGTATAGTTATGATCGAAATCTGGTTGGTCTACTGGCTCGAATAAATACTGGCTGAATAGCTTGAGTGCAAGAAGTGTCTAGTTAGATTCTCGTGTATGTTTAAAGACCTAGCATTGTGAGGAAAAATGGGAAGCTACAATTAATTACAAAAGCTAGAATTTTCTTCGACGGGAACTCGATATGCTGACCACACATCCGTTTAGAAGGTCAACGTCTATAACGGCCTATTGTACTGAAGATTATTTATTTTACAATCCATAATTGCAATTCCTGCTTAGAACAGATCTATGCTTTTAGGGGTTAGAAATTTGTTGTTTAAGTTTCAATAATACTATGATTGTCATCTTTTAGGTATACACACATTTTATAAGATACTTTTATAAAGAAATATTCAACAATTCTACTTCCTCATGGAATTGATTGAGTTTGAAAAATGTTCAAGTCAGTTCTCAGAGTTTCTGTTGCTCGGTTGTATTTAAATTTTCCAAGACAGACAGGAAGAAATGATAAGAAAATGTTTGATTACCCGGCCTATACTTTACTCACTACCATCGTCGAAGATACCTTCACAAACGCAGTAAAACCTTCTGAGAGGCATGCCCTTTTGACATGCCCCTCACAGATGTTTGATTACACTCCTTATAATTCACCCTATTACCATTGTCAAAGATACCTTCACAAACGCAGTAAAATCTTCTGAGAGGCATACCCTCCTGACATGCCCATTACAGAAGTTTGATTACACGGCCCATACTTCACCCTGTTACCATTGTCAAAGATACCTTCACAAACGCAGTAAAATCTTCTTAGAGGCACACCCTCCTGACATGCCCCTCACAGAAGTTTGATTACACGGCCCATACTTTACTCACTACCATCATTGAAGACACTTTCACAAAGGCAGTAAAAGCTTCTGAGAGACATATCCTTCTGACCTGCCTTCCCAGCTTAGCATGCTCCTCACAGAATATTATTATTCTTCCTATTATCCAGCCCATGTTTTATTTTATTCTATCGTCGCAGATACCTTCATAAAGGCAATACAAACTCTAAGGATGCATTTCCTCTTGACAATCGTCGGTGATTCTTTCACAAACGCAGTAAAAGTTTCTGAGAGGTATATCTCCTTAACCTTCCTTGCTTGACATGCCTCTAACAGAAGTCTGATTAACCGGTCCATAATTTACCCTAATACCATCGTCGGAGATACCTTCGGAAACGCAATAAAAGCTCTAGGGGGGCATTTCATCCTGAGCTGACCCGCTTGGCATCCCCTTCACAGTAGTCTGATTACCAAGGCCATACTTTACTCCAGCACCATTGTCGGAGATACCTTTGGAAACGCAATAAAAGCTCTAGGGAACCATTTCCTCCTTAGCTGACCCGCATGCCATCAACCTCATAGAATTCTAATTACTAGTGCCATACTTTACTCCAATACTAATTTTGAGATACCTTTGGAAAAGCAATAAAAGCTCTAGGGAGGCATTTCCTTGTGAGCAGACTGTTATCCTTTAAAGTTTTCGAAATATTCTTAGTAGAATATTTTGAACACCCATCGTTTTAACAATACTTTATACAAAATAAAGTTTTTTCTTTAGTACACTTGAAAACTTTATCATAAAAAATGTGTTAACCTATGTCTTATTTATTCCCCAAGTTATCGTTTTGGGAAAAAAACAAATAGCGGATAAAAGTGAAACAGAGTTTTCAGAATCATGTTTATGACAAGTTTATTTTTTTAATTTTTACCAGTAGAACATGTCCTAAAATTTCTCCGTTTCTTCTTGAATCACTCTGTATAAAGTGTATACAGGGTGTACATTAACTTTGTAACGTTTCTTAGACCATATTAACTGTTACTTTTTGTACTTATGATTTTATGGCGCACATCTGGAAAATAATTTAAAAAATTAATATAAGTGGTCATGTGACACATTGTTTTTCACTGATTCTAAACAAAACTAACAAAGTTTTATTGTTTTTGTGTTTATACTTATTATTATTGTGTGTGCTCACATTTTATATCTTTAACATTTTCCTACCACAGTGAAGTGATGTTTTCTAAAAAAAAAAAAAAAAAACCTGATGATGACGGCATGCATTTGAAACAGAGATAATCGTGATAGACTTTTTTCATAACCCTTGGTTCTGTTATGAGTATAAACATGGCTGAGTTTTCACAATAACTTTGTAACGTTTTGCTATTTTTTAATTAGAGGTACAGAGTGAGTTTTAAATTTACAACATTGAACACTTCTGAAATAGAAGCGATAAGAACAAATCCTTGAACAAAAAATGATTCTAATATTTTGGTTATTGTAGCTGGTTGTTGTACTGAAGACGGTGACATTTTCGTTGAAACGCGTTTGTGTAAATAAACGTATGTAAGACTTTTTGATTTGTGTAAAGTGCGTCTTCTGACAGGTCAAACACAGTGATCAGATATCGTATAGACTACAGGTAAATTAGATTAGATTATTGGGGTATGAGGATTCAAGATCCTTGTACGTCAACCTGAGCTTCTTGTTCACTTCAAGGACCTACTAGCAAGGCAAGGCAAGGCAAGCCAATGCCTTTGCCTTCACTTAGGTGTATGCGTTTTCGCTCAATGCTGGCATTAGAATCATCACCTAGTTAAGAAGCCACGAATAGGGCCCTTCTCCTAGATTCGAGCTTTTCACATTCTAGGACAATATGTTTTTCAGTCTCTGCAGACTCTTTAGATAGCTTTAAAAAAGGATTACTGTTGATAATCCGGAGTGTTAACAGAAGTTTCTTGAAGTGGACTTGTCCAGTGAGTAATTCCATAACTTCTTTAGGCAAAGCCATAGCCCTTTGGGTTTTTATTTGCCGAAAATACCTTCCATTCCCGTACCTTAAGAGTAGGGTTATGCTGAACAAACATCTACCAAACTTAATTGGAGGACCGCTTCAGAAGCTTGGGGTGCGTCCTAAACAACATCCTTGTAGTCTTCAGAATGTTCTTCCTCAATCAGGTTTTCAACTTCTTTTCTTATCCTAATGGCTTAAAGGTAGCAATCATTGTCTCCAGTCAATGCTTTGTTGCAGTGTTAGGAAGAAAAAAGAGAGAGTTCCTTTTTCTACGTAGCTTCCTGAAAATGAAGGAAAAGTTCCATCCTCCACAAGTTCGAACTTAACCATTAACGTGCCCTCGATGACTTCACTTGCTTAAAGCTAAGCTTAGCCTCTGGGTAGGCATCGAGAACAACAGCAATTTTTCTAGCTAGGATGTTCCTGTAAGTGGGAATTTTCGTACCAAATGCTCCAAACGATGGTGAGATTTTGTTACATCAGAATCTCAAGTTTCACCTTTGACCTTCTTTAAAGGTCTCTCAGCAGATAGCTAAGTGGCCGAATCTCCTCTAGAGCTCTTTACCATGCCTATCCCCTCCTCAGAACCCCCATCGGTACCTTAGGTTATTCCCGACTCTGACTTCCTCTTATTTTTTCCCTACCCATTCGCCATTTATTATGATCCCATTGCTCACCACATTCCCGGAGTTTGGCTTTGACGGTCTCCCTTCGTTGGGTAGTAGTGAGATTAGTTCTCTTCACCTTTAGTCGGCTAAGTTGCCTAAAAGCATTTATATATATATATATATATATATATATATATATATATATATACACAGGGTGTTTTCAAACTACCTTCAAAAATTTCAGAATATGGTTCCATGGGTCAAAATAATTTAAAAAATCTTATGATTATTATGTTCTAAAATGCTTATTTTTCCTACTGTCCGCCATTTGGTATTGTTTACAAAAACATTATATTTTTGGAAATAAATTAGAAATCAAGTCCAAATTTGGTATAGATATTTTTTTTTGACCTTTTATCAACGTACCAAAAACCAGGACTTTGTTTTGAATGTTTTCCGTTAAAAATTTTTAATGTGGAATATTAAAAAAAAAAAACCATTAATTCTACAACAAATTTAAACGGCCACCATTTTGAAAACATGCTACACATAGTCCTGATTTTTGGTGCATTAATAAAAGGTGACAGAAATTATGTGTACCAAATTTGGACTCGATATCTAATTTATTTCCAACAGTGTAATGTTTTTTTTGTACAAAACACAAAATGGTGAACAAACAGAAAACTAAGCATTTTAGGAATATGTTCATAGAAAATGTTTTACTTATTTTGACACAAGGAAGTTATAAGTTCTGAAGTTTTGAAATGTAGTTTGGAAACACTGTATTCCAATTATACAACATATATAAACAGCAAAAAATGGCCCTAAACAAGCAACATATAAAATTTTATTAACATTTGAGTAATTTTGGCCTGCAGTCCTACACGACAAACGAAAAATATATATATAAACACCATTTTTGGACTAAGAGGACTACAAAATGAACATTTTCGTGAAAAACTCGACAAATGTTTTTTTTAAACCATCACATAACTATCTCTAGACTACATACAGTATATGAGGGAAAGTAGAAAAATGTGTCGCAGAATTGGTTCTACAATGAAAATGCAATGCAAAACAGTGTGTCACTTAACCCCCTTTCTATTAAACAATTTAAAGTTTCAAAATGGGTGACAAAAAATCAAAAGTGCAAATGTAAAATCTACTATTATCTAATTAATGCAGTAAACTAATCTATTGAAACATTCATCAATAGCTAATTAATGTGACAATGTATTAATGTTAATGTTAGAAATATATGTGTGTAATAGTATATAAAATATGTGATAATTTTTTAAAAAATGGACTAATTCAAAGTAAACAAGCAGAAAGACGAAAAGTGAGAAGAAGAAAAAAAGATGAAAAGAATATTAACTATATAACAATGAATAAAAAATTAATAGATTTTAAATGTGTTATTTTTGTACAGCAGGCCAATTATACGTAGGCTATATGTTCTTTAATGGAATACAGAGTGATTCAAATTTACAGGCAATATTTCTGGAGCTGATTCTAGAGCGAGAAATAAGAAATAAATTTATATAAACATATGTTCGGAAACGCTTCGTTTCCTTTCGGGCATTTTGTGTTTTTACAATCAACGAAATCTTCGGAAGTGCATAACATATTTAGTGATGATTTCTTAACCCTTTACTATTATTATACTAGAAAATTTAAGACTTTATTTTGTACATTTTCAAAATGGCGGACGTTTAAAATTGTATTGTCAAATATCTTGAAAACCATTAACATTACAGAATATTTACAAGAAACAAAAAAAATTTTTCTTTTAACAAAAAACAAAAATAGTTTTTTAATTTTTTTTTCTGTAGTTTAAATGATAACAGAGTTATTGATAAAAACAATAAAATATTGAAATTGATGTTAAAATAACAGTCGCCATTGTGAAACTGTTAAGGAAAACATTTTTATTTTTGTACAAATCTGGGCCATGGATTATAATATTATTAAAAATTATCGCAATTCTATAAAATTTTGGTTTAGGCTAATCTTGGCTGTTGTAGACAATTACCAAGAAATTATGTTTTAACTTTTTAGTCGAAAACTAAGTTATCCTTTGACCGACAGAAAAAAATGTGAAAAAGCGTTTGGTTTTTCATTTAAAGAGGAAAATATTTTGTAATGTTCATAGTTTTTGAGATATTAGTCATTAAACATTTTAAATCTCTGCCATTTTGAAAACGTAAAAAATAAAGTTTTGATTTCTGGTATACTACTAAACAGTGACATAAAATGCTTGTACCAAATCAAAACTCGATATCTTATCTACTTCCAAATACATTTTAAACACAAAATACCTATAAACGGGAAAACGAAGCGTTTCCAGACCTATGTTTTTATAAACATTTTTCTTATTTTTAGCTATAGAATCACCTCCCGATATATTACCTGGAATTTTGAATCATCCTGTATATAGAGAGATTAGCTGTGCCAAATTACACCTGTAGGTTGGATCGGTGGACATTTCATGGCTTCCGGTATCGACATTTTTACGAGGAAGATCGTCTATAACAGAACTTAGATATTAACATAATTTAACTATATTTCCTTGTTTTATTTTAAAAGCATTATTATTTATTAATCCTTTGTTAATAATATAGCGAACAATATTCTTTACTTGTATTTGTCTTTTGCTTTTTCCACATATGCCTTACCGATGGGAATTTCGTGCCTTGTCGTAGGTTGTCATGACTACAGAGGTTGCAGGTTGGCTGGTCGGCCAATCAGAAAAGATAGATTCTACGTCAGACGTCAGACGTCAGCAAAGCACTTTCTATTGATCGATTAAAACTGGCGCGTTTCTATTGAGAGTATGCAACAAACACGGAATAAGCAACAAAACAATAATATAGAGTGCAAAAACATCCAATGTAAAAACAAATAGCTAACAAATTAATTCGCAGTCATTTCAAGAAAATAATAATTAAAATGCAATTTTCCCCATTATACTTCCTATAGGAAATATTTATAGAAGTTTTGTCACTTATCGACTTTATTGGACATTTATTTTATTTTAATATTTAGAGTCTAAACTCTCTCCTATAATGCATGAATCGACATTTTTGGAGAGATGGTATCAATAAATCGTTTCTTTTGTTTTTTTGAGGCTAAAAGTAACAAAACTTGATCAAACTGTTAATATAAATGTTGATAAAATAGAATTTTGTGGTTTTTTTCTCATGGGAGTTACCCCAAAATTTAAAAAATTCTTCTTTTTTCACCAAAATTATTTTGAATTCAGTATAGCGGATTTTAAAATTTACACTTTTTTACAGTTAGCCTACATATACGAGATTTTGTTTTACTGATAAAATCGAAACTACTTTTTAGAGGACATGTGAATTTACATTGTTTGCACTATATTTGAGAAATTGGCAAAACTCGTTTGAGCGATATTCAATGTGATTGGCACTAGGTGTTATTTTTTAATACACACTATACGAAGTAGAAACTCACTCATGAATACATTTTCTTTCTATTTGCCTTTAAAATATGCATTTTTTACTTTTTTGAAAAAAAATCGTGATGTATAGACGAAAAGTTCATTTTTCACAACTTTGCTCCCACCAATTTATTGTTACTTTCGGCATTATTTTATGAAAACGCATACAATTTTGAGTACAATACAATCATTTCCATTTTAAAAAGTAATAATGTTATTGTATTTTTTCTGAAATATTTAAAACAGTATTGTCAGATTGTTGTTAGGCATAACAATTGTCAAATTGTACCGAAAACTTGCCTTTATAATATAAGCTTTCATTTGATATAAAACACTTCAGTTTATACTTTTAAATTTTAAAAGAAAACCAGCTTGAAATAAAAAATTACGTTGTTAAATATAGTTTTAACACGGATCTTAACAAACAAGGAAAATAGTAGAGGCAATTTAAAAAATAAGATAACATGGATAGAGTAAATAATTATAGGTATTTAATTACTTACTCTAACATCAAAAAAATTACAAAATATTCAAATTCACAATATTTGTAGAATTCATATAATTATTTTCAACCCTATATCTAGTCATCGAATCCAACTTGCCTTACGTGTCGCCCTCCACAAGACTTCTTTTAAAAAAAAATTCATCCCAGTTTTCTGTTACAAATTAAAAGAATTAACATCTTATTCTCATCAAATGAAAGCTTATTACAAGGGCAAGTTTTTTATATAATTTGACTATTGTTGTACCTAAAAACAATCTGACAATACTGTTTTAAATATTTCAATTTTTTTCAAATACACCTATCTTGTTTCAAACTAAATAAATACACTAACATTATTACTTATGAAAATGGAAATGGTTGTATTTTATTCAAAATTTTATGCATTTTTGCAGAAAATAATACCAAAAGTAACAAATATTTACAGGAAAGTTGAGAAAATTGAACTTTTCGTCGACAAGTCACGATATTTTTGAAAAACAGTAAAAAGTCTATAGTTCTAAGGAAAATAAAAACATTTTTGAAGCGTGAGTTTCTACTTCTTATAGTGTGTATGTTTATCCAAACATTATTTTACAGCGAGTGTCAATCACTCAGTATAAGACGAGTTGACTAACATTAACCATCAGTTCAACATGAAACCACGGAGCTCAAGAAGAAGATAATATGTAATAAAGACTCCTAGCCTTCGAATACTCTAATAGCGCCAGAGTAGGGAATGGACATAAATTGGTGAAGAGAGAATTTTTAGGAAATATTAACAAGAGGACGAGAAGGATTTAACCAAAGTCACCATGAAAATAAATGTAGGTACTATAGTGAGCTCTTGAGTGCCGACCAGATTGAAAGGAACTATTCATGACAGATTTATATACAGATGTAATATAAAATGTTTTATATTTTTACTGATATTTTCACTTTTTTATTTTAAGGTTAACATTGTTCTTGCTTCACGATCTATGTTTAGGAAATAAACCTACCATTTATAAATACAGAAAATACAACGCACCCAATATTGAAAGAACAACTTAAAATTTAAACTTTGAATTTGGTAGGTATACGTTTGTTAGAAAAGAACAGCTTTTATTATTGTAAGTTTGAATTTTGACGACCTTCTAAATATCAACTTATAAATTTTAAATACCATCTAGGTCATATGACATATTGTGTTTCACTGCGTTGACTATAAAACCAATGTTACATGGACTACTTTGGATAAAACAAGATATATTTAAAAGCATGGACAAAATCTGGAGCAGGTTGCTTATGTTTAAAATAAAGGGAAAAAATGACTGCCGTCATGATATTTAGGCTTACCCAGCTCCATCATAGAATGTAATACAGGCAGATACTCTAAATGTAATGTTCAAAAGTTGGTTTCTTGGGCCTTGTAGGAAATGTTAAATTGTATTTGGTAGATTAAGAAGTTTTATCCAGTAGGGTAATTTTGTTTAAAACAGTTGTTATATATGTTTTATAAACAACTTAATTGTGTACTTTCGTGAAATTGGCTAGAAGCTAACGAGCCTTGTAGATGTGTACATATATATTAGAGGTCCACTCGTTTCCTTAGTGTCAGTGTCTCTGACCTGGCGGTCCTCGAAGCTTCTATGTTACGCTTGGCCCTGTCGGATCTCATAATGTACGAATATTAAATTTTCTTGCAAGGTTGGCGTTCGAAATTACATTTTGACATTTAAATTCATTTTTTTGTGAATTTCATTAGGGTTGTAGGCCCTACACAATAGTTTCCTATTCCACCAAATTTTATGTAGGCCCTACATACCTTGACGGGCGACATGTTGAAAATCACTTTTCCGGTTGCCTGATACACGTGAAGATCAGTAATTTTTTTTTTTGCAATTACCAAACTGACCTTATATTTCATAAAATGAGTAAAAACTTAACAAAATAACATAAAATAAAGACGCCCCACCTCTCAAATACTCCAATAGCGCCAGGTTCAGAAAATAAAACGAGTTAGGCAACAGAGACTTGATACGAAAGATGAAAGAGAGGGATCTAACTCAAGATTACATGAAAAAAGTGTAGATCCCACGATGTCGCCCGTACTCACTGTTGAAAACCACTGAGGGGATTTGTAATTATATTTTTCATTTTAAGTTTATCTTCGATTAAAAGTAAAAAAAAAAACATTAAGGTGGTAAAAAACGCAGATCAAAAGTGTTAGTTTCAACTCGAAACGGGAAGCTACAGGCAATTTTGAAATTTGAGGCAACAAATTTTCTTGGTTTCTTAAAGATCATCGAATGTAGCTGGAGGTGAGAGGGGCACATAAAAGTGTTTTTATAAATAGCCGGCCTAAAACGAACAAAGCTTCATTTAAAATTTTCTTCTTCTATTCACATAGACTAATGTACCGTGTAGACGTCACTTGTACTCAAGGGGGGAAGGGTGGGGGTAATGGCGCCTCTTTTCCCCATCTCGAAAGAAAATAATAGATATTACGAACCTTGTCGGAAGGCTATCCTTAATTTTTGTTAATAGTTATTAACATTCACATAACATATTTGTTCTTAAATATTTATGCATGACCTGTTCTGCCCAATTATCGAATTTAGACTACCTTCACTTCCTCCCTTTAAAGAAATTCACCGAAAATAAGGGTTGAAATTCGGTATAAAAATACAATGTATTCTTTGTAAAAGTCATTATGATATTAAATACTGAAAATAGGCGGGTACCTTGTCTGGCACATTAAAGAACTAAGTGTTATGGTAAGTGCCCGTCCATATAAATATGTATGGGAGGAAGGGAGCCGGTTCCCTTCGGCAGTTAGACGTATAGGGTATATGCAAATAACCCGACAAACTTTCTGTTAAAATATTAGAGTTTTCTAATCAGTTATTTGCATTTTTATTTTTGTTATTTACTAGTCGTCGTTCGAAAATACATTACAATAGAACATTATACTGGATACCAATGACTGTTAAGTTTGTATTATTAGATATTAATGTGAGATCAAGATAGAGCAGCTACTATTGGCTACTATTAAATAAAATCAAACGCTTATTTGTGAATTATGTTCAAAAGTTGATTGTATACAAATGGTATAAGATCTTTTATTTTTTAAGCTGTAGCTTATATCACAAACGACTTTCCTTCTAGGCCTATATTGAAACATAGTAAACTTTGTTTATATAAATAAATATCATTATACAACGAAAAACTAAAACTTTCCAAAATAACACCACTAAAGATCAACTCTTTAAAGTGTATAACTATCAAGTATAACATCTAAGTAATGTATTTTATTATTTAAGACAGTGGTGAAGTCTTCTCGTAGTAAACTATTTTCTCCTTTCTATTTCATTTGCGAGAATGGTACTCTTATGAAGCCATTTGTTGTATATGGCAGACTGTTATTCTTATAAAGCCGTCTGATGTACTTATCAGATTGTTACTCTTATGGAGCCGTCTGATGAACTTGTTAGAGTGTTACTCTTATGGAGCCCTCTGGTGTACATGTCAGAGGTTCCTTTTATGAAGGTCTCTGATGTACTTGTCAGAGTGTTACTCTTATGTACTTGTCAGAGTGTTACTCTTATGAAGCCCTTTGTTCAACAAAGTGTTATTCTTATGAAGCCCTCTATTGTACTTTTCAGAGTGTTAATCTTATGAAGCCCTTTGTTCAACAAAGTGTTATTTATATGAAGCCCTCTATTGTACTTTTCAGAGTGTTACTCTTATGGAGTCTTCTGTTGTACTTGTCAGAGTGTTATTCATACAACGGCCTTTGTTGTATTTGTAAGAGTGCTACGCTTATGAAGCCCTTTGTTCAACAAAGTGCTATTCATATGAAGCCCTCTGGTGTACTTGTCAGAGTGTTACTCTTATGGAGCCCTCTGTTGAACTTTTCAGAGTGTTACTCTTATGAAGCCCTTTGTTCAACAAAGTGTTATTCTTATGAAGCCCTCTATTGTACTTTTCAGACTGTTACTTTTATGGAGCCCTCTGTTGTACTTGTCAGAGTGTTATTCATGCAACGGCCTTTGTTGTACTTGTCAGAGTGCTACGCTTATGGAGCCCTTTGTTCAACAAAGTGCTATTCATATGAAGCCCTCTGGTGTACTTGTCAGAGTGTTACTCTTTTGGAGCCCTCTGTTAAACTTTTCAGAGTGTTACTCTTATGAAGCCCTTTGTTCAACAAAGTGTTATTCTTCTGAAGCCCTCTATTGTACTTTTCAGAGTGTTACTTTTATGGAGCCCTCTGTTGTACTTGTCAGAGTGTTATTCATACAACGTCCTTTGTTGTATTTGTCAGAGTGCTACGCTTATGAAACCCTTTGTTCAACTAAGTGCTATTCCTATGAAGCCCTCTGGTGTACTTGTCAGAGTGTTACTCTTATGGAGCCCTCTGTTGAACTTTTCAGAGAGTTACTATTATGAAGGCTTTTGTAATTACTTGTGAGAGTGCTACTCTTATGGAACCTAAGATAAATGTTACTCTTATTTATCTTAACCTAAGATAAATAGCAGGTAACTAAGATGGAGTGATAAGATAAGCTTTATAGGAATAACAAAACTGAATGTTAACCTATGCCGCTTCAAAACCAATGTAACTAATCACTAAACATCTAGTAACTGTTAAGAATGCCGGTATATATTCTCTAACTTCTTCTCCTACAAAAAATCAACCACCTCATATCACAGAAAATATTTTAAAGTTTATAGTGAAATACTGTATTACGACTCGAGTAAAATTGAAAGTTTAATTTTCGTCAGTCGTGCTTAATAGACACGACAGACATGACATAACATGCCGTGACCTAAACCCAATATATAGTTTAACACAAATAAACCTAAGCTAACTTCATATATTGACATTTATCAGTAACGAAGTACATAATCAAAACTTAAACTAACACGCAAAAGTGTTGATTCGTGTTCTAATTTAATTATAAAATACGTAAAAATGTAATATAAAACCGTCATGGCTAGCCCACAGCGGATTTGTCATTGCGATATATAAGGACGATCCCAAATTTAAATAAAATTGAGGAAATTTAAGCAGTTTCGTTGTGTAACAAACAGAGGCTGTCTTTATTTTTGCCCAAATAATGTGAAACACGTTACATATGAAGAGGGCCTAGCCTCTCTTGGTTCAGTGGTACGAAATTAATATAGATGGAACAATTGAAGATCATCACTTGGTTACTGAGAGGTTGTCTGGTTGGTGTGTTTTGTTTTATTATTTATAAAGTTGAGAGGCATCTCACGACCAACGGAAAGTATGTCTCTCTGGAGACTTTTCTGAATCCTGTAGGTAAAATCCAAACCAGGTGGCCAGATGTGAGTGTTGTCTGGGACGTGATGCAAAAAACTCCTGAAGATACGTGAACTAGATTATTTCCTACGAATATGTTAGGAAATATGAACTTAGTATAAACGTTGTCAGCTGTTAAAGTTGAACAAAAATATATTAGGCTACAGTATTTACTAACATGTTGCGAAATATCGAAATAGTATAAATGTTTGTTAGCAGTTAAGGTTGAACCTGTTATATATTATGCATATAATATAAAGTATTTTATAAGAATATCTTACAAAATATTATAAATGTTTCTCAGTTATTAAGGTTGAATAGAAATGTATTAGGCCACAATATTTCATACAAATTTTCAAACGAATATAAATGTTTGTCAACTCTTGAAGTTGAACAAAAATGTATCACCAATTCTAATAAACGATACAGCGTTCATCTTGAAAGGCATGAATACTGCTATGAAAGTTTTATTTTATTTTTTATTTGGGAAATTTTTAGATGAACACTTATGACCTAGGTTGAGAAACATATTTGATAAATTCACGATATGGGTAAAAGTAATCGAGAAATCGAGCTGTAATTATAGAGCGCCGAGAATAACATCATATTCATTGATTATGGTAATTTGCTCGAAGGAACCACAAAATTCTAGATTATTAGTTAAACAAGCGAGGAGGTTTGGACATTTAATAACCTTGCTGGCTGTTTATCCTTTTGTCAATTATTATTATTATTATTACTGGAACCCTTCTGTTGTTTCGAATCGTATTATACAATGGAAACGACCTTGCCCTTAAAACGTTATTTAATTATATATGCATATAAATCTGTTGAAAGGTTTGGTTAAATTATAAAAAAAATTATGAAATCAGTTTCTACCAATTTCATATTGAACGAATTTAAAATTTCGGTAAGAGATGATACATCATTAGTTATTAAATATATTGTATTCTGTAACTATGTTATGGGGGGGTGCGGGTTTGCAAGGGAGTAACTATTCTTTCCACTGTGACCCAAAATGGATCTATTATGAAATACATGTATGACGCGAGCAAAATTCCTCCAAACTGGGATCAGAACTCCTAAAGACTTCAGACCTCTACAAAAGTTCTTCCAAGCTCGCTGAATCTCAACACTACTTTATGGAGCAGTGTTAAATATAAAGACATGGTTTAAATATTTTGATAAAATAAAACTAAGATTCTTGAATAATTGGTAGAAAATTAAAATAAACATTCACTTGCCGTCATTAAAAATTCGAATACGATCAAACAAGATGTACGCTTACTACTAGTTTATGGAGCAATCTTAAATATAAAATAATAATTTGAATTTGCCCCTAACCACAATCACTGGAACTTAATAAAACACAATTATCTGATTAATTGTTCTTTATTAATTATATCCACTTAATGCCCTGATGTACATTTCGATAACATGGTTATCATCATCGGAGGGTCTTGCTTATAAACTAAATCTAACCTTACATATCTATTACGAAAATAAAATTAAACCTAAAACCTTATTTTAGTAATAGATATGTAAGGTTAGATTTAGTTTATAAGCAAGACCCTCTGATGATGATAACCATGTTATCGAAATTTACATCAGGACATTAAGTGGATATAATTAATAAAGAACAATTAATCAGATAATTGTGTTTTATTAAGTTCCAGTGATTTTGGTTAGGGGCAAATTCAAATTATTATTGTGAATTTCATTATAGTGCTCAACAAGATTGTATCTTAAATATAAAGACATGGTTTAAATATTTTGTTAAAATAAAACTACAATTCTGGAATAATTGGCAGAAAATAAAAATAAACCTTTCCTTGCCGTAATTTTAAACTGGAATACGATCAAGTAAGATTCACACTTGAGGCTAGTTTATGGAACAAGGTTAAATATAAAAGTATATTTTTAATATTTTTTGAAAAATTGAATTATATTCGGGAAATAAAAAAAAGAAGATTAGAACATAAAATAAAGATCTCTAGTTGGAATACTCTAATAGCATCATGGTTTAATAAAACAAGAGTACATAAAAAAAGCACTGATGTAAAATATGAGATCTAACCCAAGACTACAATTAAAATGGTGTAGATCCAGTAATAGTTCTGGATATTGCTAAGCACATAATCACTATTGTAAGACAGCCCATGCGGGATTCTTTTATAAGAAGAGATATTCTATCCCATTAGAAATGCATAGGCAAAAATATCAATAATGAAGATTTTTTTAAAATTTTTCTAATGTACAAGTAAAATAGACAATATTTCAAGGAGCTGACGCCAATTGTTATTTTTAAATTTGAGGATGGATGTGTGAAAAAATTAGTGCAATATCGTTATACCTTTTATTACTAAGCATAAATATATAATTTATTGCTAATTGATTTCAACACTCACTAATGTATTGAATCAATTATTGCTTATTATTGGTGAATAAATCTTATATTTAGTACATAATTAAAAAATCACATATTTCTGGGTGTTTTATTCAATTATATACAATCAAAATCTAAACTATTTTTTAATATGAAATTGTATTCAATTTTATCTCCCATTATCAGTCACTTATAAATAATATTAATACACATTTCAAAGAGTAAATTTTAATTGTCAGAGCTAAGAAAACATTATTATATTTGTTTTCCAACAATTGTCTTTATTACACTTGCAACCCATATCCGAAGTCATCATTTATTTGAATGTTATTGGAACGGTTAGTGCTATATATGTTGTGTTTGATATAGTTTTAATTAAAATTAAATGCAGAGTCTTATTATGATTCAATAAAAAACAATATTTAAAAACCCTCTGTTGTAGTGAAAACAACACAATTGGTGAGGGTCGCTCGTAACCCTATACGGCAGGTAACGTTTGACGCTAAAAGAGTTTTAACACTTGTATATTTTGTTTTCTAATTTAATGGTTTTATAAATATTCAGCATTAAAAATTTTAAAAGGTAACTTTTTTGAAATCAATTATAAAAAACAAAGCCTTGATTTTTCATATAGTGTTAAAAAATTAGTACGGTAAAAAGGAGAAGTTTTTGGACTTAATATTTTATCCATTTCCGAATTTATATATGTTTTCGGAAACTCAAACAGAACACGAACTCTCCTTACAAACTTCGGGGTATTGTTCTTTGGGTAAAAAAATAATAAAACATTAGCCTATCTCGTTTGGTTGTCCTTCTGCCCATCCGTATGTTTTTTAAAATAAAATAAAATAGTTTTTATAAACGGCTCTATAAAATTGAGTCAAATTTAGGCACATTCTATTATTAGTTTCAGTTATTAGGTTAAGATGCATTAATGTAAACCAAATAGTTTCAAAATGGCTATTGAAATAACTCTAAAACTAACCATTTTACAAAAATGTATAAGAACAACTTTTTTTAAATTAGAAAAATCCATAGTTGTTTTTATATTTTTAAATGGGTAAAAAAAAAGAAGATTTGGAATTTTTTGTTTCTTCCGTGCATGCCCATGTTTTTCCCCTCCATAATGTTTATTACAAACTGTTTATTATTATGCTGGGGGGGGGGAAGCTGGTTTCATTGTTGATATAAACAGAAGACATAATGATAAAATGGTAAAAACACGGTCAGTTGATCTAATATTTGTAATAATAATAGCTGATTTGTTGAATTTCTACTCTCAATTCTCATACTTACTTAAATTCATAAAAGAAATTTTAGTACAACTACTAGAATTTCAGTTTATAAACAGTTAATAGACAAATGTGAATAACACTCCAATTAAAATTTATACCTAAAAAGCAACTTCATTTTACCACGTTTTTATTAGTTCGGTTTCCGTCATATCTGTCAGTCTGTCCAGGTGGAATTCTTCAATGGAGTTTAAACTAACTTCCAGATAAGCTAGAGACCTGAAATTTTGAACATAGGTCAGAATTGGATGACAATACAATATTCAGTTGGTTTATTGTCTCTACATTTGTTCAAACAATAGTTATTTAAACAAATAAAATTTGGCCAATCAGATATAGATTTTTTTTAACCGCGTTATCGCCTAAACGCGTTATCGCTTTTGAATGGTAACCGGAATATTGAAGTAGGATGAGGCAAATTTTCCACGGCTTGTGAGAGTTATTTGATTAATAATAAATCAAATAATTTTTTTTTTAACATACCACGTTTTTAAAACGAACTGAAAAGTATAATAATAAAACAAACAAAATTTTTTCTTAACATACCACGTTTTTAAAACGAACTAAAAAGTATAAGGATCTGACATTGTATTGTTTTAATTCATGTATATGAAAAAAATAAGATACATTTTGTTTACTTCTTTAGTTTTATTTTCTGAGTTACAAGACTAATAGAACTATTATAGGTAATAAGAGGTAATATTTTGAATTTCAGACATTTGCAGCTAAACAGGATGTGAAATGCATTGGGAATTTCCTATATATGTCCCTGTCAGAGTCTCATCAATATAGACAGAACCGATTGAAATCTTTACCCGGACATAAGACTAAAAAACAGAAAATAATAAATCAAATAAAAATTAAAAAATTAACATACCACGTTTCTAAAACGGACGAAAAAGTATAAAATAATGTTTCATGACCCTTCTACAATTTTGAGGGAGGATTGTTAGTGGCTATGGATATATTTGGAATACTTGGAGAGAAAAACGTGGGGAGCAGGCAATCTATGATAGTTAAGGAGGAGTAAATAAATTAAATTACAGTGAATCTCATTTCCGACTCACTAAAATTAGCTGTGAATTCATCCGGATTGTCTACTTGTAATATTGCGCCCCACGTCTATACATATAACAATATAACACATACTTTTACACTTTTACACGTGACACTGATTCACAATAACCATTAAAACTTTAAATGGCAATGCCACCATATAATTACTGGAACTTCATTACAGCACATGTTGGTGTCCAACAATAATTACAAAATGTTGAGTTAACAATGTGTTTATTACGTAACACAAAAGTTTTAACGTTTATTGAGTCACTGAAACGTGTATTTTTGAAAATGCAATTATTTCATAAGGTAATTGTGACAATTTAAATTAGTCTATTAAACGTGGCAACTACTAAAGAGATAAAACAATATAATAGATATTCCAGTACCTAGGAAATCGCTTACAAAAACTTAATATCTTATCTTGTAACCTTACTCTTAATTGTAGACACGTGTTTGCATCGCAAACTCTTGGAAAAAACCGCAGTTTATCACTAGAAATTCATAAACGATGGTTGACTGTATTCAACTACTTCACCTTACAGTAGATTTATTACTTTTATTTATACACAACCTGTGCTTGCGGCTTCGCCAGCTTGGAAGTTAGTTTATACCTGCAAGGAATATTTTATAATGTAAGCACGTAATTTATTTATTAAAATTCTCAAAATATTAAAAACAAATTTTTAAACAAAAGCAAAAAAGTGAGTGGAAAAAACGTTCGGTAGTTGTAGCAGTTTAATGAATGAAAGCCAACAGTTTTATTTTCCTTTTTGTGAAAGGTGGAATATCTTCATAGACGGTTTGAATCCCTAGTAGATTGGGAAATTTATATACTCTCGTGAGTCGCAAATGTAGTCGTATTTGCGCTGGAATCAAACTTTTGTTTGCTATATAGTTTTGAGCAGTACCCAATAGCGTTTGTGATAGAAGCAACCCTCTGCTTGGTATATATTCTAGATTGGTGTTCAATAGAGTTTGGGAAGAAGTCAAACTTCTGCTTCTATACATCATCGAGCGGTGTATAGTAGAGTTTATGATCGAGTCAAACCTCTACTTGCTATATATTCTTGAGCCGTATTTAGTACATTTGTGATGAGGTCAAACCTCTTCTTGAGTGTTGTCCAGTAAAGTTGTAATGGAGTCAAACCTTTGTTTGCAGAGTTTGTCCAGTAGAGTTTGGAAATGAGTCATTCCTCTGCTTGATTTACATTATGGAGCGATGTGCCGCAAAGTTGTGATGGAATCAACTTCTCTTCCTTTAATACATTCTTGACAGTTGTCTAGTATAGGTTGTGATAAAATGTTCGTAACATTCGGCATAATTTGTCTTTCTAAATTAATACATCAAAGATATTATCTTTTTTTTTTTAATTTATTCACCTAAAACTAATTTTATTCTAAAATAAATAATCAAGTCAGTCAGGTAATCTCATCAGGGGGAGGGTTTCAGTACAATGCAGAGCTCTGGAAATTTAAAGACAAGCAAAACAGCTGATGGGTCATGTGACTATATCGTATAATCCTACTTTCAGAGAGATACAGCCATTCATTACAGACTTATCATCCTACGAGAGTACTAGTGATGTATAGTTAAAACCTTAATAAATTAAAAATGCACTCTTGCAAAGGTGCTGGCATTTACGTAGAGGTTTTGCCTCTTTTAATTAATGTGAGACAATTGTACTAAAGGACATCATCTTAAAAATTAACTAAATTGCGCAAATGAATCCATGCACTGACGCAAATATAATAACCAGGTAATGAATTGCATTTATTTTAGTTCATTAAGCTTTAATCACAGAACCACCAAATCCATTTTTGTTATTGTTTAAATGATTCTGTAATGATTTTTTGAAGAAAGAAAAACAATTTGCTAAATTTTGACTAACACTTGAAATTCAGTAAAACTTGTTATCTTACGTAACTTCCATCTTGTTTGATCTTGTTTAAACCTTACGTAAGAACTTGCAGGATTGCTTTGTCATCTATTAACAACAATAAGAAAGTCATGTTCTAAACAGGCAAACTACTGTTAATTCTTATTAGTCAAGGGACTTATTTCAGTTTCCTAACCATGGGTCTCAAAAACTTGCAGAATTATTTTAATAAAATATCTCTTCAAAAACATATAAATAAATAATACGAACATTTTACGTTTCATTTTTACCTTGACGTAATCGTATTTCACAGCTAAAAGCTGGCCAAAGTGACGTCCACGTATCATCCATGTATCTTCCATGTAATATTGCAAATATCATCAAAGAATTTAATAAAACAACTTCTTTCTCAATTTTCATATATATATATATATATATATATATATAAGAACTAAAATTTGCTTTCATTTGAAAGGAATATTTACAAATCTTGCAATGTAAATCTAGCTTTGATCTGTTATATATATATACATTCTTATTTTGGATGGGATTACTAGCACTTTTAGGCCTTATATTTAGAAATCGTCCATGTGGCATTATTTACTTTAAATAAACTCAATCTAAGACTCTCCGTTGGCCAACAAAAATTTATATTAAAAATTGTTTTTTAAAGAAAAATTCATTTAAAAAATAATAATTGTTAATTTTTAATTAAAAGGAAGATTTGTCGAAACTAGTATTAATTGTATTTTTAATCTTATACAAAAGTTAATCAATAATCAATATAAATATGGATCTCCTAAACTGGTTTGTAAATTTGTAATTGGTGACTCTTGATCACTGCATTGACTAAACTGGTGAGTTCATATTTAACATGTCTGGTTAAATTATCATTGTTAAAATTCTGTTTAATTTTGTCTATCCTTCAGGTTGACAAAATAATTGTTACATCTAGTTTCACGGATAGTAACAATTCAAACCTCTGTTTATACATGCTTGAGCGGTGTTTTTGTGAAGTTGCATAAATACATAACTCGTACAAGAAATGAAACTAGTTTAGGAAAGTACTCTCAAATGTTTGTATTGATTTTTCTTTTCAGAAAATAGCAGCAAAATTGTGCTTGACATGAAACTAGTTTAGGAGAGTAATGTCAAATGTTAGTATTGATTTTCACTTTTAGAAAACAGCTGTAAAATCGTGGAAGAAATGAACCTTGTTTAGGAAAGTACAGTCAAATGTTTGTATTGATTTTCCCTTTCTGAAAGCAGCAGCAAAATTGTGCTCGACATGAAACTAGTTTAGGAGAGTAATGTCAAATGTTTGTATTGATTTCCACCTTTAGAAAACAGCTGTAAAAACGTGGAAGATATCAAACTAGTTTAGAAAAATACTGTCAATTGCTGTTGATTTCCACTTTCAGAAAACAGTAGTAAAATCGTGCAAGAAATGAAACTAGTTTTATAAATGTTTGTATTGATTTTCAATTTTAGAAAACAGCTGTAAAAACGTGGAAAATATCAAACTAGTTTAGGAAAATACTGTCAAATGCTGTTGATATTCACTTTCAGAAAACAGTAGTGAAATCGTGCAAGAAATGAAACTAGTTTAGGAAATGTTATATGTACTGTAACTAGTACTGTTAAATGTTGTCTTCATTTTCATTTTCATAAAACAGTAGCAAGCCCAAAGTTCTGACGTGTGGACGAGTTTTTTGACATTAATTATTAGAATGGCTGATTGTTCAACGAACATGATCGGTGCACAGTGTCTATAAGTAAGTATATACCTAAAATATCTTTATTTATATACTTAAATAAGACATAACATAAATTTTCGATAACTATCTTTTCTTTTTTTATAAATTATTCATAAGCTTATTTGTTGCGTGTTGGATATTGCTTTCCTTACATTCAGTACACACCATGAAACAAAATAATAACTCCATGCCCCGTACAAATCATTGAGAGATAAAATGAAAACAAATTTAATATTTCTTTTTCACAGCCCATTCTTGTTTAATTCTATAATTTAATCATTTTCCTGGTAACATACAATTTGAAAGAGTTCTATGAAAATGGTGACCGTTGGATTGTGAATTTTAATGATCAGTTAATCAATGTGACAAAGTTTTATTCTATGATAGAAATAACCAGGCAGTAATAATAAATATTCATAGCATAATTTTATAATTAATTATTTTATTTTTAATTTACACGGATAATACAAGGGTTATAATTATTTGAAAAATTAAACATGAAAAATTATAAATATATATATATATATATATATATATATATAAAATCGTAAACATATTATATACATACCTCAGTTATAATGATATTCTATTTTTTTTCTAGAACGTATATAATTTATTCTTCTCCCATTACTGTTTTCTTACAATTTTTGTAAAGCGATCATTTTCTTCACATCAGTTAGCAAGTCTAACAAAACCAGAAAAAACTCCTTTAAAGTACTTCTAGTCCAAAACTAACTAGTTCTGTTCAAGAATCTGATAAAAATTCTGTCTACAGTTCAAAACATGACTTGGACAGTTCTGTACTTTAAAAATAATCCTAGCATAAATTCGACACCAAATGCATCTTTTGAAAAGCGGATTTAAAACTTATTCTTTAAAATTATTTTAGAATTTTAATAGCTTTAAGTTTAAGATGTATGTTAACAACAAATTAAATAATTGTAATTTTTGTAAATTTTAAGGGGAAGTAAAACCATTTTGTTTGAAGTGTATCTTTTAGTGTTATTTTATTTAAGGAGAAGGAATTTGGATATTTTTTAATATTATTTTATTGACTTTTTTTAAAAGGGGAGAAATGTAGTGTATCTGTGTAAAATTATGTTCTATTTAATCTCATTGTACAAGATTAATATGAACCATAGAAAACGGTAATAAAGCACTCACATAAGAAGCTTGCAAACTTGAGAGTCGGC
This sequence comes from Aphrophora alni, assembly GCA_963513935.1. NCBI lineage: Eukaryota > Metazoa > Arthropoda > Insecta > Hemiptera > Aphrophoridae > Aphrophora > Aphrophora alni. The sequence goes on along the minus strand of OY740765.1, from coordinate 56,707,275 downwards.
TTTATTGATTTTACCCTACTGGGCTTTAAATAAGGGGAACTTCTGTAAGATGTACGATAGAAACAATCAAAAGTTGTTGTTCTTTAAATGGGACCAGGACGATGTATTTTTCATACTTCCATTTTCTTTGGAATGCAAGAGAAATTTCACTTTATGTTTTGTTATTTTTAGAAAAAAAGATGAAATATATGCGGATCATGTGTAGCAAGAGTTGTAACCTTGTATGGTTTTAGGTTATGTTAGGAGGCTAATATTTTAGTTTTACCGTGGGTCTTTATTTTATGATCATTTATTTAGTTTTTTATAAAGGCGGTAATGACCGAGAGGTTTTTCTGCTTTAAATAAAATAATCCTGCAACTGGCAGTTGTGTAACATATTTTTGGCGTTTCACTTTTTTTTTTATTCATATAAATAAAACTTTTAATGAAATAATATGTTTTAGTATATTATTATTTTATTTAGAAAAATCCGTTGATTAGGACTATATTATTATTTTTTTTAAATATGTAATACTATTATTACTTAATATTTTATTTAAATAAATTCTTCTCTTTCATTTTCCCTATCAGGTCTCTCTTCACCAACTCTTGTTATTTTCCGAACCTGATTATATTCGAGAGGTAGGGGGTCTTTATTTTATGACCTTTTTCTTTTCTTTTTTTATAAGACAATAATGACAGCGAGGTTTTTTCTTTTAAACTAGAGTCTATCGATGTATTTTGTTTGTCATAAACAAAAATAAATTCCTTGATATATCATTTTCATTCAGAAATGTCCGGAATTTTCATAAATCTTAGAGTTGAAAATGCACTCTGATCAACACTTAAAATGGAGTTAGATTAAGACTGGCAATAATCTCCATGACGAACTTTCAGAGGGGATTATAAACGTAAATTGTTGAAAATCTTGCAAATATTTTGATTGTCATTTCTTTTATTTGGCGGCTGAATATGGTAGTGAACTATCATAAACATTCGGTTTATTATATCTTGTTTATTTTAGGCCTATACATTATTAAACTGATTTTGTACATATTACTTTATTTATATATTTAAAGAGCATTGACGGGTAAAACCAAAGGTCCTGGGTTCATTTCTAGGTAGTATTTGTTTTAGGTCCTAGGTATATTTTACTATGCCGCTACAACACAAATTAATTTATTGTTTAAAATTGAGAAGAAAAAATCTATTGCATATTTTTTTCATGTATAACTGCTTTTTGTAATAACCCTATATTTAAATAAAATACAACTGTCTACCCTTTCTCGTTTGTATATTTTACGGTGTATACATGTGTATGAAGGATAGTGATTTATACAATGCGCAAATTTGTTTCATTATGGTACAAGGAAAACAGCATCGCTTGAATATTGTTGAGAAAACCACATTGTTGATTATATGGATTAAAGTTTATTTGATATGATAAGCTGTATGATAGATATTGACACTATTAGATCTTTCAAGAAATCAGTGAAGATAATTTTGATAATGTAATCATGTTATATTGAATATCATGATATATTATAAAATGATGAATATTTAAATGACAATTAAAATGATATTTATTAGTTAAAGTGCGATTAAGATAATCTGTTTGTCGATACCACCTATTTGCTAACTTTTAAGAAACTATTAAGTGACAAGAGATAAATAAATTATAGTAACGATAATTTTAATAATAACGAAATATCGAGCAATATTATCAATAGCATGAATGGATGTTATTATGTGATCCCAAATATATTTTCGTCTTCTAAATATAATGGCCGTTCTCTTTCCTCTCTAATTATACACAACGTATACATTACATCTCTCCTCTCTTACACTGTCATCTCTTTCTAATTATATACAACGTATACATCACAACTCTCCTCTCTTACACATCCCACACTCCCATCTCTTACACATCACGAGACTTTCAACTATGAAGTCGTTAAATTTAAGCACCCTGTTCAATACTATTGCAATGGCGTCAAATTGCTGTTTACGATCTAATAATAGCAAGAACTGAACTTGCGTGGCTACCAAATTGCAGATTTAATTTTCTACTAGTAGATTGCGATTTTTTAGGGATGACAGTACTGATCAATTGTACGGGGATGAGAGATTATTATAAGATACATGTGAGTAGGTTTGGTCGGTAGATTCCTAGATCCTCCGCGAATTAATTGAAATTATATTCAAGGATAAAATAAAGCAATAAAGCTTAAAGTTTCAAAATATTTTAATAATATAAATGAGCTAAAATTGTTTCACCTTGCGGCATCATCGATGATGCCGATGATGTGCCCGATGATGCCGCAAGGCGAAACAATTGTAGCTCATTTATATTATTAAAATATTTTGAAACTTTAAACTTTATTTCTTTATTTTATCCTTGAATATGGAGTTTCAACAAGAAATATTTGCTGTTACATTAAAATTGAAATTACATTGGTTAGGAAAAAATGTAAAACTAATTTTGGTAGTACAAATTTGGTTTTCTGACTTTATTTTGGTCCTCAGCAAGTACTTTTTATTTGCTACGAGTGGTGATAAATATGCCAGTGATTGAGGGCTCCATCGAATAAACAAATTTTAACAGATATATACGCGTTTATTTGTGAACATCCAATCACAAATTTTAACAGTGTAATATATTGAAAGGAGGGAAAATATTACTTTTCCCCCTTTAGTTGGAATACCAAAAAACCGCTAATAGTTTTCTTATATCAAAGAATTCTATATTGGTGTTTTTTGAAAAATTTCAGTTCCTTATGTTTAAAATTAAAAATTAGAAAGTTTATGAATGCAAACGAATTTCTAGTAACTGTAATTTGAGCGTCATTGTCTATCTCCTGTTTTATCCCTGTGATAATGAGCATCATCTGATAAAAGAACATTTTATTTTCTTCAATCAATTGAAAAAATAAACATAGAATCAGTTTGTTGCTGTTAAAAAAATACAATATACGCTCTTAACAACCTCTAAACATTATGCTACAGATTTAGACATGTTTAAGAGTTGAGCTAGAAATCGACGATTGGAAACAATATCCTATTGTTATTTAGAGGAAAATTATGAGAACTAAAGAAAATGTCCTCCACAACGAGAAACAACTAGGAATAGACGGCGATTCCACCTTTTAAATCGTTAGATTCAAGGTGCAGAGTACGAGGCAAGGACTAAGACCAGACCCTAACCTGTTCGTTCTATTAATTTTATTTTCTCTTTGATACAATTTGAAAACCGTATTTAACAGACTAAGCTGATAGATATAACAGGCAACAAGTCCTTATAACGTAGAAGTAGAATTATTCAAAATACTACCTTCTGAAACTCAAAGAAAATAATATTTCCTGGAGAAAAGTAAGTAGTAGCAAAATCTATGACAAAGATACGCACGATCTTATTAAAAAACACATTAGCATAATAGGGCTAGTAATTTTAAAATCCTAGAGATGGAAGAAATAAATTCAGAAATGCTAGTATAAAATGATTGAAACTTTGGTAAACAATTCACTTATAATATATTATCAACATTATTGCTTACTTTTATATGTGGGGATCCGCCCAAACTATTTTAATTTATTTTTAAATTTTCGTAGCAATGCAATTCAGTTCCAGTAGACAAAGGCATTCAGTTTATCTATGAGTATTCTGAACCAATTTCTTGTATATTGTTTGAAGATTGAAATAGTTTTGAAGTACTTCCTTCTCCTCTGTGCTGTACATGCACTTGAAATAATAAATTGCATAGCTTTGAAGTTTTGAGATAGCCTACTTCCTTCCTACATCACCTTGTAATAGCTTATTTTGGTCATCATAAAATAGTGTTGATGTACTTCCTTCTTATATATGTCTTACATAACTCTGTAATAGCTTATTTTGTTCACCGTGAAATTGTTTTGATGTACTCCAGTCTTATCTATGTCTTATATCACCTTGTTTAATAGCTTATTTTATTGTTAGCGTGAAATATTAATGATGTACTTCCTTCTTATCAATGTCCTACATCACCTTGTAATAGCTTATTTTGGTCAGCATGAAATAGTATTGATGTACTTCCTTCTTACATGACTTTGTATTAGCTTATTTTGTTCGCAGTGATATTGTTTTGATGTACTCCCGTCTTATCTATGTCCCACATCACCTTTTATAGCTTATTTTGTTCAGCATGACATATCATTTATGTACTTCCTTCTTATCTATGTCCTACATAATGTTGTAATAGCTTATTTTGGTCATCATGAAATAGTATTGATGTATTTCCTTCTTACATATGTGTTACATGATTTTGTAATAGCTTATTTTGTTCGAAGTGATATTATTTTAATGTACTCCCATCTTATCTATGTCCCACATCACCTTTTAATAGCTTATTTTGTTCAGCGTGAAATATTGTTGATGTACTTCCTTCTTATCCATTTAATACATCATATTGTAATAGCTTATTTTATTGATTATGAAATAATTTTAATGTACTTCCTTTTTATATGTCCTACATTAACTTAAAATAGCATATTTTGTTCAGCATGAAATATTGTTGATGTATTTCCTTCTTATCAATGTCTTAGATAATCTTGTAATAGCTTATTGTGTTGAGCATGATATAGTTTTAATGTAATTTCCTTTTTATATATGTTCTACATTACCTTAAAATAGCATATTTTGTTCAGCATGAAATATTTTTGATATATTTCCTTCTTATCAATGTCTTACATAATCTTGTAATAGCTTATTTTGTTCAGTTTGAAATAGTTCTAATGTACTTCCTTCTTATCTACGTCCTAAGTGAGCTTTTAAAACTTGATTTTATACAACAGGAAATAGTTTTCATGTACTTTCTTTTTATCTATGTTCTACATCACATATTAATAGTTTATTTTGTTCAGCTTGCAATATTTTGCTTCTAATCTACGTCATACATGACCTTGAATAGCTCAATTTTAACTCCTTATTGCTGTGTCAAGTTCGAAGCTTGGGATTGAGCATATTTATTGTCTGCATGTCTTGTACTTCATTGTATTGTTATTATGTTTCAAAGAATGGATACTCTAAACTGTATTTCTCGGAAACATCTATGGTTATATTTTTCGTCTCCGTAATATCCATCATGTTTAATTAATATGAACTGCTCTAACGCCTTCGAGGCAGTTAACTCTGTTCTTCCATCCAACATTCTGGACCTCAGAATTTAAGTCGTAAAGTTTTATTACCTTCTTTAATTAGGAGGCAAAATTTAATAGCAAGGTCGTTTTCCTTACAGATTTGGATCAAGGATTCCGTTTCGATAACGTTCACTGACCTCTAATTCTACGTTTGTGCTCATCGTCCTCGCCCCGGCACTCGATTATTACTAGCAAAATGGCTTTAATTTTGCACATTTGTATTATCTTAAAGCAGCAGGAAGGAGTGTTTTAGAGCAGGTGTTAACTACTAGACATGGCGTTGTGATTAGGAGTCGTAGAGCTTTAAACCGGTCTTGCGATAGAAACACCAGAACGAAATATTATTTTCCTTTTGTCGATTGGTTACCAAGTTTTAGAAGTCATTGATATTATAATTATCTCTTGTTTTGGGGTCTTTTCGTCTCAAAGTTTAAATCGATGTAAGAGATGAAATTTTCCAAAATTTTTAAATCTGCTTACAAGGCTTTGGATTAGTTTTAATTCATCTCACACACGCGCGCCAGTGCTTACATAAATTGTATAAGTTGATGGTCGCATTCATGGTACTTACCCAGCTACATGTATACAAGTATATAAGTAGTATACAATGTATACAAGCATATCCTCAATACGAAATGCCTATAAGTTGGTTTCTTGGGCCTTGTAGGAAATGATAATTTTTATTGTTAGATCTTGATCGAGGAGTTCTATCCAGTAGGGTGAGTTTAATACAGTTGTTACAAAGGTTTTGTGAACTTCATAATTGTGTATATCACCACTTTCTTGATGTGGGCTAGGCCCCAACTGGCCTCGAAGACTTATACATGTGAATGAGCCTCCACTCGCTCTACGTTTGTATCAGTGACGTGGAACTGCTGGATCTCGTAACTATATCAATATCACCTTTTCTCAGGAGGTTAGGATTCGAAATTACATTTTAACAATATCTTCGCTACTTTTTCATCATAGAGAGATCTGATCTGTACCATTACATGCTGAATTTAAGTTGAACATTTAATATAAATTTATATGTCTTATAAAACAAATAACAAAAGAAATATAACAAAAAAAGTATAAAATGACCATTATATAGCTATCGCTACGTAAAATAACACAAGTAAGAGCCCAACATTTGATAAAACTACAAGTCGTCGCGGACTGACTTAGTGACTCAATAAAATTTTTGAGATTTTCAACCAATTATAATCAAACGTAGGCTATATGTGTTATTTGATGATGATTTCAAATTTACTATCGTCTCTATACGTTTATATGTCATATATCTTTAAATGAAAATGGCTTCCAACAAATTTTCTATTTTGTTTCTCCATCGATATTTATTAAGTCATATTTCCTTTATGTTCTTTAGGAAAGTGATTTAGAATTTACAACGCCTTTTGTGTAACACTTATAACCTGTTACTTAGAAAACAATTATTTGTACAATAATCTTGTTTGTTTCTCAAACGATTTCTATAATTTATTGTAAAGAACGCTAATTCCGAATCTAAATTCACTTTTTAGGCTGGAATCATAAGTTAGATTCGAAAATCAAAATGAGCGCTAAAAAGTCAACATTTTTTGGACCCATTTTTGGGATTTACTGTCGGATTTTGAAGTTTGCTTGACCTTCCGTTAAATAAAAGACCAACAGTTTCAACAGCTTCATTTCTCAACTAATTTATATCAAACTTACTTACTAAATAATTTGTATGATGTTGATTACGAAATTATCAATCCCTACTATTGTAGGGCTGATGCCTACAAAATGGTGGCAAAAAAAAAACTTTCTTCCCAACCGATTTTTATCAAATTATTTTCTCATATGTTTGTACGAGAAGAAACTTCAAATGTACTAATTTATTTAATGTCGAAGTATTAACACACCACTTTGTAAAAAAATTTGAATTATTGGTTTCTCAACCGACAACGTTAAACCTGATTTTCCATATAAATTTTATAAGTTTAGTTTCATACTTACTAAAGTATTTGATGGTGAAATTATACCCACTCCTTAAAAAATAGCATCCACAATAACCAATTTTATTTCTCACCGGTTGATCAGAATCATTTTCCGTTAGTAATTTTTGTGATACAGTTTTCAAATTTGCTGGTAATAACTTCTTTTGTTTTTTTATTTCATCAAATACATTTTTTATAATATGTTTAAAGATATTATTCCTCATTCGACAGGGGAAAACTAAATAAATATTTCACTATTTTGTATTAACTATCAAACTAGGTTGTTTTCTCTTAGCATTATTCCAGTCCCTTTTTTAATAATTCCTGGAAGCAGGTTTTACACAACTGACACCTTAGGCAGAAATACTGTTTGTGCTCTTCTTCAGTCCTAGTCAACCCAGTTCAGTTCCATGTCCTTCGTGACTCTTAGAGCCAGTTTCGCTAGGTTATCTTCTTCTATTGGAGTTTCAAATGGGTCGAAGATGAAGAGTCTCCTTGCCACCAATGTATGTGTTCTGCTGTTTCTGTGTTTATGCCACACAGACTGAATTTCAAACTATCGTGGGTTATACTCAATTTATTTAAATTTAACTTGAATGCTTCATGTTCATTACGAGGCTCAGTCTTCTTTGGTTACACCGACTCAATGAGGTTATATACGTAAAGAGTTTTACCGTAAAATGGAGCTTTACCTTTAAAACCTCTCTCTAATGGTTAAGGACTTCTAATTTAACCACAGTTCTTGCTACAGTTTTGCTTATTCCGCAAGCATGTTCTAGGACAATGAGTTAGCTCTTTGTTATCTTGCTTTGTCATTTCGTCAGCCTTCGTATTCCTCTCGAATCTTCTATGACTAAACACACAATTCATTGCATAAGTGTAAACCTATGTCTCTTATCCTGGCTGTTTGACCTACCTATGATATGATTGTTGACATATCCTATTGCTAGTCACAATTATGCATATTCCAGCATATCCCAACCTTCTGCCTGAAATACTGTTGCATAATGTCCTAAGGTTATACTAATATCCACCTTAGCTGGTTTGTCATAAATGCCTTGAGCAATACGATATCCATCCGTGCAAAATACTACTCATAGATTATTTTACCTCTACCAGGTCTTCCTTTTATGGATTACCCATGAGATCGTTTCTCATGGTCAGAAATAACATGATTATTTTTGTCACTTAAAACAACTCGTTGCCTCAAACTACATGACGTTACTTTAGTACGCCGCTATTTTACTTTTCAGTATGGAGTATGGTAATAGAGAAGGTCATCCGGTTGTTTCTCATAGGTAAACCAATGTATGGCAGAGTCTTTGTGGCAGAGAGATTTTTGGAGGAAAGATCCTCTTGTGTAAACATCCGGTGATTTGACTGAAAGCTAGCACTCATAAAACCAAATACATGGTAATGACAAGAAGTGATAGAGGCAATAGAGAACCCAATAGGAAATTTAACAATAAATAATTTCAAAATTTGCCGAGCTCTAAGTATCTAGGATACCTTCTGTCGAGCGAAAATCAGATCTCAAATGAAATCTAAGACAAGTTTGGCAATGGACAAACACTGTTGTTTTGCCCTCCAACACATTTTCCAGTCCAAAATTTTTCAAGATCATCTAATATAAGATTTATAAGGCCAGTTATATTATATGCTTTTGAAACATGGACCGTGAGTCAAGAAGATTGCATTATGAGGAGGGAGAAGAAGATCCTGAGAAGAATCTACGGAGGAGTTCAAATTAGTGGAAAATGGCAGATTAGAACAAATGCCGAGATGTTAAATTTATATGGAGAGCCACAAATGTTTACAGTTATTAGGCTGGATCAAATTTGAACGGCATGTTCAACGATTGCCGAAATATAAAGCCGTGAAGAAGGGCGTTTATGAAGACGTCTTTAGGATGTAGATTAAAGATGGGTGGAGGATGTGGAGGAGGATCTTGAGAAACTGAAGGTACTAACATGGAAAAGGGAAGAGTAGGACAGATGATCTTGGACGAGAGTTATTCTGAAGGCCAGAGCCTTGTAGTAGATGTAGCGCTGAGTAGTGAGTGATTTTACTTTACGATTAATTATACAGCAAGGAAGTACTAAGATGGTGATAATATTTCGATGCTTCTCAAAGTTTAAATCTACTGAGAAATCAATTAGACATTTTATCTGAATGATGTCTGTCTGTCAGTGTATGATCTAGTTTTGTCTTGCGTTATCTCAAGAACAGGTGATCCAATTAACTTCAAATTCTAAATTTTTATTTGGAGTGGATAATTTTGAATCAAAGCCCTGTAGGGTTGGAGGTCACGCATTATTTGGATAACGGGTGATCAGAATGATTCAATATTTTGCGTCCTTCAGGGGCTCACTCATGAGTGAGTACGGGTCTGGCAAACCCAAGGTTCTCTAGCTAGATTTATACATTTCTTCATGTAATCTTGGGTTAGATCCCTCTCTTCCATTTTTCTATCAGGTCTCTCATGACTCTGATGCTACTAGAGTATTCGAGGGCTAAGGGGTCTTTATTTTACACTCTTTTTTTTTCTTCAAATGATGACCGAAAGGTTTTTAAACTTTAAACAACAAGAACAAAATATATATTCAGTTTTATGGGTTTTACAATTTGATTACTTTTCATAAAAATCAAATGTAGGCCTAGTTTCAGCTTCAGTTTTATCTGGTTCTTCCTCATCAACATTGCCAATTCGACGCCTCTGTTCATTGAAATAATCATTCAGGAACGCCAGTTCCATTTCAAATTTGACTGGTTTTGTTTTACATGCAGCTTGTCCAATTGTTGTTTTCTCACTCTTAACTTTTGCCTTCCGGTAATTTTCTCGGATATGCGTCCAACGTTTTTTGCATTCTTCCGCTAAAAAAAATAATAACTGCTCTATAATTATTGTTGTAGAAAATAATTGTCGGGCAAAATTATATTAGGGAATGTTAATTTGAATTAGAAAAACGCCAATATAAAATGTAGGCTAAAAGTTTTAATATATTACTCACTGTTATCTCACACAGGTATAATAATTTGATAAATAAACGTAATATATCACATAAATGCTTCATGATATTACGTATGTTAACTGAAACATAAAATTAAAACGCTTTTTTATGTTGCAGATTGTTGGCCACTGGAGATACTTTTCTGACAATAGCTTTCAGCTACAGATTGGGAAGAAAGACCGTGTCCGATATTGTTTATGAGTTTGTTCTGCGATATGGACTGTACTACAACCAATTGTGATGCCTGACCCAAGAAGGAAAAAGTAGATATCCATTGCTAAGTGGATTTTGAACCTCAGTGGCAATTTCCGAACTGCATTGGCGATATCGACGGAAACCATGTCATTAATAATGGTTCGCTATTCTTTAATTGTTATACAAATTTCAATACGGTTTTGTTTGCCGTTATGGGTGCCAATTAAAAGTTTATAATGGTTGATGTTGCTACTTAAGGTAAGAGTAGTGTGGGGGGGGATTGTCATCGAAATTCGGTCAAAACTTCTTAAATATCCGACTAGATATCCTTGAAGAAAAGAGGCTTCCAAGAACGAAGCCTTACGTTATTATCGGAGATTCTGGTTTCTCCCTGCTACCATCACTTATGTGGCCATTTCCAGAAAACAAAGTGAGTTTAAACGAACGAAGGAAGATTTTCAAGTTTCGATCAAAATCGGGCAAGGCGTGTTTCGGAAAATGCTTTTGATATTTTAACTAAGCGATGTCGATTGTACCAAAGAATACTTCATCTTTGTGTAAACTTTGGTGACATTGTGGTGCTTGCATCCTGTGCACTGCATAACTTTTTGACAAACCCTAGTAACAGAGCCCTGGAAGAAAAGATTTTTAATGAAGAGAATATCGACGGAACGATTCCACAAGCGTTGAAGAACTTGAGACGTGTTGGAGGGGTTTGTTTTACACCCGGGATGAAGGTACGATAGCGATTCATGGCCTACTTTAACAGCAAAACGGGCGAAACAGCTTTGACAGTACATAAAAGTAAAAGCTGGAAAGTTGTTAGACTAAGTTTACTCACGTTAGTTTTTAAGTAGATTTTGTCTACTCAAATTATATTTTATTTTAAATAATTAATAATTTATTCGCCTCAACTATCATAATGGTATCAGGAACGTAATTAATCGAGAACACTGTTTTGTGTCAAGTTCAGCGTTATTCTGCCATCTACCTGAGTCCTTTATCTGAACTACGGACTCTTCAGTAATTCTTATCTATATATGACTCGTTATTTATAGTAGGTCTGCACTATAATAAGTCATAGTTGTTCCTACATAATTATTTGTTTATATAGGGTACACAAAATAAATATAGTATTAATGAAAGTGTATACGCTGCTGAATATAAAGAAAATATGATCTTTTATGATGTGATTTTAAAGCCACTGTTAAGGGCAAACTGTTTAAGTACTGTTGTACTGGTAAACTCTAGTTGATGAAATCAAAACATTAAATTAAATTGTGTTGCTTATAAACAAAAACGCTAGGTTAGGTTAGGTGATTCTACGAAGAAAGTTACATTGTATTTACAGTATATCATTTACTGTTTGGAACATAATTTAAAAATTTTCAACAAACTGTTTAAAATTAAAACATGGCATAAGTGAACGAAAATTTTTAAAATTCGAGTTTATAAACTAGAGTTAGGCCTACCCAGATTAACGGTGGCCTAAGAAATGAAATTTTGTTTATAGTGCATACCTGTGCAGTTCATTTTCGAGGCTATTTCCTCCCAACAATTCATACTTCTAGTGTTGCTCATGTAGTTTGAATGAAAATTGTCATATAGTTCTCTGTACTCTTGTATAAATAATATCAACATTTCGTCATCAATTACAATTAAAATGGTATTATTCTATAATAAATTAGGAAGTTGGTATTGTGATATTGGAAAGTGAAGGGCGATTTTCGAAATTCCATTTTCATATTTTTAATGGTCACTAAAAAGTAATTGAAGTCCCTCATTTAAAGTTTACTATAAATGTTGTAGTTTCAGATAAACACCATGGCAGCCCGGTTAAAATGGACACCCGTTATACTTAGAAGTTTGCCCCGATCTAATCAATCTGTCTGTTTAAATTTTATTACATAGTCCTATAGGCATACTTACCTAATTAGGTTGTGTAACTTGATAATATAATAGTTGTTGTAAAGTTTTAGAGTTTTCAATAATGTCTTCAGCAGGAATTGATATTTTTTAAACTTTCATGCATATATAAGGATACAGATAAGATCTCAAGGAGGTAACCTTGAGATACCCCCTACCAAACCATCCACTCTTATAAAACAATAAATAAATATTTACAGTTTAATTCTCATAAATTAAAACTGTTTGAAGGCGAACAAAGTTTTATGGGGTTAAAATTAATAAATATTCAACCAAATCTAAAAGTCTAGCGGTCACAAAGACGTTATGATAAAATATATCAATAATCTACAGGGAAAATTTCTAAATAGAAACCAACGTAAAAAGTTATTATTCTGTAGAAAATTTTTAAAACGAAATCCCTTTATAACTATTCTTATATTTTATAATTGAAGAGCATTTCATTTTATCCACATCACATGCAATTGCAATTGATTATTTCTCTTATATTTTTGAATACCTATTATTTTTTTGTCTAAAATTAAGTACGTAATAAATTGTATATCCTTAATTGACAAATTGATTGTACCAATAAAATGAAATGAAACTTACAAGTAAATATATTATTTATGATTCGTGTAACGGCAATGATAGTTCAGTTTAGATATTTATCCATTAGTTCCAAAAAACTATTTTCTATTAAAATCAGTTTGGCACATTGTCTTCTGTTATTAAACTCAATGTGGGGGAGATAGCCGTTGAAATATTTTAGCTGGAGCTATTGAAAAACTTAAACCAAAACCTATATTAATTAATTTCATAATTACAGATGAAAAACTAAAAACACATTTATTTGTAATATATTTCGCTATTTATTAGAGGGTTCTACAGATAAACTAGAACTAACATTTATACCTAAGCTAAAATAAATTATGGCCTATCACCTCTTCCAATCCACAGATGTATTGACCAATCAGTTAGAGGTCACGTCGTGAAATTAAACAAATCCATAGCTAGGGAATCAGAATTTTGTATGTTATGTGTATTTTTTGATGGCCTACTACCTCACAGATGTATCGACTAGAGGTGACGTCAGAGTCATGTGATTATGACTGTATCTTCAACTAAAACCAATAGAGCGAATAAACAAATCCATAGCTAGAGAATCAAAATTTAGCATTTTATGTGTATTTTTCGACTCAGCTCTAGTTTTTGATATGATAATCATTAATCGTATCAAATACAACGTACGTAAATGATATTGAAACACAAATGCGTGTACGTTATTGCGTTATGTAACGACGAACGCAGTTTTTAACAATTAACATGAGTCATTGAATTAAAGGAAAATATAAAAGTCAAATACCACTGACTCACTGACTGATCTGTATCTCAACAACAAGACCTAATAAGTTGAAATTTTGTTCGTGATACTATAGAGGTACACTAAGAAAGATTTTGGAAAACTTCACCTCAACTACTAAAAGGCCTAAACCCATTTAACAATTTATTCCCACGTTAAGAAGATAATGAAGGCTGAAATTTCGCATGTCTCGCATATGTTCAATGTTCACTAAAAATGGTTTTCAGAAATTCAGTTTCTTAGAGGCATAAAACTGTCCTAAGTCCAAAACACGTTTATTCCCCTTATGGTGAATAGTAAAAATTTGAAAATTGTCCTAAGGTCTAAACCTATTTATCAATTTATTTCCAGGATAACAAAATATAGAAAGCTGAAATTTTGCTATCATAGCTGTATTTGTCATATGCTTAATGGTCACTAATAAAAGGTTTTCAGAAATTAAGTTTCTAAGATTGGTAAAACTGTCCTAAGTCCAAAACACATTTATTCCCCGTTATGTTGGTTCGTCTGCAATTCTCTTTTGTATGGTGATTCTTCTTTTACTGTAGAAGTCCATTATGAAAGGTTTATTATTTTTAATTCGACTTCTATGCTGCCTAAAACTATCCTCAGGCCTGAACTCATTTATTAGTTTTTATACTTTAACAAGAGTTTAAATTTCGCGTTGTGGTTTGTCCCATATATAAAATGTTCACCAAAGAGGGAAATCCAGATGTAAACAGAGCTTCCGTAACCAGATACGTAAACTAACATGTCGAAGTCAGTAAAGAAGCTGTTAGGAGATACAATGAAAATAAACTTTTGGTCGGTGGAAAATAAAACTTTTATTAGAATCCAAGTACGACTGCAATACAGACTACAATAATGAGACAAGGTTGTTTCTATTGGCCATATAGTCTATTGACCATGCAGTGATTTCATACAAAAAAGTGGAAGGAAAAAGTAATTTTCCTCCAATTGAACAGTCTCTTAACAGCCTTCTTACTAATGATCATCAGGGAAATATTAGGAAATATAACGTATGTTTTCAAATGACGTCCTGTGAAGCTAAGGAGGTACATGAGGGAATTGTATGCCAACTTTTAAGTTCATGGGCAAATTTGCCACAGGATAGAAAGTTTGTTATCATCAAACTCCATCACGACAAAGTCTCTCATTTTACAAATATTTTTTATTAGCAAAGATTCATCGACGAAAATCGATCCAATATCTTCACAGTTATGAAGCCCAGGTTCCACATGATCACAGTCCTTACATACGACTTTAAAACAACAATATAAAATTCCCCAGATGGTGAAGAGTTTAATGTTGTGATTTATGCGGACCGAAAACCTTCAGCTGAACGTAGGGATTGGTATAATGCATCTACAACGAGTTAGGTGGCTTCGGTAGTTGTGGTGATTGAGTTCGAAAAGCGGGACATCTTTCTTCACAGCAGAGGTACTAAGTTGTTGTGAATCAGTAAAACTCACAGTGCTCATGACGATCTTCAATACTCTCTTATGTTCTTCAGTGGAGAAGATGGATAGTCCATTACCATCCTCTAGCTAGCAAATTCTAAAGCACCTCTTAAGAAAACAGATTATTTTTCAGACTTTTACTCTTACCGAATCATGGACAGACCGGTCAATACAACTACATCTTACGTCAAGGACCAGAACGACTGAATTTCATTAGACACAACCAAAGTAAACTGCGAACGCAAAACTACGTACACTTATGGAAACGCCATGTACAAGGATGATGAGCAAGTTCCTGATCTTGGCAAGGTTTACGTCTTGAAATTGTGTTAAAAAATCTATCACAAAAATTAAATTTCGAATATAAATATATACAGGTTCCAGGCTATTTAAGACCTAGCCGACGTCAAGAAAGTAGTGATATACAGGGTGTTTAAAAAAAGTTCTAAGACATCAGGAGTTTATTCCTCTCATCAAAACCCATTTTAGAATGTATGTTTATATAATCTTTTCATTGGTTTTTATGTGAAGAAAACACCCTGGATACAATTATGAGGTTCAGACAACCCGTGTAACAACTCTTTTAAACAAACTTAGCCTACTTGATAAGACGCTTTGATCAATACAATTTAACATTTCCTAAGAGGCCTAAAAATTCAACTTTTAAGCATTATATTTAGATCACCTGTCCGTATTATATTGTACGATGGAGCTGGGTAAGTATCATGATGGCACCCATCAAGATGTTTTCTTTTCCCTCTCATTTTTACTGAACTATTGTAGAATTCCTATTGAATTTTCATACACTTCAACAAATACTAGAAGTCCTCGTGTCAGATCTATTTCCTTTCGTACTAAAGTTGTGGATATGTTCTAGAACTGATATGTACGTATTTAAACTTTCTAAATCATCTCCCTTCTGTTATTAGTATTAATAAGAGGTTATATGCCGTAGCAAAAATGCCCCGGAGAAGTAAGGAATATGCATGAGCCCATCGACAGCATGTAACCATAGTAATTTGCCTCCAGGTCTTGTATGTAACACAGCTACTGGTTTTTACCCTCACTTTTGATTGCCGTAGGATTTGTTAACTTTACAAAAAATCTTTAAAATATTCTTTGGAAAGTGTTTTACAACTTCGTTGCGTGTCATATGTAGAAAAGGATGAAGTTTAACACAAAACATACAAATTTCATTTTTCAGTTATCGTAGAGTGAAATGGATGGATTGCTTATTATTAAGGTTTATTCGAACATCAGAAAGCACAGAATCAACACAAGGAATATACAGGGTGTTTCCTAAAACCATTCCAAAAGTTCAGGAGGTTATTCCTCACATCAAAACCAACGAATAATTTATATAAACATAATTTTTAAAGTGCTTAGTTTTTTATCTAGCTTCCATTTTGTATTTTTAACAAAATGATTTACGTATTTTAAAGGTAAATTGTATGAATTTTACCAACGGACCATAATAAAGAGAAATCAATGAAAATAGAATCATGGCTATTGAACTTTTTCGCGCATTTCACAAAAACTGATTTTAAAACTCATTAGCTACACAGATTTCATCGTGTAGTTAAATTAAGTTGTTTTCGTCATTAAAAAAACTATAATATATGATTTCACACTGCAATTTAATTTTAAATCGATTTTTTTTTTCAGATTTGTAGGTCACACCGTGTTTAAGTTAGAAAAGAGGGACGGGTGTCTGACATTTTAAATTTTGGTTAGCGTCAACATTAATTTTTTTTGTTAAATACTCGTATACATATTCCTAATCAAAGTAACTTCTAGTTTTATTGACACCCCACGCATTATAATTTCATTAAAAAATTATCAAATCGATAGTTTTTACCTCTTAACTACCCCCAAAGTCATTTTTGCTACCACTATATTTTTTTTATATTTAACAATACGGATAATATAAATGTAAGATTTTAAATATATTGTCTGTGTTGAAGGGTAGAGACTTACAGATAGGCAGACCGACAGACACGGGCATGATATTATAAGGGTGATTTTACCTACGAAACCTAAAAGTTATGAGATATGGAAGAATGTAAAAGGAGGTCCAAAATATGCCTACATATAAAATTTGTAGAGCGCTACACTATGACAAATATTACACTTTTGGGCTCAGAGTAGCCTACCAACACATGAATATTTTTGTGAGAAAATCAACACCAATTTTTTTATCTATTACACAAGACATTATTAAAAATAAAAAATAATTAATTCTAAATCAGTTTTTTAAATCTTGTTTTGATACGATTAATTTTATTTGAAAATATTTTCAAAACCGATGTAATTTACTATTTTTGTAAAATTACATTCCAAAACTACAACGAAATAACATTTTCATCATACTGCTTCAAAAACAACTGTTTTCAATACATGCATTGAGATGCTAGTTGTTTTTTTTCAGTCCTAGGACCTAAAAACATCAGCTGAGGTCGAAGTCATCAGCTGTTACTTCGTTTATACGAATTAATTAAAGATTGTAAAGCATCTCTAATAACAACCGATACTCACGATTGTAAATATCCGTTAAAACAGCTGTTACCATCAATTTTATACAAACTAAACAGCTGTAATAGCTGCAAACTTGTGTAACTTGTCCAAACTTTTGAAGGTTAATAGGTTATAACATTTTAGTTTTTGTGAAATTGTCTTCTTATATTGTTTGCAGTATAACGAAAAATATAATTCATCACTAGGACCAAAAGAAGCTTTTCGATCCTTGCTCATTTCCCTAAAGTTAAACTTGAGTTTGTATCGAAAAGCTTCATTTTTGGTCCTAGCGATGAAATATACTATTTTCAGTTTAACAGAAAGTTAAAACTCGGACTAGGCTAAGTTAAAAGATTGCTTAAATTTACGTAATGTTGAACTATCTTTATTCTTTTTGAACCAATCTTTCTAATCACCAATATAACAGCATTGTATAAAACTAGTCTGCTAATTTGTCTTATTTATTTGTAAAAGTCATAAATGAAAATTGTGTGATTAATTAAATAATGAGTCTAAATTAAATAACCAACTGGTTTTGTGAAAGTCATCTTGTTTTGATGTCCAAGTACTTTCTGCTATGACCACTTTTCTAATATATTGCTTTATTCCTTTTATGTTATTCGCCTTAAAAAACAAATTCATGGGCGCTATCATGGTACTTACCCACCCCGATCACACAATGTAATTCAAGCACATCCTCTAAACGTAAAGTTTGCTTTCTTGCAGGAAATGTAAAATTGTACTGTATATCAAGGGGTCTTATCCAGTAGGGTTAGTTTAAAACCGTTGTTATACAGATATCTGAACCTTGTAAATGTGTATATCACTAATCTCTTGACATCGGATATGCCCTGTGTAAATAAATTGTGTATATATTAAAAAGTCACCACTCGCTTCGCTCGTATCAGCCTCTAGAAACTAGCGGCCTCGAAGATGTACAATGTGAAGGAGACTCCACTTGTTACGCTCATGTCGTCACTTGCAGATCTTGTATACGAATATCGCAATTTATTGAGAGATGCGGATTTGAAATTACATTTTTGACAATAACTTCGCTATATGTCATGGAAGAGAAGTGGAGTTGGTATCATTACATGGATAATTGAAATCTGAAAAATATTTATTTTATTTTGTCTTTATAAGTTTAATAACACAAGAGATATTGTTGTAAAAACGTCAGCTATTTGGTTCTACACGAGCACGCTCTAGTCTCCTATATCAAATCTCATGTTCCTCTCTGTATTTTTGTGGCCGCTATCGTGCTTACGTACAGACTACAATTACAACAACGACGGACTCTCTGTTTTCTCTTTTCTGAGCTCATGAAACGTGAAGATCAGTCAAAAACCGTAGGTCCAAACATACTCCATATTTCGTATAAGCTGCTGTGTAAGTAAATCCAGCTAGGCTTCCTCGGAATGGCCAACCTCGTACTCGGTAGTGTAACTGATGATAATCTTCGAAACAGGTTACACTTAACAAAATGTACCTAACTTTTCTATACAATTAATATAGCATAATATAACGTTTTTTGTTGGCATTTTAGTGAATTTAACTGTAATCTTCCATTGTAAAAAAAGAAAAGGATAACATTTTATTTTAGAATTTTAAGATGGAAATTTTTCAGTACAATTTTTGAATTTGATAAATCCAACATATGACGGAGGTGAACATATAGGTTCACTTAGAGTCTTAGTTTTTATTTTATTTAAATGTCTTTGTATACAAAAATACAATGTATAAAATGTTTCCAAAACTTCAGGAACTTATTCCTCACATCAAAACCAATGAAAAAGTGTACATAAATATGTTTTCTAAAATGCTTAGTTTTCTATCTAGCCGCCGTTTTGTGTTAATAAAAGTTTGATATCTTTTTGACAGTAAATGATTTAGAGTTGACATTTTGCATGTTACTTAGTCTTATAATGTTTCTTGACTGATCTTCATGTTTCATAGTCTCAGGAAACCGAATTCTGATTTTCGACGCTGTCAGTATGTCGTCATTGTCCGTTGTCGTATTATACGTAACTTTAAGAAAGGAATAGGAAATTTGGTACAGGGGACTATAGAGTGCTGAAGTGGAATCCAACTGAAATTAAAATGTAAACAGTGTTTTGTTCATTTCTCGTCTGTTATTCAACCAATAACGCACTAAATTAGATAAAAATTTGCAGATTTCAATTTTGCATGTAATGGTATCAACCATAAGTCTGTACGACTATAAAGAGAGAAGTTATTGTAAAAATATATCCCTATAGTTACGAGATTCATCAAGACTAAGACACTGGCAGGATCAAGTGGGAAGCTCCTTAGCCTACGGCAAGAAAGTAGTGATATACAGTGTTTACAAAAACGTTCTTAAACTTCAGGAGTTTATTCCTCACATCAAAACTAATGAAAAAGTTTATGTAAACATATTTCGTAAATGCTTAGTTTTATATCTAGTCGTCATTTTGTGTTTTTAACGAACAAAATTCATATCTTTTTGACGGTAAATGATATGGAGTTAATGTTTTGCATTCTACTTAGTGTTATAAAAAGCGAATTTTAGAAAAATAATCAACCGATTTTCAAATCGTAGCTATTTGAACTATTTAACGTCGAATATCTCAAAAACTATTAAATTTACAAAACATTTCCAAGACACAAAATATTTTCATTTCTTAACGACAATCAACTGGAATACTTAAAAGAGTTTGGCAGTCAATGATAAGACGCCTAGGTGGATGTATTTTGAATGAGGGCCGCCACTTTGAAGAGATCCTCTAGTTTCTTCAGACAGATTTTGTTTTCTATTATTTCTTTTGTAAAATAAATTTCCATTGAAAACAAAATGATTCATTATTTTTTCTTGTTCAGATTTTAATTCTAGGCCAATATTGAGTATTGTAGACGCTAAAGACAGAATAAAAAAAAAATAAAAATTTTGTCGTTAAAATAGGAAAATATTTTGTGTCTTTTAAATGTTGTGTAGAAATAACGGTATGAGATAGTAGGCGTTAAAGTTCAAATATCCCCCAATTTTAAATGAATAACGAAATCGGTTTTCATTTTTTCTAACATTTGGTCTTTCTAAACTAAGCAGCATGAAAAACTGTATATCATTTAGAGTTAAAAGTATATGTTTTTTTTAAACTCAAAATTGCCGCTAGATAGAAACTAACCATTTGTATAAACAACATTTTGTATAAACATCTTCATTTGTTTTGATGTGAGGAATAAGTTGCTGAAGTTTTGGAACGATTTTTAGAAACACTCTGTATACAATAAAAAAATAATGTAAAGTTTAAAATAAACAATTAAAATAATAATAATAAATACAAAAACAAAACACCCTGGATGAAAATGTGCAAACAACTAAAAGTGTAACAACAATATTAGGGATACAAAAATATATAATAAAGAAAAAAGAGATGAAAATAAACATAATAATACTTAACAGATTTTCAGTGATAATTATTTATGAACAAAAACAAATATAGAAAAAAGTTCATAACAAAATAAATTATAAAATTACTATCTGTACACAGAGAAAGCTTAAAGTAATAAAAAAAATATTAATTTTCATGGAATTTTTTTTTTAAAGAAATAACTTTTACAAAAGAAATTATCCGACAATATTCAAGTGTCTCCGAATCTAGGTAAACCCAATGCTATAAAGTATTCTGCAAGAAATAACCGAGTTTAAACAACCACTACATAAAAACAGTTATTTTCTAAAAACGACCATGGCCAGATCGTCTGCCGTCCACATTAGAAGTAATCATATTAAAAAATACATAGCACTGGAAGAATAGGTCGTCATAATTGTAGGTTTGGCTGAAAAGAAGACACAGTGGCGCTGTGGTGCAGTGGTGCTTCGGCAAGCAAGAGGAACTTCTTTATACTTCCTTCGAGTATAATACATGGAAATATGTGTTAAATAATTATTAGACGACCCTAAAAGATCCAATTAAAGCGATTAAATTGTGAATAATATTACACTTTACTTGATTATAGTCTTCTAAAGTTTTCCAGTGTATTCTTATAATATAGTTTAACTGTAATAGGTCAATTGAGAAACAGCTGACTGGGGACATCTTGTTGTTTACAAACAAAAATTATGCATCTTTTCATATAACTATCTCGGATTATTGGGGGTGTTAAATTGACATATCATTGATCATATGTAAATATTAAAATTATGTTAAAATTGCACAAAACTCTCACGCGCTCATGCAAAAATATTTGATAGGTTCCATCATGGTACTTACCCAGTCACATTGTTGTAGGTCTTGTAAGAAATGATAGAGTGTATTAGTAGAACAAGGGGTCTAACAGTAAGGTTTGTTTAAAACAGTTGTTATATGGGTTTTCTAGTAATTGTGTACATCACTACTTACTTGATATCTGTTAATCTGTTGAGCCTCGTAGATGTATATGTATTAAAAGGTTTCCACTCGCTTCGCTCGTGTCAGTGTCTCGACCTAAGCAGAACTCTGTGAAGGAGCCTCCACTCGCAACGCTCGTATCGATGACTAGGCACTCACGAATTTCGTAACTATACTGGTATTAAATTTTCTTGGGAGTTCAAAATTCAAAATTACATTTGACAATAACTTCAAGGTAATTACCCAGTCCCACAATACAATGTACAAGCAGATTAATAACCTAACCAAACCTTAGACTTGATAGATTACCTTAAGGAGTCATATCCGGCAGGTTAAGTTTGTTTAAAACAGTTGTTATAGGGCCTACGGGTTTTCTAAGGCTCATCATAGTATGTCAGTAGTTTCATGACGTAGGCGTCGACTAGTCAAGTTAAGGGATAGAGGATGTGTCAGTCTCCACTCACTTTTATCGTGTCAGCGTCTCGCCCCTGCAGGGCCTCAAAACTGCACATATGTGAAGGAGCATACATTCGCTACGCTATTGTCAACGTCTCGCCCCTGCAGGGTCTCAAAACTGCACATATGTGAAGGAGCATACATTCGCTACGCTCGTGTCAGCGTCTCGCCCCTGCAGGGCCTCAAAACTGCACATATGTGAAGGAGCATACATTCGCATATATATATATATATATATATATATATATAACGAAAAGATTAATATGATAAAAATATAAATGTAAAGTTTGAAATATATAGGATTATCGTCTTATCTGTGTAGAGTGGTTGCGATAGATAAACAGACAGACATGAACCTGAAATTAAAAGGGCTCTTGGTTATACATCAGGACCATTAAAATGGAAAAATACTCAAGGTATGACGATAATATGCCACATACAAAAAATGTATTATCCGTCTACTCGTTTAAGGCTTACACACAAAAATTGTATTTGGGAGGAAGTAAAATGATGGAACGTTATAAACCCCTCCTTCCCTTAAAAAACAATTTTAATTAAAGCATTTAAATATATATATATTAAAATAAATACAGGTTTCGTCTTTATTTAAAAAAATTTTCTAAATAGTAACCTAAACTAAATTTAATCAAGAAATTTAAAAGATAATAAATTTAGACTGTCAAAATATTGTAAAAAAAATCTATTTTACAAACGATTATTAATTTCGATAACATTGTATTAAATTTAGATTTTGTATTAACTTAGAAATAAATAAATAAAAGTCGTAGTAGTGTGTTTTTCTCATCTAACATCATTTTAAAAATAATACTGATATCTAATATCTTTTAAATTAAAAAACACAAAAACTCAAAATTTGAAATATTTGAGGACGCCATTTTGATATTCTTCAAACATTTCTACACTTATAATAGTTCAAATTAGTTAATTGTAAATTAGGTAATGTAAAAAACTCACTGAATGCAACAAACAACTTTGAACCCACAACGTTGTCTTTGTAATTCAAAAATGAACGAATTTGTTCATAACTAGGAGCTACATAAAGGGAAGTTTTTTTAATGGCGAAAAGATATCATTTTGCAAACTAAATTGTTAGTACCTAATTACGCTCACTTACACATGAGGACACATTTTTTGGTACACTTACACAGTTCTTAAGAAACAATCTAAATCATAAAATTGCAATTCTATATAAAATGTATTAATGTCTAATTTTGTTCGAATTAATAATGTACCTGATCTAGGTTATTTCCAGACTTAGAGTTTCCGAACTTTCGGAGAAAACCACTGACAAAGGTAAAACTAGCACACATCTTAGCATAACTAGCACAGTACAGAATATTACGTATTTTGTGCCTTATATTATTTAATACTTGAAGAGGCTCTTGGAATATAGTGGTTAATGCGGCGTTATGGATTTTGTTATTAGAGTTCTTTATGCATTTCCGAACAATTAATCTATGAACGAAATATTTTAGAAATCTTCCGTTGCTTTGATAATTTTACCTTGAAGTATAAGCACTAATATATAAATTGGCCGTTGAAAGTAGACTAAGAAATCGAAATACGTTTGGTCCTCTTTCACTTTTTAATTAATAGCTCGTGCAGCAAACATAGATATGTACCTGGAGATACTTGTGTTAGGCTGCTACAACTCAATACAAGGGCAGCCAATATCAGAGTGCCATGTTTCAAATAAATAATAGCTCTTGTAGCAAACTTAGATA
The DNA here is from genome assembly GCA_963513935.1 of Aphrophora alni. Lineage (NCBI taxonomy): Eukaryota > Metazoa > Arthropoda > Insecta > Hemiptera > Aphrophoridae > Aphrophora > Aphrophora alni. The sequence goes on along the minus strand of OY740765.1, from coordinate 56,683,144 downwards.
TGTACCTGGAAATACTCGTGTTAGGCTGTTAATACAACTAACACTCAATACTTGTGTTAGTCTGTTACCAACTCAATTCAAGGGCAGCCAATATCAGAGTGTCATGTTTCAAATAAATAATAGCTCGTGCAGCAAACTTAAATATGTACTTGGAGATTCTTGTGTTAGGTTGGTACAACTCAATACAAGGGCAGCCAATATCAGAGTGCCATGTTTCAAATAAATAATAGCTCGTGCAGCAAACTTAAATATGTACTTGGAGATACTTGTGTTAGGTTGGTACAACTCAATACAAGGGCAGCCAATATCAGAGTGCCATGTTTCAAATAAATAATAGCTCGTGCAGCAAACTTAAATATGTACTTGGAGATACTTGTGTTAGGTTGGTACAACTCAATACAAGGGCAGCCAATATCAGAGTGTCATGTTTCAAATAAATAATAGCTCGTGCAGCAAACTTAGATATGTACCTGGAGATACTTGTGTTAGGTTGGTACAACTCAATACAAGGGCAGCCAATATCAGAGTGTCATGTTTCAAATAAATAATAGCTCGTGCAGCAAACTTAAATATGTACCTGGAGATACTTTGTGTTAGGTTGGTACAACTAAATACAAGGGCAGCCAATATCAGAGTGTCATGTTTCAAATAAATAATAGCTCGTGCAGCAAAATTAAATATGTACCTGGAGATACTTTGTGTTAGGTTGGTACAACTAAATACAAGGGCAGCCAATATCAGAGTGTCATGTTTCAAATAAATAATAGCTCGTGCAGCAAACTTAGATATGTACCTGGAGATACTTTGTGTTAGGTTGGTACAACTAAATACAAGGGCAGCCAATATCAGAGTGTCATGTTTCAAATAAATAATAGCTCGTGCAGCAAACTTAAATATGTACCTGGAGATACTTTGTGTTAGGTTGGTACAACTCAATACAAGGGCAGCCAATATCAGAGTGACATGTTTCAAATAAATAATAGCTCATGCAGCAAACTTAGATATGAACGTGGAGATACTTGTGTTAGGTTGGTACAACTCAATACAAGGGCAGCCAATATCAGAGTGCCATGTTTCAAATAAATAATAGCTCGTGCAGCAAACTTAAATATGTACTTGGAGATACTTGTGTTAGGTTGGTACAACTCAATACAAGGGCAGCCAATATCAGAGTGCCATGTTTCAAATAAATAATAGCTCGTGCAGCAAACTTAAATATGTACTTGGAGATACTTGTGTTAGGTTGGTACAACTCAATACAAGGGCAGCCAATATCAGAGTGTCATGTTTCAAATAAATAATAGCTCGTGCAGCAAACTTAGATATGTACCTGGAGATACTTGTGTTAGGTTGGTACAACTCAATACAAGGGCAGCCAATATCAGAGTGTCATGTTTCAAATAAATAATAGCTCGTGCAGCAAACTTAAATATGTACCTGGAGATACTTTGTGTTAGGTTGGTACAACTAAATACAAGGGCAGCCAATATCAGAGTGTCATGTTTCAAATAAATAATAGCTCGTGCAGCAAACTTAGATATGTACCTGGAGATACTTGTGTTAGGTTGGTACAACTCAATACAAGGGCAGCCAATATCAGAGTGTCATGTTTCAAATAAATAATAGCTCGTGCAGCAAACTTAAATATGTACCTGGAGATACTTTGTGTTAGGTTGGTACAACTAAATACAAGGGCAGCCAATATCAGAGTGTCATGTTTCAAATAAATAATAGCTCGTGCAGCAAACTTAAATATGTACCTGGAGATACTTTGTGTTAGGTTGGTACAACTAAATACAAGGGCAGCCAATATCAGAGTGTCATGTTTCAAATAAATAATAGCTCGTGCAGCAAACTTAAATATGTACCTGGAGATACTTTGTGTTAGGTTGGTAGAACTCAATACAAGGGCAGCCAATTTCAGAGTGTCATGTTTCAAATAAATAATAGCTCGTGCAGCAAACTTAGATATGTACCTGGAGATACTTGTGTTAGGTTGGTACAACTCAATACAAGGGCAGCCAATATCAGAGTGTCATGTTTCAAATAAATAATAGCTCGTGCAGCAAACTTAAATATGTACCTGGAGATACTTTGTGTTAGGTTGGTACAACTAAATACAAGGGCAGCCAATATCAGAGTGTCATGTTTCAAATAAATAATAGCTCGTGCAGCAAACTTAAATATGTACCTGGAGATACTTTGTGTTAGGTTGGTACAACTCAATACAAGGGCAGCCAATTTCAGAGTGTCATGTTTCAAATAAATAATAGCTCGTGCAGCAAACTTAGATATGTACTTGGAGATACTTGTGTTAGGTTGGTACAACTCAATACAAGGGCAGCCAATTTCAGAGTGCCATGTTTCAAATAAATAATAGCTCTTGCAGCAAACATAGATGTTTACCTGGAGATACTTGTGGTAGGTTGGTACAACTCAATACAAGGGCAGCCAATTTCAGAGTGCCATGTTTCAAATAAATAATAGCTCTTGCAGCAAACTTAGATGTGTACCTACAGATACTTGTGGTACAACTTAATAACTCAATACTTGGATAGCCAATATAAGACTGTCAAATATACAGAGTGTTTCATATTTCAACTAATAGCTCATGGAGCAAACTTAGGTGAGTACCTAGAGATACTTGTGGTAGTCTGTTACAATTCAGTAACTCAATACATTTATATGCAATATCAAACTGTTCTATGTACAGAGTGTTATTTTTCAACTAACAAAAAGTGTTTATAAATGCCATTCTTTATTATGACTTAAATTTAACTGCTGTAAGCCCTTACGTCAAAATCCGGTGTTTTAGTAATAAACCTTACTGCATTTGCAGTATAATATACCACCATCAGGAGACCCCATCTAATAATTAAATACATTACACAAAAATAGAGAGTATACGTCAAAATATATATTGTTAATTGTGCACAGTTATGCCGACACATCTTACATCCATGATGTAAAAATTGCTAACATATAATATGAAACAATTTGGCAAGTAAAAATTATAGGTAGTAAAATTTCAAATATATCTTCCTACGATGAAAATGAATGGAGTTATGTATTTTTAAAGTTTGTTTACTTTCATAAGTTATGAATGCATGTCTCCTGCTACCGTTTTTGTAAATAGCCTAAATAAAAATCTAAAAATGATATAAGAATAGTTGGAATAGTTTTTAGCTTATGGAGTAACAAACTTTATTTTACAAAAGGAAGAGGGTGTTTCTTTAATAATTAACATTGTAGAAGTATTTAAATATATATTTACTCACAATTTGTATTTATTTTTGTAGATCCGTTTTCCAAAATTAAAAGAAGAAAACACAGCATTATACACATACAAAATTATGTTATATTCAGTTGCATTATATTCAATTGGTGAAACTTTTTGAAAAAATTATCTCTCTTTTTTTTGCTCTGTTTTTCCTGGTCAGTCAAAGAATAAATATTCCGAATTTCAAGAACATATAATTTTTTTTTTCAGAGTTTTTACTATGCTAAAAATGTTTTTTAGTTTTATTTTCTAGTATGCCCTTAGGCTACTGTCAGTTTTTTTCTTATTTTTCATATTCTAGGTTTATCACTTGATAAAGGAGGTGGATCCATAGTTTCGAAATGTCTTGCATTAGTTATTATATTTACAAATGATGACAAATATCCAAATAAACTACATCAATAATGTGGACAATTTATCATCATAATAATAATAATTTTAAATCCAGAATAATTTTTTTTATTCTCAGAAATGATTACAAAGTTTTTGTTTTGTCCTTTACATATACAGTATCAGGTAAAATCATACATACAGGGTGTTCATAAAATACTTTACCAAACTTCGGGAGGTGATAAGGGGAGTGAAAAGAATCAGAATGTTTAAATATACATGTGACCTAAAACGCTTCCTTTTCCGTTTGTCCAACAGTTTGTATTTTTCCTAAGAAGTATTTCCAGAACGTTTAATAACATAATTTTTAATTTTTCAAAAATCTTATAATTTTTCAACTAAAGATTTTAAAATGTTGGGCATTATTTTTTTCCCTTATCTAATTTAACTTTATATGTTCATTCAGGGATCTCAACCATTGCTCTGATTTTCTGGACAGTCAAAGAAGTATAGGCTACAAACAGAATTATATAAAAATGTAAACAAAACTCGATTCATAATGTTGTATATTTTTATTCTATTGAACTAATGTGTTTAATTATGGAATTGTCGTATTTGTATTCATCTGATGATGGTTTATTATACCGAAACAGCTACAACGATATAAATAGTGTTTTACTAACCAAATAATAACGAGTTGACGTAAGTACTTGTAACAGTTGGGAAATCATAAACACTTTTTGTTCATTGCCTATCTATTTGGAAATCTTGTCAACAGGCCTAATTCAAGAACCACTGGATGACATTTAATGAATCTTGATACAGATTTCATTTTGATATTTATATGGTCCAGTTTTTCATAATACATTAAAAAAACAATTTATTATAAATTACCACCATTTTAAAACATTCATTTATAAAATTTATTTAAAGTAAAAATTTGTAACTCGCAAATACTCACACCATAATTAATATGAAAACACTTAAACAGGTAAAGAAACGGGTTACGAAGTGATATGGGAAATTTGACTGTATTAATATTTTATTGACAATGTAGGAAGTGTATTATAAATGGAAAACATTTCGACCTCCGATTTTTAACTGAGGCTATCACATTTCATAGCCTCAGGAAACAGAAAAAGTGAATTTTGACAAGCCGTCCTTTCGTCCTTATTCTTAATCACGATAGCAGCCATAAATATTAAGATAGGAACATGAAATTTGTGTGTAAGGGAGTATAGTGTGCTCATATAGAATCCTGCTGAAATATCGAAATATCCAATTCAAAATGACGGACATTTTGCAGTTTTTTTAATCCTAACCTGCAAAGAAGATTAATCCGGCGAGGTTGAGTCACCTACACGAGAGTAGCGAGTGAAAACTTGAGTCCTTAAAATGTTGTGTCATGTCTACATCCCTAACGGGCAAACCGATGTTGTTCAAATTTAGTATATGGATATATTTTCTCAATATCTAGTTGTTTTAAAACATAGTTCAAAATTTAAGTAGACCTCAAAAATAAAATAAAATAAGAAACACAAAATATAAAATTTCTAAAAATGAGCTTTAACAATTTTGATCAATATCACTTCTATGGTAGAAAAAAAGAAGAATTTGTCGTTATTTCACCAAAAATAAAAAATCTGGCGTTATCAGTATAAAAACAAAATACCGATAAAAACCTATTATTTGTGAAATGTGAATTTTAATTAGCAAAACCAGTGTGGTAAATTGAAAGTAATATACAATCAGACTAATTGGCAAATAACGAAAACCAACCTAAACTCCTGTCATTACAAAATCGAATTCCGCCAAATACAAAGACATGTTTATGCTGAGTTATTATACATAGGCTATACAGAATGTCCCGCAAAATGTGAACTGGCTATTCATTTTCAGATTAAATTGGCCCCTACATTAATACGAACAAAAATTGACACGTAACGTATAGTCGAATTCCGCTTCCTTATTCGTCTATCCGCCATTTTGTTTTTTTTTACAAAAAAGCATAACTCCAGAAATAGGCAAGGTATTGAGTTCAGAGTTGGTATATGCATTTTGTATCTTACATTTTACAAGTGTACTAAACAAAAAGACTTTATTTTTATAATTTTTAAAATGGCGCCCTCTTAAAATGTTCAACGTCGAATATCTGAAACTGTTAACTTTAAACAAAATTTAAAAGATAAATAACGTTTTCCTTTCATAGCGATGAACAAAATAGTTTAAACATTTTTTTCTGTAGGTCAAATGACAACTGGGCGTTGTACAGAATCACCAAGATATTATGTTTTCAATTTTTTGTCGATATTTGATTATCCTTAAAGCTACAGTAAAAATACAAACACCATTTTTTGTAGTTAAAAGGGGAAACTTTTTTATCTACATTACATTTTTTAAAGTTAACGATTTTGGAGATATTTGACGTTAAACGTTTCAAAAGGTATACATTTTGAAAATTATAAAAATAAAGTGTTTATGTTTGGTACACTTGTAAAACGTAACGTATAAAATGTTTGTATCAAATCTTAACTCAATATCTTATCTATTTCTATAGTTATCATTTTTTTTTGTAATATAACAAAATGGCGGATATACGGATAATGAATTGGAATTCGACCATATATTTTATTTGACATTTTTCCTTAGTTTTGATGTAGGCCTATATTACCAGAAAATGGGTAGTCGGTTCACCTTTTTCGGGATACGTTGAACAATAAATATTACACATAGGCCTACAATTGAACCATCCTATACTTACTTACCTCCATAAGAAATTAAAAACGAGATGATACCACCATCATGGTACTTACTCAACCTCATCATACAATGTAAGTAGATCCTCTAACTGTAACGCCCAAAACTTAGTTTCTCGGGCTTTGGAGGAAATGCTAAATTGTATTGTTTAATCGCTCATCTTCATTACTTGGCCCTCGTAACAATTGGAATATTTTCTTGGAAGACCAAATTTCTAAACTACATTTTGATCACTCTTTGTCATCCTAGAGAAAGAAGTCGGGTTGGTACCATAACATGCAGAATTGAAATCTGATTATTGTTTAGTGTTTTATAAAGATCACGATATATGAACAAAAACTGTAAAATGGCCGCCAATTTGGTCTGTCGGTCAACATGCCTTTTAAAAATATGAGGAAATGATCATAAAATAAAGATGTCCTCGAATACTTCAGGATCAGAAGAGAACAAGGAGTTGGTCAAGAGAGACCTGATAGGAAAGATGAAAGGGACGGATTTAAACGGACTGCATGACGAAAGTTGTAGAACCAGGTAGGATAGCTCAGGATTATCATGCCCGTACTCACTATGATTACCTCTTGAGGCTTCTATTTGAAAACTATTTCCTAAATATATCGACCATAATGATGATTAGTTTACTGTAATCTTAGATTTAAAAAAAAAAATTGAACACAAAAAGATAACTTGTGTTCGACTTTTTATTTTTATCTAACAAGTCACAAGTCATGCTGAATATTTATTTATACTGTAATCTTATTTTCAGTAATAATATATCCAAGTATATTTTATATTTCATTATATATATATATATATATATATATAGGTAATATAAACATCCATTTTGAGATATTCTGAGTTAAAACAATGGTTTTAGAATGATGTGTGCAGTGATCAACAGTAGCTACACTCGACGGATAAGATTTATTATAAATTTGGTATGTGGACATATATTCGCCTTATCTTCCCAGTGTTTTCCCCCAAAATTTGGGGGTAGTTGACTAAGACCTCGGCTCTAACAATTTTGATAAAATGTTTGTCTTAAATTTACCGTCCAAATTCTCAAACGAAATACAGGCTATTAATATTATTTCCTCAAAAAATTCGAATTGAGAGATAAAAATTAAAAAGAGCAAATAAAGTATAAGGCGTCGAATATCTACGTAGCATATCCAAAAGCTTTATTCCCATGTTAAATTACCTCAAGGGCTCACTTACCGTGACAATCCCGGAAGACCCCAGCCGGATCTACACCTTTTTTTCATGTACTCTTGTGTTAGATCCCTCTCTTTCATTTTACTATCAGGTCTGGCAATTATGACCGAGAACTTTTTCTCCTTTAAAACAACGGAAAAACCCACGAACATCGCAATATCCTTGACTCGTCATCTAGAAAGAAAAAATCAGTAACGGGAATAATTTTATTTCTTGTATATTTCACGATTCATAATATTTAATTTTTGTTGCGTGTCTTTTACAGTTAGTATTCTTATATAAAATATTCGATAGCGTTTTGGGTTAAGTTAGGTTAGGTTAAATAAAAAATAAAGCTAAGTGTGAACGAATTATACAGGTCAGGTTAGGTTAGGTCAGAGTAGGTTTGGTTAGGTTATATAGTGTTAAATTTATATAATTTTTTCTGAAAACGTTTAAATACAAAAGTTTCTCTTGGTAGCCTTGTAGAAAATGTTCACTTCGAACATAATTTTATATATATATATTTTTTTTATAAAGAGCAAAGTAGAGTAGACTACAAAAGGCCCGATTGTGTGTCAACTGGTGAGGCAGGACGTTGTGTTAACACCGCACTTTTAGGATACGCCTGACAATTCCATGAATGAAATAACGTTGCGGACATTGCCAGAGAACTGGACTGGTAAAATTTTCTGTGAAGAATCGGACAGTTACGGTCCAGTAAACTCTAGTCGTCTCCTGTCTCCCGTCCCCCGTCCCTTGACTCCTTGCTCTCTTTCTCTCGTTCTTGTTGGTATCAGAACTGGAAGAAAACACCTGTAGTACAGTGACTTTGAGTCTACACTTAGTAGCATCTATACAACAATGAAATTGCAAAAAAAAAGTTAAAGTTTCTAATATGTAAATAAACATAAGAATGAAAAATTTCACTGAAGTATAATTGCTTTATTTTTTTAATTTCTATCATATTTCGATTTTAATATGTTCAATAGAAGTTTATTTCTGGATTTTAAATTTACTCAAGAACATAGCTCTAGTTAAGAATAATATGTTCTTTAATGACATTGGTTCTTGTTTGGTTTTACAGATAAATACGAAATGGATAGTTTTAAGAGATTATCGATATCCTTTATTTGGGACCTTAAGATTTGAATTAAAATTGGTAGAGGTGATTTTGAAAATCGTATATTGTTTATTTTGATACAAATATAGCCTTCAAAACTGTCTGGAGATAAGGTAATTATACTAAAATATAAATAATAAACTATGCAAATATAATGCACAAACTTTCTCACTCATCCATCCCAAAAACCAAATGAAAAGCCCACCAAAAGTATTAGTTACTAAAGATTTAACTCATTAGTTATCAGTAAAAAGTGAAAATGAAACATGAAAGCTGTCTATGAAAAATCATTTATTTAAACATCACCTTTACTTCCTTCGCTCAGCCGTATTTTATTAAAATCAAGCTTTTAATGACGGTGGTCAAGGTTATTTTTGTATCATTTATCTCTACATAACACTAAAATTTAAACGAAATCAGAAGAGCCGATTTTGAGAAATTACGTATTTTATACAAGCTCCATGGCTGATATTTTATGTTTTTACCAACAACTCACGAATAGGGATTCTTTGATAGATAGTATGAGTAGAAATATTATATTACCATATAATAATATCGTATACCTAGAGATGTAGAGTTTTTTTTGGATCCTTACACTTGAAAAAAAATTTGATTAAAATCTTTCGAGCAAATTTGGGGTTTTTTTTTTTATACAGGACCCTCTAAATTTCGAGTTATCAAGAAAGGGAAATAGGTTCTGGGATATGACAAAAGTATGCCCATATAACAAATTTGATTAATATCGTTAGAGCATATATTGAGAAAAATATAATTTTGAGTGGTAGCAAACCCAGAAACTCTGAATTTCGAGTTATCAAAAAAGGGGGGGAGTCTTGAGATATGACCAAAATATGCCAAATAACAAATTTGATTGAAATTGTTGGAGCAGATTTTGAAGGGAAAAAACATAAGTTTCTGTTTTTTCATATGATAGCAAACGCTAAGTTTAGAGTTATCAAAAAAAGGGGGAAAGTCTTGAGATATGACCTAAATATGGACACAACAAATTTGATTAAAATCAATACGAACGACAAACGATACAAGCGTAAGTTAATTTCAAAAATCACATTTTTTTGATTCAGGAGACCTCAATAAAGATATATTTTATATAAACCTGACATTAATTTTTTCACCGTTGTACGTAACTTTCTCTTCACTAGTTATATATGTAAAAGTAAAATATCTAAGCGTTTATGATACAGCCATACTACTGTCATAACCGCAAAACTACGATTATTTTAAACACCCTAAATTTATTTAAAACCCTAATTTTTTAAATTTTTTTTATTTAAAACTTACAAAATATTCTACTATGATATTAGTTTGAAATAAACAATATAAATTTAAGTCTTGGTAGAGGTAAATATTTCTAATATTCGTGATCCTCGATTGAAAAAATATAAGTTGAATTTGTTTTTTTATAAAAATATGTTTCTGTCAGATTAGCTTTCTTGTTAATTGTCTCAGGAAAGACGAAGTAGTGTTATAGAGTAATTTGACAGGACCGGCACCGGCAGCCGGAAGGCGGCGCGACATCCCCTCCCTTATCCTTGCCTTACACCCTTAGGATAATGGAACATTGTGGGAGACGGGAGACTCTATTGATTACTATCATCAAGCTCGAGTTGGAATTTCGGAATTGCGTTATGTCATTTTAAGTATGAAGAGTAATTCTGACCGTAGTTTTTGCTTTAGCGTTATTGGGGTTAGTTGATGGTATAAATACCACAAAAGATAGAACAGACAAGAATATATTTTGTAACTTTGTAAAAATATAAAGTGCCTCCTCATCCAATCACAAACATGTGTTCCTTCGCAGTGCATTTTCTGGAATAACAAATTGTTTTTAACATTGCTACGTACGAGTTTTTCGGTTTCTATAATATTTTTTAGCAAACTATACCGCCGTAATTCCAAATTTAAAAGTAACTGTAAATGTTTTAAACACATACACAAATTTAATTTTCTAAAAATCGGTTTCAACTATTTTGACGACATTTTACTGAAATGTACCCAATAACGTCCCTAATCAAATGTATTTTTAGCCATCTTCCCTCCCGATTATCCCGAAAATACAGCCTATTTAATGTTGAGTAAGGACGAACGCCTGAAAATCGGCTATACTATATCTTTTTTCGTAAAATAAGAAAATTTCCAAATCAGGGTAAAACAATGGCAAATATAAGAAGTAAATTCAGGAGTAACCGGGGAAATATAATAATACTATACATGTAAAATATAATTGGCAAACTTAAAAAAATAATAAAGAGTGAAAAAAAGATTAAAAAATAAAATTTCTTTAAGAACTGCTTTAACAGTATAAATACATTTTTTCTCAAATGTAAAAAAGTAAAAACAAATTTTAATGAATGTTATGTAGACTCAGTTTGACACGAGAGAAGCAAATGTATGCATTTGTATTTATTATTATTTTAAAAAATATATTCGAAGTGTATTTCCATTAGACTAATTCATACGGTGATGAACCCGACCTGAGCAACCGTTGATGACTGGCGAGATAAATTTCCCACAATAATAGAAGAGAACAAACCAAAATTACAAAGCCATTTTGTTTTTTTACAAAAAAAAGAAGTTATATTTTGCAAATAAATAGGCTATTGAGTTCAGATTTAGTAAACTTTTCTTTTTTTTTTTTTTTATGTAGTCTAACTTTCCACACCAAAACCTACGAATTTATTTAGTATATTTTCAAAATGGCTGCCGTTTCAAATTTTTAACGACGAAAATCGTCTTGAAAATCATTAACTTTATAAAAAAGTTTTCCTTTTTAATGAAGAACAAAATTATTATTGTATTCTTACAGAAGCTCGAAGGATAATCCTGTTATCGGCAAAAAAATGAAAAAATAATATCTTAGCAATTTTCTACAATACCCGAGATTAGGCTAAGTTAGGAAATAGATAAATATATTGAGTTCAGGTTTAGTAAACGCATTTTTTTAATGTAAATTTTGACAGGTGTACCACAAACAAAGAATTTACTTAGTATATTTTTAAAATGGCTGCCTCGAAAATCATTAACTTTATACAAAATTATTACACGACAGAAAACGTTTCCCTTTTTAATGATAAACAAAAGTTTTTTTTTAAATTTTTACTCTAGCTCGAATGATAATCTAGTTTCGATAAAAAACTGAAAACATAATTTTTTGGTAATTGTCTGCAACACCCAAGATTAGGCTAAAACCAAAATATTTTGGAATTCTCAGAATTTTTAATAACAATAACAAAAATCCATGGATTTAATTTCAATTTTATTAACTTAGACTTAGTAAATAAAGTAAATACATGCCCCAACAACGTATCTTATTATTAAAACGAGATATTCAACATTAAAAATTTTTAACGGCAGCCATTTTGAAAATATACGAATTAAATTCTTTGTTTTAGATACACGTCTAAAACGTTACATAAAAAATGCGTTTACTAACTTATATCAGATCTGAATTAAATATCTTATCTATTTCCAAAGTTATATCTTTTTATGTACAAAATCAAAATAGCGGATGGACGAAAAACTAAGAAACTTAGGACATGTTTTGTATATTTTGTCCTATCCAATCCTTTCTTGAAGTTTAGACACTTTGAATAATTTGTATAAATTTAATGGAAATAAATACAATTCAAATATGTAATTATTGTTTATGATTATTTTTTAATCAGGTTTTGGTTCTCTTTAAACTATAAAATAGTAAAAAATATTTGTTAACTATTTTTAGTTTTTAAAAATTAAACAATTTTGATACACTGAAATAAACAATTCTTTATAAAAATTCCATCTTACTTAAAGGTTTTATTCCTTTAAGTAAAGATTTGGCTTGTTTCATTAAAATCCGACAATATAACACAAGATATGTTTATTTACCACAGCTATTTTCGTTCAAATGGTTAACAACGTGCCCGAAATTATTATGCAGTTTTTTTTTTTTTTTTTTTTTTTTTTTCAATTCAAAACGTGATAATCGCGTTAGTCCGTATAAACAAAAAATATTTCTTTTAAAACTTTTTGTTTTAAAGATACATTCATTTATTACAAACAGGAGTGCCAACTTACTATGCAAAAAAATCCGCCTTTGCCTCAAATGTAAGTACGAAAAGTACAAACAAAAAAACAATGCTCATTATTCCAAAATATAGAACAGTCATGTATAATCTTTTACCATATCGCTTATAGATCTCACTGCCAAATTCCGTCAAATCTACAAAGCCATGCCCAATTTGTAAAAACCACTTAGGGCAAATTATATAGATAAAACAGGTGTTGACTGATGTAGCTCGCAGTGTGATTGTACATAATGTATGAGAGTGTGGATGTGGTAATGTGTTGTTAAATCAAAAATATTTTAATAATTTCATGTTCCATTTATATTTTATTATTACTATTATTATTATTTTTATTATTATTATTATTATTACTACTATTATTATTATTATTATTATTATTATTATTATTATTATATTTATTTTATTTATTTTTTGTTATAGAGAAGGAAAAATCCATCATGGACCTTTTCTCACCTAGGGCTCAGCCCAGGTTGTGCCGGACTCTTACCGACTAAAAAACCTCCTCTTCACCGCGGGAATCCATGCTGGGACCGCTTTCGCATAACTTCAGCCTGGCCGCCTGTATCACCTTGTGTTCTGCTCTTGTCTGTTATACTAAACTTCTATCTGTTCCACAGTCATCTCTGTTCCAGGCACCCTTCCTCTCTTTTGCTACGCAACACGGATTCGACATATGTCGCTACCACACTCCAATTGTGTCCCGTTTTTATCATATTTTTCACTGCCGTATCAGGAGTGAACTCTCCGATGATTTCCTCTATGCCTTTTTTCTGACGCTCAAATCGATCACATTGGAAAAAAGTGTGCATCACGTCATCGCTCCTATCCGGTCGACAGTACCTACAGTTAGGTGAGGACACCTTCCCCATGTTATGTAGATACGCCCTGAAGTATCCATGTCCTGTCAGGAACTGGGTGAGATAGAAATTCACCTCCCCATGCTTGCGGTCCATCCAGTCCTGAATCTTACCAATCAGCCTCGCAGTACACCTACCCCCAGTGTCACCAATCCACCGCCTCTGACACGCGGCCATCGTACACTGTCGCGCTCTACTGAAAGCTTCTGATCTGTCAAGCTCTTTGCATTTTATAAAGATGGCTTTCCTTTCTTGGGCTAGAAGATCGATGGGGATAACTCCAGCGACGACTAACACCGCTGCCTCGGACACAGTCCGGAATGCACTGGCTATTCTTAGTGCCCGCATCCTCTGCACTGATAACAATCGGGTTCGATACCTCCTTAACTTTGTTGCATCTCCCATATTTCGGCACCGTACAGCAGAACCGACTGTACCGCAGTTAGTAACAGCCGTCGCTTACTGGACCTCGGCCCTCCTGTATTTGCCATGAGTCTTCCAAGAGACGCAGTTACAGCTGCTGCCTTGTCGCAGGCGCCGTGTATATGTTCCCAGAAGGTTAGCTTGTTGTCAAGAGTAACTCCTAGGTACTTTGCAGATTTTCTTGTGGCCACTACTTTGGATCCAACATGCATCGAAAGAATGGTTTGGATTCTTTTCCTTGTAAGCACCACAATCTCGGTTTTAGGTATTGCCAGTTGCAGACCCCTTTCTCTCATCCATTGGTTGACTCGGCGCATAACCTGCCTTAGTCTTATCTGGGCCAGGTCGACGTTTCTCGCTGTGATAACCGCCGCTACATCATCTACATATCCGACTAGATATGTGTCATCCGGCATCTCCATTCTAAGTAACTCGTCATATGAAATATTCCAGAGGTCGCGTCCCAAAATCGAGCCTTGAGCTGCCCCTGCAGTCATTTCCATGGTAAAGTAACCACTCTCACTTTCGCATATGAGCCATCAATCGCTCAAGTAGTTCTTTAGTATGGTCAGGAGATAATCTGGTATGCCGAAAGTGTGTTCCAGAGCATTTAACATATCCGACCAGCGAGCCGAATTAAAGACGTTCTTAACATCAAGCGTTACCAGCAACACGATAGGTCTCGCCGCATGGCATGCATCATCTGCTGCATTTACGGCCTCAATTACTTGCTGTACGGCACCAATCGTCGAGTGGCCTTTACGAAATCCATGTTGTCGGTCCGAAAGTCCACCAGCATCATTTATGGCCTTATCTAGCCTCAGCTTAAGTAATCTCTCCAACAACTTTCCTGTTGTGTCTAACATACACAACGGTCTGTATGACGATGGGTCATCTGGAGAAGATCCCTTGTCTTTATTAACAAGGACAAGTCGAGCTACCTATTATTATTATTATTATTATTATTATTATTATTATTATACTCTTCTTGTAATTTTCTTTATTTTAAATTTAATTGTATGCTTCTTTTTAAAAATATATTAACAGTTTTTTTTTCTTTTCTGTTTTATGAATATTTTTGCTTAAATAGTAATTTATTTTCCATTTTAATATAGTTTATAATTTATTGTAATGATTTATGTATTTTATTTGAGGTTAAGTGAAAAAGTGAACATAATGGTCCTTAGTTCATTCTATTTATTTCTGGAAAAAGTTCGTCAAAAAAGTTTAAAATATTCAGGTTAGGTGTAATGTTTTTAAAGTAAAACCGTTATCAGTTGGTACACAACCTTCTTTTCTCGATTGACCGATGTATTAACTCTGTTCGACTTGGCGTTTGCATTTCTTGTGTTAGTCTATATAGTTCTGTAGACTTGTGGTTTTCCTAATCACGTTTTATTATAAGTGTTTAGATCGCTCAGATTTCTTTATCCCTGAAGCTTTCTTTCTTTTAGTTTAATAAATATTTAAATAATGTTTTAACACGTTTTTAAAAAGGACTAAAAAGTATAAAATAATTTCTCCTTTAAAAATTAATATTCATAATCCCATATACTAATTGTCCTTAAACTTGGTGTATGTGAATTATAAAAGAAATCAAAATGCTTGTAAAAATCAAAACAATAAACGTGGGGCGGATGCAATATATATAGATATTTGTTGCATGGATGTAATAGTAAGGATTAGGGTCTATAGGTAGTAACTCTTGTAGCGAAAAATCAAATAATAGTTCAAATCAATTGCATTACAAGATAATTACAGGTGAATGATTATTCATAAATTATCTATTGTATGCGCCCCACGTTTAATGTTTTGATTTTTACAAGCATTTGATTTGTTTTAAAATTCACCAAAACCTAGTTTAAGGACAAATTAAATTTTAATTTTTCAAGGTGATAATATTTTCTACTTTTTTAGTTCCTTTTAAAAACGTGTTAATTTAAAAAAAAAATTATTTAAATATATATTTTATTGTAGACGACATATAGAATGTTAAAATAATAACTTGATATTTTTCCAGATCTAGCTAACACTAAAACCAGTTTTAAAAAATTATAAGAATTATGACTATCGTTTCTATGGCTTGAACGTCTGAACTGATTTTGATGCGCTTACTTGGGTGGACGGTTGTAGACTACGAACATTGAATGTTATTGTTTTAAAAACTCCAAAATTTACAAAACTATCACCACAATTGGCAAAAAGCTGGTAAGAGGGAACTGTTCTATAACTAATTTTCTTCCATAAGAAGTGTTACCTACATGTTGGAAAATCTCAGAAATTGTAAAAAAAATACTTTTTCGTCAGATTGCTTCAAAAACAGCTATTTTCAATACATGCATTGAGATCCTAAAGTTCTTCTTTTTAGTCCTAGGACCTAAAAACATCAGCTGAAGTCGAGGTCATCAGATGTTACTTCGTTTATAGGAATTAATTAACTATTGTAAAGCATCTATAAAAACAACTGATACTCTCGATTGTAAATAACCAATAAAACAGCTGTTACCATCGATTTGAAGGTAAATAGGTAGTAACATTTTAGTTTTTTTTTAAAATTGTTGTTTTATATTGTTTGAAGTATAACGAAAAATTTAGTGCATCACTTGGACCAAAAGAAGCTTTTCATTTCTCGCTCATTTTCCGGCCTCGGCTCCGTCTCGGGCGTTATATCGAAAAGCTTCACTTTTGGTCCTAGTGATGAAATATACTATTTTGTAAATTGATAAAACTCGTATTGCCCATGCCTACGTCACCCTGGACCAATAGCACTCATTTCCTCAAATTGTATCATTCTATTACAAAATAAAGCCTCGGCGGTAATTGTTGATTTAAACACTTTTCTGCGGTAGAA
The DNA here is from genome assembly GCA_963513935.1 of Aphrophora alni. NCBI lineage: Eukaryota > Metazoa > Arthropoda > Insecta > Hemiptera > Aphrophoridae > Aphrophora > Aphrophora alni. The sequence goes on along the minus strand of OY740765.1, from coordinate 56,666,247 downwards.
ACACATCTAGTTCATGGTTAAAACCAAAGGTTAAATTTTGATTCTATATATGATTAAGTTTACAATATTTCACGAGTAAGAGTTATATGGACGACAGAGTAATTCCATTTAACCTTGTTGTGTTGAGGAATATTAATTAGTTATGAAATGTAAACAACAATGTAGTTAATGTCATACAACTACTAATCATAAGAGACACGACAACAGAACTTAACCGATCCAGTGGTAAGTCTGCAGCAACCTTACTACTTTCTGATAGAAAAGTGGGAATTTGTACAGATACTAGCCACTGCATGGTTCTTGCAGAGAGCACAGTGCTCATTGTAAGAATTGTTTTCCTTATGCTCTCGGTCGTCGTATAATAACGACATATAACCGTCAAATACTCTATTAACGTCAGAGTAGGAAGACAACAAAAGTTGGTCAAGAAAGACCTGATAGGAAAGATGAAAGAGAGAGATCTAGCCCAATACTAAATGAAAAAAATCTAAAGATTCAGATAGGCTACCTAGGACTGCCACACCTGTACTCACTATAAGTGAGCCCCTGAGGGGACGATCGAGAGTAACTGTATACATATATGTCATATATATTACATACATCACCTACTAAAGACTATATTGGCTAAGAAAATTCTTTAAGAACACACATTGTTTGATATTGATTGACAACAAAAAGAAAGACAATGAGGTAGAATATCGACAAAGTTTTGAATCTAAAAGCCTTAAAAGTATTTGTGTCACAAATAAATTGAAATTTCGACAATTAGAACGTTTTCACTAGGTTCTTTGAAGGTGAAAAACCTCTCGGTCGTCATAATATTATTTTTAAAAAATGAAGAAAACAATAAAAAATAAGGACCCCTAGCCCTTGAATACTATAACAACATTAGTACTGGAGGAGTACAAGAGTTGGTCAAGAGAAACATGATAGGAAAGATGAAAGAGAGAGAGATCTAGCCCAGTACTATATGAAAAAATGTGTATATTCAGAGAGGGTACCTAGGACTGCCACACCTGTACTCACTATAAGTGAGCCCCTGAGTGTACGATCTAGAGTATATATATATATATATATATATATATATATATATATATATATATATATATATATACATCTAGAGTCATATATATATTCATACATCACCTACAAAAGACTATATTGGCGTAGGAAATTCTTTAAGAACACGCATATTTTCATATTGCTTGAAAACACGAAGAAAAACAATCGACAAGTATTACATTGTTACACAAATAAATTGAAATATCGACAATTAGAACGTTTTCACAAGGTTCTTTGAAGTCGAAAACCTCTCAGTCGTTATAATATTATTAAAAAAAAATAAAGAAAAGAATATAAAAAAGGACCCCTAGCCCTTGAGTACTATATCAACATCAGCACCGGAAGAATACAAGAGTTGGTCAAGAGAGACATGATAGGAAAGATGAAAGATTACAAAAGACTGATAGAAAATCTAACCCAAGACAACAGGAAAAAAGGTGTAGGTATAGCTAAGGATCCCTCGGGATTACCACAATCGTAATCAGTATATTAAGCCCCCGAGGGAGCTTCTTATAGAAATCAGATTATTTTAAAACATTTTAAATAATCTATTTTATTTACACAATATCACCTTCTCATAAATACCAGAACGTACATTGCATGGGATTAAAAATTACATGTTTACCTTTACCTTAGCCGTTTAATTTTATTTCATTCATACATGGTTTATATATTATTTATTTAGAATTTGGTGGTGTAGGCGTTTTTTGTTTGTTTCATGTTTTAATCTTTGCATTTTATCTGCTTCATATGTTGATGATTTATATATTATTTGCGTTGGCTATGGTGGTGTGAGAATGTTGTTGATTGTTTTATGTTTTAATCTTATGTACTTTATGTAATATATCTGTTTCATATGTAGATGATTTATATATTATTTTCTTTTGTTTTGGTGGTGTAGGAGTATTGTTTTTGCTTTGTGTTTTAATCTTTATACATTATCTGTTTCATATGTAGATGGTTTATATATTATTTTCTTTTGTTTTGGTGGTGTAGGAGTATTGTTGATTGTTTTGTGTTTTAATCTTTGTATATTATCTGTTTCATATGTAGATGGTTTATATATTATTTTCATTGGTTTTGGTGGTGTAGGAGTGTTGTTAATTGTTTTGCGATTTAATCTTTGTATATTACCTGTTTCATATGTAGATGATTTATATATTATTTTCTTTTGTTTTGGTGGTGTAGGAGTATTGTTGATTGCTTTGTGTTTTAATCTTTGTATATTATCTGTTTCATATGTAGATGGTTTATATATTATTTTCTTTTGTTTTGGTGGTGTAGGAGTATTATTGATTGTTTTGTGTTTTAATCTTTGTATATTATCTGTTTCATATGTAGATGGTTTATATATTATTTTCATTGGTTTTGGTGGTGTAGGAGTGTTGTTAATTGTTTTGTGTTTTAATCTTTGTATATTATCTGTTTCATATGTAGATGGTTTATATATTATTTTCATTGGTTTTGGTGGTGTAGGAGTGTTGTTAATTGTTTTGCGATTTAATCTTTGTATATTATCTGTTTCATATGTAGATGGTTTATATATTATTTTCATTGGTTTTGGTGGTGTAGGAGTGTTGTTAATTGTTTTGCGATTTAATCTTTGTATATTACCTGTTTCATATGTAGATGATTTATATATTATTTTCTTTTGTTTTGGTGGTGTAGGAGTATTGTTGATTGCTTTGTGTTTTAATCTTTGTATATTATCTGTTTCATATGTAGATGGTTTATATATTATTTTCTTTTGTTTTGGTGGTGTAGGAGTATTATTGATTGTTTTGTGTTTTAATCTTTGTATATTATCTGTTTCATATGTAGATGGTTTATATATTATTTTCATTGGTTTTGGTGGTGTAGGAGTGTTGTTAATTGTTTTGCGATTTAATCTTTGTATATTATCTGTTTCATATGTAGATGGTTTATATATTATTTTCATTGGTTTTGGTGGTGTAGGAGTGTTGTTAATTGTTTTGCGATTTAATCTTTGTATATTATCTGTTTCATATGTAGATAGTTTATATATTATTTTCTTTCGTTTTGGTGGTGTAGGAGTATTGTTGATTGCTTTGTGTTTTAATCTTTGTATATTATCTGTTTCATATGTAGATGGTTTATATATTATTTTCATTGGTTTTGGTGGTGTAGGAGTGTTGTTGATTGTTTTGTGTTTTAATCTTTGTATATTATCTGTTTCATATGTAGATGGTTTATATATTATTTTCATTGGTTTTGGTGGTGTAGGAGTGTTGTTAATTGTTTTGCGATTTAATCTTTGTATATTATCTGTTTCATATGTAGATAGTTTATATATTATTTTCTTTCGTTTTGGTGGTGTAGGAGTATTGTTGATTGCTTTGTGTTTTAATCTTTATATATTATCTGTTTCATATGTAGATGGTTTATATATTATTTTCTTTGGGTTTGGTGGTATGATAGTGTTGTTAATTGGTTTAAGTTTTAATTTTGTGTTCCATAATGTTTGCTTTGTTTTATATGTTCAGATGTAGATATTTATAATTATTTTTCTTCTATTAATACTTTGTGAAGAGACAAGTTTTTGTTCATTTCTTTATTTTTTTATGAATTCACTATTTTCAAATGGGAGTATTATTTTCTAGAAAAAAGAAACATGGTTTTCTTCGCTATATTTAAAAATAATTTAATGTGATTATTGTACATATTTTGTAATCTTTCACTATAATATAAATAACAATAATTTTAAAATGATGTAGCCAACTATAATTGAAGTATTCCTTTTAAGCCATACTCTTTACTATCTGGGTCCACATATAATTTGTATACCTTTGTTTTAGATAAAGTGTAAATATAACCTGAAATTGACTGAAAACAACCTTTTTTAAATAAACTAATAGTGTAGTTCAATTGTTATACTTCTTCCCCTTAAAGTGACCGTATAACGTAGCCGAGTAACCCTAACTTTCTTCTTTTAGATCCCTTTATTTTATTTTTCTTTCAAGTCTCGACCCACTCTTATTCTTCCGACACAAAAGCTATCATGCAGAGTATTCGAGAGCTAGTGGTATGTATTTTATGTTCTATTCTACTTTTTGAAACAACAAGGGGAAATGTTTATCTTGCCATGGTTATCCCATGGATGTCCACGTATTTTTAGAGATATTTTGGAAATAACTATACATTGGTATAACATTACCGTTTGATATTAGTGAGATGATTTCTGTTCTAGTAAAACTTGAATATCTTTCCTTTATCTCGGAACTAATGCTAATTGCTAATTTCCAAACCGGATATCGTCGATTACAAAGGCATAGACAGACCGGACGTTTGACTTATTATTTTTATCAAGATCTATTTCTTATGGTTGGAATTGGTCCTTCACAAGCTCACCTCGCACTGCATATTAAAGTACTGTACAATCATTGCACAATTTTTACCACAAGTTTAAAACGCAGCTGATACGCTGTTAGGGCGCGAATTTTTTTTCCTGTAAATACTTTCTCATATATAAGTGATATAGAGAAAGTTTTGTGTGGGATGAAAAATCGCTGTCGATATATTAGTTTTGACGTCCCCTACTTGGACAAAAGTGGTTTAAGGAATCATTTGTTGTCTGTCTGTCGTGCATGCAGTGGTGTACAGTACAAACTTGTCAACAGATTTTAATCAAATTTGGCATGTGAACATATTTGTCCATAAGCCTGATTTTATTTTCATTAAAAAATTTTTTTTTTATATATAACGCGAAATTTGAAGGTTACTGCCATAAGAAAAAACACAAAATTACAGTTTTATCAAAATCAATTCTACTGAATTCAATAAATTTTATTGTTTATATTCGCTTTATTTATAAAATCTATATTTATACAAATATGCCAATAAAACATTCTTAATAAATTAGAATACAAACACTATCAATAATAAATAATAGTATTTATAATACTAATACTATAATCGTAATTAAAGTTTTCTCACTCACACACACACACACACAACGCAAGCACACACACACACACACACACACACACACACACACACACACACACACACACACACACACACACACACACACACACATACATACACACAAATACAATTATCTCACACACCCATAAAATATACATTTTTCTTTTTAATGGATATATTGGAGATTTTATACTATAAAGATGTTGTTTGAGATATTCAATATATTTGTCATTGTTGATGGATATACAAAAAAAGTGTAAAATTTAATTTTATAACAGGTACTGCCATTTCAAATATATTATCCCTATTCACAAATTAAAATCCTCTGCTCTTACCATTCTCCATGGTATATATTTTTTGCCTATATTTTGACGTCTAAAACAAGTTATTATATTTTTACATTTACATCAATGTACAGGGTGGCCGCGCTTAGCGACAAAATGTATAGGTGTGAACAGTTTTAGTAGGTTTCTTTAATGGAATCACATCTCTTATACTAGTAAACATTTCTGTAATTTATCAAACTTAAAAAATTCGTAAAAGATATTGCACAAGAGATGAGAGTATATTTGCCTTTGCTATTAATGTCTTCATTAAAGAATTCTTCGCATTATTTCACAATCCTGGGTAATTGTTCGCAATTTGCAGAGAATTAGTCATGTTTGACCTAAATTCTAAATTTAAAAGAAGTAGTTATTTTCAACACGAATGTCAATGATGTGACCTAGACCGGAAAGCTTTTCTTGATCAAATAAATAGTGCACAACTAGTGGCTGTAGGCATGGTAACAATACTGTTTGTATGTTTTAAACCATTCCATATATAGTTTTGTGACTAATGCACGACGTGACTCGCAACACTAATAACAAAGAAGCAACAGTGAATAATTTAATAACTACTGTACACTTGAACAAAACAAAATAAGTGCGCTGTAGGCCTAATACTGAATCAATCGTTCTTGTAAAACAAAGTGGGATGTCGTGAAGCAACAGTGAATAATTTAATAACTACTGTACACTTAAACAAAACAAAATCAGTGCGCTGTAATACTGAATCAATCGTTCTTGTAAAACAAAAGTGGGATGTCGTGAAGCAACAGTGAATAATTTATAGCTACTGTACACTTGAACATAACACAATCAATGGCTGTAATACATTCATCAATCATTCTTGTAAAACAAGAGTGGGGTAACGTGAAGCAACAGTGAATAATAATAAAACTACTGTACACTTGAACATAACACAATCAATGGCTATAATGCATTCAATCAATCATTCTTGTAAAACAAGAGTGGGATAACGTGAAGCAACGGTGAATAATATTATAAATACTGTTCACTTGAACAAAACACAATCAATGGCTGTAATACTGAATCAATCGTTCTTGTAAAACAAAAATGGGATGTCGTGAAGCAACAGTGAATAATATTATAACTACTGTAAACTTGAACAAAACACAATCAATGGCTGTCATACATTCAATCAATCATTCTTGTGAAACGGGAGTGGTAAGTTGTGAAGCAACAGTGAATAATATTATAACTACTGTACACTTGAACAAAACACAACCAATGGCTGTAATACATTCAATCAATCATTCTTGTAAAACAGGAGTGGGATAACGTGAAGCAACAGTGAATAATAGTATAACTACTGTACACTAGAACAAAACACAATCAATGGCTGTAATACATTCAATCAATCATTCTTGTAAAACAAGAGTGGTATAACGTGAAGCAACAGTGAATAATATTGTAGTGCATCTCGTTAAATGGCTTTTTCTTCTTTTCAAAAGATCGTCAACTTTAAACTGGCACTGTTGGACTAAGAGGTGGCTAATTTGTTTTCTGTTTTTATATAAATATTTGTTGTTTTTCTTTTTTTATGTAAACTGTTAAGGAAAAGAAATATTGAGTTTTTATCAATTGTATAGAGGAAATAGTCATTTCTCAATACTTGTAAAAGGAAGACTATTTTAACATGTTGAATTTATTTTTAAATAATCTAAATGAACTTATGTTATAATTAATATGATAAAATTAGTGAAAAGGGCACTTCCTGATGATTTTACCGAAATACATTCAACTATATTCATTTTTTTAAATCTATTAAAGAAAGACTATTTTGGACAACATATTAAATGTTTTTTAATATAATGTAGATGAACTTATTTTATAATTAAGGCCAATATGATAAAATTAGTAAAAAGGGCATTTTAATGTTAGTTTTGTTTTTAATAATTTGAATTTCTGTTTTGTTTTTTGTATAAGGTACTTTCAGAAGTGGAGCAGTAAATGAGTATTACAGATATCAAAAATATTCACAAAGAAAAAAGCTTTGATATTTTACCCAAAACTCTTCAATGTTTTGGCGAAAGAAATTTTAGACAACATATAATTTTTTTTTTTATAGATGTAGATGAACTTATTTTATAATTAATATAATAAAATTAGTGAAAAGAGTACTTTTTTGTTAATTTTGTTTTTTATGGATTTGTTTTTCTGTTTTGTTTTTTGTATAGTCTAAGGTACTTACAGCAGTCGAAATAATTATTACAGATATAAAAAATGTCCACAAAAAAAGCTTTGATATTTTGCTCAAAACAAAACGGTTTCAATAATTTTTAACTCTTGCGAAGAGTTATCAAGATTGAGTAATATTTTACTGAAAGAAATAGAACTATTTAGACTACATGATCATTTCTTAAAATCTGTAAAAGAACGACTATTTTGGACCACTTATTGATTTTAAAAGAATAAATAATGTAGATGAACTTATTTTATAATTAATATAATATAATTAATGAAAATGCCATTTTTCTGATGATTTTTAATTAATTTATTTTTTATTGATTGTATTTGAGTTTCATTTTATGTATAAATAAATATTATGAATTTAGAAATATATGTATTTGTGTATGTTTATGGTTGTGTATATATGATTGATTGTGTTTGTAGTTGATATATTTATTGTTTTTGTTTTTCGTCATTGTCGTTTCCGTTGTATTTTTGTCGCTGTCGTTTTGGTTTTAGTCGTTGTCGTTAAATTTTCGTCGTCGTTTTCGTCAGCAGGAAAAAATAATGAATCATTTTGTTTTCAATGGAAATTTATTTTACAAAAGAAATCATAGAAAACAAAATCTGTCTGAAGAAACTAGAGGATCTCTTCAAAGTGGGGGCCCTCATTCAAAATACATCCACCTAGGCGTCTTATCATTGACTGCCAAACTCTTTTAAGTATTCCAGTTGATTGTCGTTAAGAAATGAAAATATTTTGTGTCTTGGAAATAGTTTGTTAATTTAATAGTTTTTGAGATATTCGACGTTAGGCCTAAGTAGTTGAAATAGCCGCCATTTTGAAATGAGTAAAAGAAATCGGTTAGGTTATTTTTCTAAAATTGGGTCTTTATAACACTAGTATCCTGCAAAATTTCAACTCTATATCATTTACCGTTAAAAAGATATGAGTTTTGTTCTTTAAAAACACAAAATGGCGGCTATATAGAAAATTAAGAATTTTAGAAAATATGTTTATATGAACTTTTTCATTGGTTTTGATGTGAGGAATAAGCTCACGAATTCTTGAAACTTTTTTATTCACCCTGGATACACATCCAGCCGACGTCAAGAAAGTAGTGATATAAGGGGTTCAGAAAACCTGTGTAACAACCTGTAAATAAATTTACACTATACTACGTATAGGCCACTTAATCTAACAGTAGGCCTAGAACTGAACGTAACCTACAAAGCCAAACTGGCCAACATTTGGGCGACATTAAATTTAGAAGATCTGGGTAAGTAGGCCTATTGCGATTTTCCCATCAACTATTTCCCTTATTTAAACTTTAACTTTTAAACTTTATTGTAATTTATACGTCATTTATTAATTTATAGTAACTGAAAATAATAATTTTTTATTATAAAATAAAATAAATAAATAAAGGAAAGAAAGAATAAAAAATTAATACAAATTAAATAAAAATATGTAGTAGATGGAATATATATTTACGTTTATTTAATGCAACAACCTTTGACAGTTTTAATTTATCAATATAACAAATAGACCTTTAACTGTAGGTTACTTCTACACCGCTCAGAAATTTTATATTGCTTTTTTCTATTCTACATCAGTTTAACTCTAGACTTCATTATTAGGCCTAAACTGTTAAGTTTGTAAACGGTTATTACTGCATATCTTAAATAACACCATAAATCAGGCGCTGAGTGCAGAAAAAGTTTAATTTTAAAATTATAAATCGGACTTTATTAAATAGGCCAACAGTTGGAGTCGCCCAAATAACACAAATATACATAATCTTACGAAATAAAAATAATAATAAAATAATACTTGAAATAGCAACAATTATAAAAAGAAATCATTATTACAATAAAATGTAACAAAACTTTCCTTTGTCTTCTCCCTTCGTTCTGAAATATAAAAACATAATACAATAATTTTATTCAACAATTCATAATTTTACTTCAGTATTGTTTTTTACAACAAATGTAAATTAATTTTAAAATATACGTTTCTGAGAATATTAAAAAAAAAAAAAATTACAATAAGATCCCATCAACATTTATATATTCATACATAGCCTACACATTATAAAAAAATTGTTTGCTACAATTATACATTTTAACAATTAATTATTGTAATAGATACAATAATAGACTTATTATTTAATAGGTCTTATTAAATTTAATTGGTTGTTAAAATTAAAAAACGTTTTAAAGAAGTGATGTTTTTCTTAAAATAAAATTGAGCATTCACTCCAAATGTTTAGTGTATTTGGTAGTCTATATTCCCTCTTATATATTTCTATGTATAAGGTATTTACAAATTTCTGCAGAACAGTGAAGCAGTAAATCATTAATACAGAAACCAAAAATATCTAAAAAGAAAAAAACCGTTGATAATTTGTTAAAAAAAACAGTTTTCCACATTTTCTAACTCTTTAGAAAAGGATATATTGTTCAATGTATTACAGAAAGAAATTCAACCATGTAGAAGAAAAGTTCATTTCTCAATACTGTACTTGTAAAAGAATGATTATTTTGGACAACATATTAAATATTTCTTTAAAAATGTAGATGAACTAATTTTGTAATTAATGTGATATAATTAGTGAAATGGGGATTTTACTGTTAATTTTGTTTTTATTAATTTGAATTTCTGTTTTGTTTTTTGTAGGCCTATACGGTACGTACAGAAGTGGAGCAGTAAATAATTATTACAGATATAAATAACATCCACAAAAAAATCGTTGATATTTTACTCAATAGAAAACAGTTTTCAACAATTTTAACTCTTCAGAAAAGGCCAAATTATTGAATATTTTACCGAAAGAAATTCAAGTGTCTAGAGGTAATGGCCATTTCTCAATACTTGTAAAAAGAAGACTATTTGAACATTTTGAATATCATTTTAAAAATAATGTAAACGCTAATTTTGGATGTTGCTAAAAACCCTCTCGTTTACCATTTGCCTTACCTATAAAAAAATGAAGTAAACAAGATAAAAGACCCCTCGAATAATCGAATAGCATCATGATTGGAAAATGACAAAAGTTATTTAAGAAAGATCAAAGAGAGTGTAACTAACCCAAATTAGTTGAAAAATATGTAGATCCTGTTAGGATCCGTACTCATTATAATTGTCTGAGGAAAGCTTTATGAATCAGTGCTGTATCAGTGGATTTTTTCAGAAGGTGGATCAATATTTGTAGTTAAGGAGGATATTTCTGATGAGGATTATAAAGTTTTTCTTTTTGATTATTAATTTTAAATAACAACTCCATCAGATAAGTTATTGTAAATAACAAATAACAATGCAGTCATCTTCGGTGATGCATGAGCTACAATAATGAATCTATAATTGTCAAACTCAAACAAACATAAATATAGTTTGATTATTGTCGCCACTGAGGATATTGAACGTTTTTCTTTGAAAGGCGTTCGATTTAGTATTATTTGTGAGGAATTGTGTTCAACTTTTATTTTAATATTTATAGTGTTATTTATAATTCACAATAACTTATCTGATGGAGCTGTAAAACTAAATTATCAACTAACTATAGCCTACTGTAGATATTTATTTTCAATCCAGAAACACGTCATTATGGAATATTTAAAAATTCCAATTGATATTTTTTTCAAATTATTTTAATGCATCCCCTATAAAAAAAATTAATAAATACAAAATAAAAATACCACAAATTTTAAATTGTAGCCTAATTGGGAAAGAAATACCAAGATTTGGTGGCGAACTTAATTTTGTTTCTAAGCTACAATTGAGCAAAATTAAGACATAAACACAAACCTCTTTTAACTACTAAAAGCAAAACATTCGTATTCTATTAATGAATTCAAAAATCTATATCCTCTTTTTAAACAGTTAAATTACTTGCCATTAAAGCATTTGGTGATTTAAAACGTTTTTATGTAAAATCAGGAGACACAAAACGCTACAGAATTTCAACGTCAACAAAGATGCCTTTAACAAAGATGAAATTCCAAGTTTTTTGTTGTTTAAGGCAAAAAACCTTTCGGTGATCATCACCTTATAATAGAAAGAAGAAAATATCACGAAAGACACCTAGCCCTTGAATATTCTATAGCGTCTGGAACGGAAAAGAAGATTAGGCTAGGTGAAGCGAAACCTGGTAGGAAAGATGAAAGAGAGGGATCTAACACAAGACTACATGAAAAATGTGTATAGATCCAGGTACGTTCTCCCAGGATTTCCTAACCTAATTAGATATAATGAAGCTGCTATTGAATCGTATTTCTAAAGCAAGACGTATGCTAAATGAAAATTTATGTTTTTCGTGAAAATGTCCTTTCGAAGATCCGCTCTAACGGTTTTCTTTAAACACCTTTCAAGAACACAAACAAATCCTGATTTAGAATTTTTTTTATGATACCTCTTTTCCTAAATTATATCCCGACTTTGCAAAATAAATATCATAGGCAAAATATAAAATCACTTTTTTCTGTCTTGAATAAGATATCATAAGATACCAACTATAAAATTAACTAAAATTAATTTCCTCTCTGCGTAACATTTTTAAGTCTTCGAATTAATCATCAGTGAAAGATTTAGAAGGACAAAATTGATGAAACCTTCTTTTAACCTTCCACTAGCAATGTATGAGGCCGATCAGCAAGGTGCTGTAACCTAGCGGACAAAGACACAACACACCAAGATGGCGGATTCTCGTAGAGAGAGAGGGGGGAGTGGATAATTACAAGGTTTAGTTTTGTTTTCCTTGTACATGCCAGCTTGTAGCTTGTTCACAACAGTGATGGCAAACCTATGACATCAATTGAAACTTGAATATTTATGTTTTATCTGCATTTTTTAGTCGCATATATTAATGTGGTGTGTGTTTTATATGCGCACGAGTGTTTAAGTGTGCGTGTGTTGGAACTTAAAATATAGGCATACAATCTGACCAAAAAATTGTCCTTTAATGATAAAAGTGAATTTCCAAATAGAAGATCTTTGTTTTTTTAAGGAGTATGAAAGAAAACCAATTATCAAATCTAATCCTACATGTTTTATACTGCATTCTATAAAATTGTATTCAAACAAAATAGAATTTGAAATGTAAGCTGACATAGGCTATTTTGTTTTAAGAGTCTTAGACTCGAGGTACGTTACGAAGCTATTAAAGTAAAACATGTCGGCTTCTATACTCATTTTAAAGAATGGATTATATTTTTATACGACAAAATCCCGAAAATTTCAATTTATATATATATACAGAGTGTCCCACGAAGAAAGGTAGAAGCTGTCAGGACGTATTCTACTGGTGAAAATAAAGGAAAATTTCACATGAGCTTATGGAGCACACGAGTGGTCTATCTAACCGTCATTTTGTGCAAATAATACAGAGTCGAAATATTGCATGCGTTATGAATCCTCAATTTTAGATTTCCTTAAATCAACAGATTTCCTTTACTCATTGAAAAATGGAGGCCATTTAATGTTTTAGATCGATATCTCGAAAATAGTTAATTTTATAAAAAATGTACAAGAGACAAAATAGTTTTCTCATTAAACAACAAATACAAATTCATTTTTTTCCTGTACGGTAATGATCTGAAAAAATTGAAAACATAATTTCTCGGTAGTTGTCTACAATACCCAAGATTAGCCTAGAACTTAAATTTTCTAAGTAGCCTACTGCGAATTCTGAATAGATGTATATAAAGTCTATAAAACACATAATTAAAAAAAAAGCTCTATTTTTATGAAACAAAACAGACCAAAAGTAGGCAACTCTGTATAGCCTAATTTGCCGTTCAAAAGATAAAGGCCTAGATGTTTTTGTTCGAAACACAAAATGGCAGCAATACCACAAAATAGACAATTAACCATTTTAGGACAGTAAATTTGTATTTATTTTCCAATAGAATAAATATCACCAATATCACCTCCTGATAGTTTCGCCGTTTCTTCGTATTTTACAAAATAGATTAGATTTAAAATTTTACTATTTTAAATCTGTAGGCTATATTGAAGTTTGATCGATTGGGTTTTTTGTGAAATCATTGTCCTATTTAATATTTTTTTGAAGCACTGTAGGACTATAATGTAGGCCTACTATTATAGGGAAATTTATGATGGATGTACAAAAGTTCTTGCTATGCTATATTCAGGCGTAACCTACGCATTCCCACGCATAGGCTTATGCTTATGCTTGGATGATTCCTTAATTGCATTAATGTATATATATATATATATATATATATATATATAGGCTATATATATAAAGTGTTTATATAAGGAAATCAATTGATTTAAATAGTTCCTAAACTTGCTACGCTTCGCTTGTGCAGGATTAAAAAATCGAACTTTTAATGACAGTTTAAAATCTTAAACCGTAATATTTTTTACTTGCGACTCTTTACACTTGATTTAGTCAATTATCTTCACATTTAACTAAAATTTGAACGATATCGGTAAAACTGATTTTGACAAAATTACGTCTTTTATAACAGATCAATGAAGACGTTTTAACTTCTTACCTATGAATCAGGAACAAACACTTTTGGAGAATTGAAAGTCAACACGTTTTGTTTGAGTTCTTAGAATATACACTTGAATAAAATTTGATCACAATAAACCCATATTTACAAAATTTTACTAAAATCGGTTCACGCGTTTGTTCTGTAGAACAAATAGCTAACATAGCCTACAAAAAAACATCCAGACAAAAAACAGACATAATTAAAAAAAAAAAAAAACACTTTTTTGGGCTCAGAGAAGCTCAAAACTGATGTAGGCTATCCGTAAATAACTCTACATCCATCAAATAACGTTCTCTATACCGGGTGTTCCAAAAGTATGTTCCTTCCGTAATTTTTAACGAATTGAAATAGGTAAATGAAACTTTGGAAATGTTTTTGGATAAATATGACTTGCTATTAAAAAAATAATAAATCAACCCTCCTACCTAAAAAAGCAGGTCCTATTTATCTCATAATTTGATATCCTATTTCAATCCGATCAACAATTGCGGGAGGGAACAATACTTTTGGAACATACGGTAGCCTATATGAAAAAAAAAAATTGAAAGTGATTGTGGAGTGTTGTCTCAAACAAAAAGACCGAGTTTCATCCAAATCTATACGTGGGATTATTTCAGCTTTATCTTGAAATTCCAATTTTCACCCCAAATCTACTTTAATATTCATTGAAATTTTGTTACAGTAACCTCTAAGAACAAAAAAAAAAGTACGATTTTTCCTAAATATTAGAAATATTAGTGTAATTTGAAAGTTAACGGAAATACACTTGTCTTGAAAACCCACATTTAAAAGAAAATTATTATAAAATTGGAAAATATCAAAATAAATAGTGACTGGGAAATATATTTGTTTCGTGTTGCTTGCGAATTATTGTTTTAATTCATACACATGCTTACTTCAAAACAGCAGCAGCTAATTTTGAAAAACCCGTGAACGTAAAGCTACTTAAAAACTCTCAGAAAATAGTGAAGAATATTTTCTTGTTTGCTCTGGTCAGTGGTTCAAAACCTTTGGTTTTGGTTTTTGTCGTGATTCATTTTAATCGTCTTTCAACTCCTCGAAATCATTCGGCCCCCTTATTAATGTTATCCCTCTTACCCATTTCCCCCTTCTTATAATAAACTGACAATTTCTGCAATACATTCATTGAACCATTACACATAGGGGATCTCACAATATGCATATTTTTAATCTCATGTCTGAGAATAATTTCGTATTTAGTATTTATCGGAACATATACCCTAGAGAATGTTCATAATATGCCTAGGAACATTGTAGAGTAACCTACATCAAAAGAAACAAAACAATTTATACATTCATTGAACCCATTACACATATCTCTCAATATGCATATTTTTAATCTCATGAATTTTAATTTCTTATTTATTATTTATCAAAACATATGTTCATAACATGCCTAGGAACGTTTTAGAGTAACCTACATCAAAAGAAACTAAACAATTTATACATTCATTCGAAACTCCACGCCAATCTTTCTGGACAGGGTTCTATAGCTAAAAATAAGATAAAAAGTTCACGTATAAACATAGCCTAAGCCCAAAATTTTCTTTAAAGAGTTACGGTTAGGTTAGGTTAGGTCTGATCCACCGGTAACATAACACCATAATTATTTTTACAGGGCATAAATTACGGTTCAAATTTCCCTATACGTTTTGTGATCTGAATAATTGTAAATAATATGTCCCAGAACCTATTGTACTTTTTGAGAAAATTATCGTAAACCCACCAAAAATTTAGTCGAATTCGAAAAATTTATTCAGAGTTAATTTTTTATGTGAATAAAGCCAATAAAAAACAAAAGGGAACTTTATTAAATAGCCTTTGATTCTTTAAGTCTAAAATAAAATCGTTTGTTTTTAGTATATTATTGGATGTGTAGACAATTACTAAGAAATTAAATTTGTTGTTGTTTGTCGATAATTCGGTTATCTTTTGACCACAGAATTTTATTTATTTTTTTTAAGATTTTTGTTTTCCATTAAAAGAAGAAAAGCGTTGCTTTTAGAGATATTCGACATCAAGCATTTTAAATGTCCGCCATTTTGAAAATGTTAAAAATAAATACTTTATTTTCTGGTATAATGATAAAGGTTGTATAAATAATGCGAATACCAAATCTTCACTCAATATTTTTTCATTTCCAGAGATAGTGTCTTTAAAAAAATGGCAACAGTAAGAAAACGAAGTGTTTCCAGAATTATGTTTATATGAACTTTTTATCTTGTTTTTAGCTATGGAATCTTAGAGATCGTCGTGTTATTTATTACGTTTAAAATAAACAAACAGAGCAGCGAGCAGCGAACTTACCCATGTCATATTTTTTTTCCTTTTGAAAAAAACATCCTGTTGACACGTGACTTTAAATCCGGTAACTTTGGTGAAATGCAAGGATTAAATTTAATAAAACATTAAAACATGTTACTTTGGTTGTGTCGATTTTATTCAATTATTTATATTCATTTATAAAATTGGATAGGTAATCACTTTTCCTAAAATAGGCCTATCTTACTTATCATAATAATTTAATGGTAGAACCTCCAATTTTATAAACAGATGCTTGGATGGTACTCTCTGACTCTTTTCAAAAATGCTTCTTACAAAACTCTTTTGAACGAATAGAAGTGAGAATTGAACCACAAGTTGCTCCAAAACAAAACAAAAATAACATAAAATTCCAACCTATACTGCACAAGTGGAAAATATTATTATTTATCATATTATTGGAGAAAAAACGCAGTCGAAAAAGAGTTTCAGAACATATGTTTATACAAACGTTTTCATTTCTTTCATATCCAAAGTTTGGCAAGACATTTCTTGAACACCCTGTATTCAAGTCAGTTTAGTAATGGTTGTTGGATTTCTGAACAAATAATTTATTTTAATAATTTAAATCTGTTGAAAAGGAAACAGATTTCACATTCTGTTTCCTTTTAATATGAACAAAAGTCGAAAATGTACGCTTGCGAAGGTAAGTTGTGTTGAAGGACGACAAGAAATTATAGTCACGTGACCCAGTGCATGTGCATGATACAAAAAATACCAGCAATTCATCTGTAGGAAGAAATTACATAATGATTCTAAAAGTTTGTCTCCTCCATTATGAGTTAATAATTATTAAAATCAACAGGTTGATTTTTTAAATTTATTTATGAAAAATGTTTCTTTAACATTAGGAGATAACTTATATTCTGTTTACTTTATTACCGCAGCACTTAAGCACGATAACGGACACAAAAATTAAGACAAGAATGAGAAATTTGGTACAGAAGAGTATAGTGTGCTCAAATAGAACACTATTGAAATTCCAATAAATCAAATTTAACATGTTAAAATGGCGGCCATTTGTACATGTGTTTTGTTCATATCTCCTTGTTATTCAACTTATATCATACTAAAGAAGATAGAAAATCGTAAATTTAAATTATGCATATAATGGTACCTAACTCCACTTCTCTACGATGACAAATACCGAAGTTATTATCTAAAATGTAATTTTTAACCCAAACCTCGTACACCGTTGTGACACATAGATTAGAGATTCAGCAGGGATGAGTCACCAATATGAGCGCAACGAGTGGAGTCTTCTTGACATATGTAACACTTCAAGGACATCCAGGGTCGAGACACTGTCAAGAGCGCAACGAGTGGAGTCTTCTTGACTTATGTAACACTCCACAGCCATCCAGGGATGAGACACTGACACGAGCGCAGCGAATCTTTTTGATATATGTAACACTTCACATGCCATCCAGGGTCGAGAGACTGACAAGAGCGCAGCGAGTGGAGTCTTCTTGATATATGTGACACTTCAAAGCCGTCCAGGGATGACACTGACACGAGCGCAGCGAGTGGAATCCTCTTATCATATGAAACACTTCAAAGCCATCCAGGGTCGAGATACTGACAAGAGCGCAGCGAGTAGAGTCTTCTTGACATATGTAACACTCAACGGCCAACCAGGATCGATACACTGACAAGAGCGCAGCGAGTATCATTAACATATGTAACATTCCACAGCTTTCCAGGGTCGAGACACTGACAAGAGCGCAACGAGTGGAGTCTTCTTGAGATATGCAACACTCAACAGCCATACAGGGGCGAGACACTAGAAGAGCGCAGCGAGTCGTCTGGTCATATGCCACACTCCACAGCCATCCAGGGTCGAGACACTGACAAGAGTGCAGCGAGTGGAGTCTTCTTAACATATGAAACACTTCAAAGCCATTCAGGGTTGAGACAATGACAAGAGTGCAGCGAGTGGAGTCTTCTTAACATATGAAACACTTCAAAGCCATCCAGGGTTGAGACACTGACAAGAGTGCAGCGAGTGGAGTCTTTTTAACATATGAAACACTTCAAAGCCATCCAGGGTTGAGAGACTGACACGAGGACAGCTATTGGAGTCTTCTTGATATATGAAACACTTCAAAGCCATTCAGGGTCGAGACACTGACAAGAGTGCAGCGAGTGGAGTCTTCTTAACATATGAAACACTTCAAAGCCATCCAGGGTTGAGACACTGACAAGAGTGCAGCGATTGGAGTCTTCTTGATATATGAAACACTTCAAAGCCATCCAGGGTCGAGACACTGACAAGAGTACAGCGAGTGGAGTCTTCTTAACATATGAAACACTTCAAAGCCATCCAGGGTTGAGACACTGACAAGAGTGCAGCGAGTGGAGTCTTCTTAACATATGAAACACTTCAAAGCCATCCAGGGTTGAGACACTGACAAGAGTGCAGCGAGTGGAGTCTTTTTAACATATGAAACACTTCAAAGCCATCCAGGGTTGAGAGACTGACACGAGGACAGCGATTGGAGTCTTCTTGATATATGAAACACTTCAAAGCCATCTATGGTCGAAACACTGAGAAGAGCGCAGCGAGTGGAGTCTTCTTGATATATGTGACACTTCAAAGCTATCCAGGGTTAAGACACTGACAAGAGCGTAGCGAGTCTTCTTGCCATATCTCACATTCCACAGCCATCCAGGGTCGAGACACTGAGATGAGCGCAGCGAGTCTTTTATGAAATATGTACCACTCCACAGCCTTCCAAGGTTGAGACACTGACAAGAGCGCAGCGAGTGGAATCCTCTTATCATATGAAACACTTCAAACCATCCAGGGTCGAGTGACTGACAAGAGCGCAGCGAGTAGAGTCTTCTTGACATATGTAACACTCAACGGCCATCCAGGATCGATACACTGACAAGAGCGCAGCGAATATCATTAACATATGTAACACTCCACAGCTTTCCAGGGTCGAGACACTGACAAGAGCGCAACGAGTGGAGTCTTCTTGAGATATGCAACACTCAACAGCCATACAGGGGCGAGACACTAGAAGAGCGCAGCGAGTCGTCTGGTCATATGCCAAACTCCACAGCCATCCAGGGTCGAGACACTGACAAGAGTGCAGCGAGTGGAGTCTTCTTAACATATGAAACACTTCAAAGCCATCCAGGGTTGAGAGACTGAAACGAGGACAGCGATTGGAGTCTTCTTGATATATGAAACACTTCAAAGCCATCCAGGGTCGAGACACTGACAAGAGTACAGCGAGTGGAGTCTTCTTAACATATGAAACACTTCAAAGCCATCCAGGGTCGAGACACTGACAAGAGTACAGCGAGTGGAGTCTTCTTAACATATGAAACACTTCAAAGCCATCCAGGGTTGAGACACTGACAAGAGTGCAGCGAGTGGAGTCTTTTTAACATATGAAACACTTCAAAGCCATCCAGGGTTGAGAGACTGACACGAGGACAGCGATTGGAGTCTTCTTGATATATGAAACACTTCAAAGCCATCTATGGTCGAAACACTGAGAAGAGCGCAGCGAGTGGAGTCTTCTTGATATATGTGACACTTCAAAGCTATCCAGGGTCAAGACACTGACAAGAGCGTAGCGAGTCTTCTTGCCATATCTCACATTCCACAGCCATCCAGGGTCGAGACACTGAGATGAGCGCAGCTAGTCTTTTATGAAATATGTACCACTCCACAGCCTTCCAAGGTTGAGACACTGACAAGAGCGCAGCGAGTTTTCTTGACATATGTAACACACTACAGACTTCCAGGGTCGAGATGATGACAAGAGCGCAGTGAGTGGAGTCTTCTTGACATATGTAACACTCCACAGCCATCCAGGGTCGAGACACTGACAAGAGCGCAGCAAGTCTTTTTGACATATGTAACACTTCACAAGCCATCCAGGGTCGAGAGACTGACAAGAGAGCAGCGATTCTTCTTGACATATGTAACACTACACAGTCTTCCAGGTTCGAGACACTGACAAGAGCGCAGCGAGTGGAGTCTTCTTGATATATGTGACACTTCAAAGCCATCCAGGGATGAGACACTGACACGAGCGCAGCGAGTGGAGTCTTCTTATTATATGAAACACTTCAAAGCCATCCAGGGTCGAGACACTGACAAGAGCGCAGCGAGTGGTGTCTTATTGACATAAGTAACACTCAAAGACATCCAAGGTAAAGACACAGACAAGAGCGCAACGAGTGGAGTCTTCTTGACATAATTATGTAACACTCAACGGCCATCCAGGGTCGATACACTGACAAGAGCGCAGCGAGTATTTTTGACATATGTAACACTCCACAGCTTTCCAAGGTCGAGATACTGACAAGAGCGCAACGAGTGGAGACCTCTTGACATATGTAACACTCCACAGCCATCCAGGGTCGAGACACTGAGAAGAGCGCAGCAAGTGGAGTCTTCTTAACATATTATATGTAACACTTCACAGCTATCTAGGGTCGAGAAACTGACAAGAGAGCAGCGAGTGGAGTCTTCTTGACATATGTAAAACTTCACACCCATCATTGTTCGAGACACTGACAAGAGCGCAACGAGTTTAGTCTTCTAGACATATGTAAAATATCACACCCATCATTGTTCGAGACACTGACAAGATCGCAACGAGTTTAGTCTTCTTGACATATGTAAAACTTCACACCCATCATTGTTCGAGACACTGACAAGAGCGCAACGAGTTTAGTCTTCTTGACATATGTAAAACTTCACAACCATCAAGGTTCGAGACACTGACACGAGCCTCTTGTATGTCCCGAAAAAGTGAAATGGTTATTCATTTTAGGATTATAGGCCTATATATCAAAACGAACAAAAAATGAAAAATAACATACAGTTGAATTCCGCTTAGTTATCTGTTAATTCGCCATTTTATTGTTTTACAAGAATCATTATATTACCAGAAATAAATAAGTTATTGAGTTCAGATTTGATAGGTATTTTACGTTTTCCAAGTGTACCAAATAGAAAGTCTAGATTTTTAGAATTTTACCAACCCCATTCCTTTACGATGGCAAATAACAAAGTTATATTTAAAAAATGTAATATCTAACCCTGTCTATACTGGTATTTGATCTACCAGTATAATTTAACATTTTCTACAAGGCCAATGAGACGATTTTCGGGATATTAGGCTACATTTAAAGAATCTGCTTGTATTACATTGTATACTGGGGCTGAGTATACCCAGAATGATTCCCCCAACTTGTTTTAATCTTTAAACATATTTACATTACGATATTTTGTTTTAATTTCCGAATGATATTTGTAATGATATTTACGCCAGTTTTTTTTCAGAAGAGGAAGAAATGCTTTATTCGCACATATGAAGTATGAGTGGTACTCCCAGGCGTTACCTGGGCTCTCCACTAAAACCCACCTCCATTTCTCTGTAATATACAGCAAGTAACCGCTTTCACATTTCTTCATGCTGGTGCCGTCATCCTAAGATTCTGTGACCCTCTGTCTCTCCTAAATAACTGCAGTTAATTTGCTTATCCCCCCTCTAATACTGTCTCTACGAAGTTTGCCACCTTCTCGCGTTACTCCTTCTGCCGACAACATTAATCGGAGTTATTTTTCCAACCACTTCCATCAACAACCTTCTCTGCACTCCATATATCAAAGTTGAAGAAAGTGTGTTGCGGGCCATCCTCGGAACCGTTCTTGCAGTGAGTGCAGGTGGCCATTCTGAAAAAAAAAATTGTTGAAATAGTCTACGTCCGGACAGAAAATGGGTCATATAGTAGTAGACCACGATAGCCAATCTTCCTCGATGGAGACGAACCTATTCTGGCTGTCATCTTGGATGTCAACTCTGCGATCTTCATCGTCTCCAGAGTCAGAAGATCAATAGGGATGATATCCCGGAAGACTAGGATCGTGGCCTCCGACACAGTACGGTTGGGGCACGCAAACTGTTACGGTATGCTTCTTGTTGGATACTTTTTAATTGCTTTCGATTCTAGATTTTCTAAAGAAATTTACATTCTTAGATATCCCATCTTCAAATTCTCCATAAATTGTTATTGAATCACACATGGATTTTTTTACAATTCTTATACGAAACAGCAAATCTTTTGGTAGTAATAAAGGCAGTAACGTAATAATCATGTGTAACAATTGTTATTATAAACCGCTGTTGTAGTTCTAAAGAAATTATCTTTTTATTGTTTCTTATATAAATAACTGAGTTATTTTTCTACCTACAGAAAGATATAAACAACCATTGTGTTAGTCGTTTAATCATCAAAATATATCTCTCGTAAAACGAACAGTGATCAAAATATTTAACATTCAGTATTTCAAAGCTGCAGCCTTTTTAAAAATTTACAACCTTAAGTTTAGATTTTTGGGGTACTGGTAAAACATTAAGTAAGAAACAAGTTAATGGCGCCATCACGGTATTTAGCCAGCCCTATCATACTATCTAATACAAGTGGATACTCGAAATGTAATGGCTAATCGTTGGTTTCGTGCCGGTTGTATTGTATGGGTAGATCAAGAGCTCTTATCCAGTAGGGTAAGTTTGTTTAAAACAGTTACACAAATTTCTGAATCTCGATATTGTGTATATTACTACTTTATTGACGTTGTCTAAACCCTAATGGGCCTCTTAGATGTGTATAAAAAGTCTCCACTCATGTCGCTCATGTTACTGTCTCCTCCCAAGTGGGCTTCGAAGCTGTACATATAGGAAGGAACCTTGGTGACTTGGCACACAGGATCTCGTAACTATACGTATATGACATTTTATTGGAATGTCACAGCTCGAAATTGCATTTACAATAACTTCGTTATATGATAGGCCTATTGGAGTTTAAAACTTTTAACGTCAAATATCCCCAAAACCGGTAACCCTAAAAAAAATTAAACGCCATTTTGAAAATTATAAAATAAAATCCTCGTGTTTGCTACACTTGTTAAACGTAACATACAAAATAGTTTTACAAAATCTGAATTACTTCCCAATAGGTTTTAATGGGTCTCGTAGATGTGTATAGCCTACAGTATGTGCCAAAGAAGGTAAATTGGCTGTTCAATTTCCGATTATATATAACAAAACGAAGAAAAATGTCAAATAACTTATAGTCGAATTCCACTTCATTATCCGACTGTCATTTTATTCTTTTACAAAAAATCTTTGTAACCTTAGAAATAGATAAGATATTGAGTTCAGATTTGTTCAAAATTGATTGAGTTCAATTTATTTTTATAATTTTCAAAATGGCGCCAGTTTAAAATTGTTAACGTCGAATATCTATAAACCCATTAACTTAAAAAATATTAAACTGCCGCTATTTTGAAAATTATAAAAATAAAATATTTTTCTTTGTTACACTTCTAGAACGTAACCTACAAAATGCTTATACTAAATCTAAACTAAACATCTTATCTATTTCTGGAGTTATAATGCTTTTTTGTAAAAGAAAAAAATGACAGATAGACGGATAGACGGATAGACGGATAATGAAGCGGAATTCAACTGTATGTTATTTGACTTTTTTAATTATGTGATCCGACAATGAATAGCTGGTTCATCTTTTTCGTGACACTTTGGACACTTCGAAGATATCGGTGAGTATCGGTAACATTTTCTTGTAAGGACAGAGTTAAAAATTACATTTTTGATAACTTCGCTGTTAATCATCGTAGAGAGTTGTTGGTAGCAATACATTCAGAATTAAAATCTGCACAAGGTATAAGCTAAACAAAACACAGTTTAAAATAGAGTTATTTTGATATTTATAATTAGATTTTCCTGACTTCAATAGGATGTCTGTATGAGCACACTATAATTCCCTATACCAAATTTCATGGCCAATCTCAATTTTGTGGGCTTACCTACAGACGACAATGACAATAACAACGGCGACGGAAGGGCGTTATGGCGACAATTACTTTTTGGCTTCTTGAAACGTGAATATCAGTCTATATACTGAGGTCATAATTTTTTGCAATACCGAATTTACTGTATACGTAAAATGGTATAACACTGGTTAAATATTAAATCCAAATTCGACAATAATTGACAATGGCTCGGTCGAGTTGGAAAATCATAAAAATATCTACACCCACTTATTGTTAGCTAAAGTCACATAAAAACCTCACTTCTGCAATGTTTCCGTAAACCAATGGAACACTTACTACCGAGTTTGGAGGTAAATTTATTTTTCAAAATGAGTGTCAATCACAAGCTCGAGTTTAATGTAATAAATGATGCAAAAATATTGCACAACCTTTTTCACACACCCAAATAGCAATCAAAATACTGAAAAAAGTAAATATTTACTGTAAAAATTCATCCATGTAAATAATAACCGTAATATGAACAATAAACATAGTTAGGGTTATTTTAAGCAATATTTATGTATTTAAATAAGGCTTTGCTTCAATTGTTTCATAAAATCGTCCTAAATAAACATCATAAGATGAAAACAAGTTTAACTGACGGCGATCAAAATTAGTTTTCTTTTGGAAATTAATCCTTAACAGTGATTGTCCATTTTAACACTGGTTTGGATAATTAATATTCATTTTTAACTAAAGTTTTTATGAAATCTGTAGCCCTAGAGCCAATTTTGATAGTCATTATAACCGTTTGACCAATTTTTAAAAATCAGAATTTTGTGTTTTTGTTTTGATGCTCCCAACTGATATGTTATCGAATAAATGAAAAACACTAAAGACTTAGGTTCCGTGTGCATATAGAGGACAATTATTTTTATAAAGTCGAAGTCTTTAAGCGACAGTTTAAATTGTAGAGACCGACTCGAGCGAGAAATTTTATGGGACCTTGGTTTTACCTATGTACCGTAATAAAGAGAAACCAATAAAAATCGAATCTATCTTTTAATGGCTATTAAATTGTTCGTCTCTCATCTCACGAAAACTGTTTTTAAATAAGTAACACAATTCTCATTATGTGGTTAAATTAAGTTGTATTGTTCATACAGAACACTAAAATATATGATTTCACACTGCAATGTAATTTCAAATCCAAATTTTCACATTTGTAGGTCACGCCGTGTTCAAATTAGAGAGGGGGGCATGATAGCTGACAATTTAAATTTGAAGTAACGCCAACATAAATTTTCGCTAAATAAACATACATATACATAATCAGAATACTCCTACATTATCACATAATATTTATTTAAAAAAATTTTAACTCGATATTTCTTGTCCCTTAAGGTCATAAAACTACCTCAAGGTCATTTTTTTACCGCTATATTTTTGACAATGCAAATAATACGATTGCAAAGTTTGATATCTATATGATTTATCGTCTTCTCTGTGTAGACGGGTTGCGATTTACAATCAGACACGCGCATGAAATTATAAGTGTCCTTGGTTTTTTTCTGGGGCCCTAAATAAATCCAGAGTTTTGGCTGAAATATACGCACATGACAAATTGTATTAATACTCTGCCCACGGGGTATATTGAACACTGCACAGACACGCAGAATAATTCCAAAAACCATATTTTTGTACTCAGAAGATCTGAAAAGTAATATATCGTCGATACACTTGAAATCGGTTTTTGAAGCATCACGTATGATTTTCAATATTAGTCTGCATGTGACAAATAAAAAAGTAAATAAAACACCTATTTTACGTGTTTTAAATGTGTACACTTCTCGTAGATTGTGTATGTTTTTATTATTTTAGGTGCTTCTAAATGCAATTGAATGAGCATAACTCGTTACCCTCAGGGGCTCACTGTAGTGAGTACAAGTGTGCAATCCCGATTGATCCCAGCTTAACTACACATTTTCCATTTAGTCTTGTGTTAGATCCCTCTATTTCGTCTTTCCCATTAGGTTCGTATGAACAATTCTTGTTCTTTTCCGATCCTGACGTTACTAGAGTATTCGAGGGTCTTTATTTCATCTTCTTTTTTTTGTATAAAACTATGTTAACCGAGAGGTTTTTCACCTTTAATTAGCGATAAAACAAATATATGAATACTTGCTACTAGATTTAGTCTAAAAGTGAAAATTAAATTTCATATCGCGACACTAAATTTCAACTTTTTGATGATGTAAGCTAACGATTTTAATGAAACCATCTTCTACCATTAGTTGGAACGTACATTACAATTTTCTCAAAAAAATCGGCTCTAACGTTTTTGGTCAAATTTGTCTAAATACCCGAAAAAATGTTTCGCCAAAATAAATTTTGTTCAAGTGTAGCCTTTAAGGACCTACAATTTTAGGGAAACTTGAAGAGTAATGACCCAAACCGGTGTGAAAATAGCAAGTTAACAAAATATTGCGGTTCAGGAATAATTGGCAAAAACAATATTCAACATTGAGCGAATTAATTAATATCTCTATTTTAATTAAAACTTTTTATTTTATTTTATTAAATCTTTTAGACAATATATAATTGTATTTAATAGGCTATTTACAAAATTTTAATAAATAATGGATCAAAAGAATTAACACAGAACTCTAATGAGACATTGACAAATATAAAACATAGTAATATTCTCTTTAACAAATTCAAAAAATAAAATTTTAATTAATGCTGATTTTAAAATGACAAACCCCTGGCAATGACGAAAATCAGTCACAGGTGATTTCATTTAGGACAGTTTTAATTAATAACTTTCAACTTTAAGTATTAAGTAAATAACATAACATAAACTAACAACAATTTAAACACTCTTAAAACACAAAATCTGATGACCTCTCCTTCTGCTAATTCACGGAAGTTGATCACCTCTATTAATTTTTACTAAAAATATGCTCATGAATAATCAAATTACAATTTCAAAATATTGACTGTTATTTTAAACTGAATAGTGGAGGTATTTGTTCTTTCCTCTCTTTCTGCCCTGTCAAATATATTGATAATTTTTTTTTCCGTGAAAGCGTTACTGATTTCCTACGCGAGACAGTGTATCTTAATCCAAGCATGTCTCTTCACAGAGATCACATGTCCACCGATTCTACCTAAATTTAAATTGCCGTAAATTTAGCCTCATAATATATTTATGTGTGTGATTATTTTTCCAGTATTGAGGGGGGGGGGGTAAGTCTAAAGATTGGTCTACTGCACGTCATCTAAGACTTATCCTAGTTATTTGATTAGTTTCACAAATTTCTTCAGATGCTGAGCTCCAAAAATCTTCCTTTTATCTAATGCTGAGCATTCGAGTAGACTTTTTCCTCTGTTCTTTAAAAGAGAAAAACCTCTCGGTCACTCGCCCTACTATAAAAGGAGAAAATAACATAAAAGAAGGTCACCTAGCCCTCGAATACTCTAATAGCATCAAGGTCGGAAGAAAACAAGAGTTGTTAAAGGGATACCTGAGAGAACAGATGAAAGAGATAAATCTAATCCAAAGTCTATGGACTTGACCGTGTTATAAACATCACAATCACCTGTCTGGAAAACCTTCTATACTGCTTGACAAGCAACCTTCTATCTTTATACGGGCAATATTGATTAGTGTCAATTTGGTAGCCAAAATATTGACGCTATCGGTGTGAATATTCTTTCGTAACCCGTGTTTTAAGTGCTTACATGACTGACCCCACAAGATATTTCCTACAAAGCAGAGAGCAGGTTTCTCTTTGGCCAGCTGGTCTAATCGCTCGATTCCTTCAATTCCTGAGTGCCTTGGAATCCGCCCAAGTTGGATTAGGAGAGAGACGGATCTGTTAGTGTACCACGCTAATCTGGATAAGACCTAAACAGGACCTAAATGCTTTAACTGCTGCTCGACTGTCTGAGGGAATTATGAGGTTCTTCTTCTAATCCTAGTATCAAGCAAATAGAAATTGTCCAGATTTCCTCCTGAAGAACAGAAGACAATATACCTAAACTGGCTTTGAAGCTCGTTCTTGAAGATCTATATTTATGTGTTAAAAGCTTTTGAGGTTACAATTTTGCTACCTATTTGGACGAATTTGGTATGCTGATTCGGTTTACAAACCCTCAGGGGCTCATTTATAGTTGTGTATGGGCTTGATAATTCCGAAGGACCTAGCTGGATCTAAACCTTTATTTCGTTTGGTCTTGGGTTAGATCCCTCTCTTTCACCTCACCTTTCTGTAAGATCTCTCTTGACCAAGTCTTGTTCTCTTCCTACCCTGACGCTATTATAGTAATCGAGAGGTACTTTATTTTATGTTCTTTTCTTCCTTTTTTTATAAGGTAATGATGTGAGGTATTTCACTTTTAAACAACAAGAAAAATCTCTTTTGCAAAACCATTGGACAAGTCCTCAACTAAAATGACTGTAGATTTACAAATTTTAATATTTTTTCTCTCGTACGTAGTACAACGTTCAACAACATATAATTTAAATACGAGGTTATTTAATTTAAATTCTGAATCTCACACTAAGCTTTTGTTCTAAACTATGATGAGGTAACGGTAATTTTTTACTGTAATGCAACACGTCTTTAACGCGATTTTTTTTTATTCATGTTCTACATACCTTAGAAGGTCCATTAAGTGAATTACGCGTTAAAATAGGTTTGTATGCGAATTTTTACCTCACAAGGTCAAGTAAATATATATATAGGCCTACCATACCTGATCTACGAGTAAATTTGAAAAAAAGAAGAAATTTTATTTGCGTTCCCAAGCGGTCACCCATTCAAGTACTAATCACGGTCAATGTTGATTATGAATTGAATTTCGTAGTTTTGAAATCGTGATATTTCGGGGGAAAAGTTAGCTCCCTGTTGAAAACTTATTTTATTATTAAAAAATAAGGTATTTAGAACATGGTTTTTTTTTTAATCAGTTGCAGTAAACAATTACTGAAGTAACTAACTATTTTATCCATAACAACAACAAGTGTTAATTATTGTTATTTTGTACCTCATCAACTTCATAAATACAGGTTACGGTTACAGATTCAATAAACTCAGGGAAATCCAAGCTGATGCGGTTATACCAGTATTTTCCGGTAAAAATTACAAAGATAATTCTCAAATATTCTTGGGAAAACGATAAAAGAAATAAAAAGATGCACAAACTTTCTAACGCAAATTATTAAAATACAAGTAGCCCGTTCAGACGGAAAATGAAACATTTTAGAACATTTTACTGAAACCTTTTTCTTTATTTTCATACGCGGAAATGTTACACTTCCATAATGAATCAATCATGTGTGAAAATAAACAAACAAATGGTTTTTCCCTTTTGATATTTTCCTCCTACTTTTTAATAGAGAAAAGTATGGTCGATCATAGCAACTTTTGTGAAATTGTTTGAGAATTTAAAACAAAATAAAATTGGGCTTCTTAGACCCATTGGACTCAGAGATTAGTGTAAAGTTGCATGAAAGTAAGGCCAGATGCTTATATTATACAGCCAGATATTCTCCGAATCTTAATGAATTTGGTCTCAGATAGGATAATTTTATATAGTTCGTTTTTCAAAATTTTGTCTACACAATTTTTGAAGTCGGAACATAAGCAGCAAATATTACTCCTTTTTAGGTCAGGGGGGAGATCTAAGGGTCCGCACATGCCGCTCTCCACTGCAACACTTATGGATATATTATGGAAGGTGAATATTTATCCCATATTCTAGCAAGCTGGTTTGAAGCTCGTGAGGATCATGGGATCAGATTCATTAAACTTTTCAGGGCCCACAGATACCCTGTCCAATTCACTAAACCTCCGTCGATCGAACACTCCCACAAATGTTCTCCCGACTCCTTTCTATTGGAGCAGAATCGACAAGTATTCTGTTCTACTAACCCTATTTTCTTCAGATGATATTTCACTGGGAAGTGACAGCCAATGAACGTATCATACATCTTAAGCCATAAATATTTAATTGATTTCGACTTGGTAAATCGTTTAAACTACTATGTTTGTCTAAGCCCAGAGATTCCCTCTGTACATTTTTAGATGGGTCATATACATTCCACACAAGGGTTCATCACCATGGAAGGTATTGAACATTGTCTCTTACATGGCGAGCAACAACCTCGTTCCTATCTATGCCTGTATCAATCAAACATTTTTGGGTGACTTCGTTCACCCTAGCCATATCATTCACCAAATATAAACTTACTCAAAGCAGTCTAGATTCAAAGGTGAATTCTGCAATATTTGTGATGATGTCACTTTGGTCGGTCCAGCAGTAGAACTGGACCTACCTTGAGCATGGAGCGTTTTGCTTTGTTTCAGGGGCAACTGAACGGAACTTGGCCTCTGCGCTATGTTAAGCAGACCACTCGAGGCAGGGATGTGTAGAGAGTAGTCCGTACGTAGTGAGTCATGGTGTGTTAGTGTCTGTACCATATTACATTTTATTATAAAACTTTATTTAAAATTCCCTACTCGGAGTAGTTAAATGCATTTTTTGAAAGGAGAGGAGTTGAGAATGGCCCATGACCAACTTCAGCTCTTGTCAAAACTTGTAGCAGTGTTTTGTGTGTGAAATACTTAGTATTTACTTAGATTACGGTAATTGATTATTAATTAAATTTACCTCTTCAAAGCTGGGTACCCTATGATGCATGGGAGATATGGGAATAAAGGATTTAGACCTCTAATTGGGCATGGGCTAAATGCAGTATCACTTTCGCAAATTGTAGTCCCTAGGCTTGGTTGAATTGTGAACAGTTTGCTAGAGAAAGCATATCTGTGACATATTTTGAGCGCCTCTGTAACTTCAAAGCGCCTCTGGCAAAGTGGTCTATTATGACCTTTGCTTGGAATATTGATGGGAAGGAACCAAGAGCCAGGGATAATCTATATCTTGGTTCGTAAACTCCACCCTCAACTTGACTATTCATCTTGGAGCCATTCGTATACTTTACATGGCATCCTTTTCTATTTTTAACCCTTTATTTTTCCACTCGTCACGGTCTTCAATAATGACTTCAAAACAGCGATACAATTTAAGTGATTTCGATTATTACGCCGACATTGTTATACCCACCTTCAATGTACTTCATTCAGAATTGCCAACAGGTGTGCATCAGTCTTCGAGTACTGTTCTCTTTCCCCAAAATATGTAGTAAAGAACAACTGCGTATAGCACTACTAATTTTAAGACACGCTAGCCAATGTATCTTCTGCAGCTTCTTTATGGTTCAGACTGACTCGTTTTTTTGCCACCAAACAAAGGTTTTCACCACGTCATAAGAGCAGTTAGCCAT
The DNA here is from genome assembly GCA_963513935.1 of Aphrophora alni. Taxonomy (NCBI): domain Eukaryota; kingdom Metazoa; phylum Arthropoda; class Insecta; order Hemiptera; family Aphrophoridae; genus Aphrophora; species Aphrophora alni. The sequence continues at coordinate 56,634,704 of OY740765.1, read as the reverse complement.
TTGGGAGTAATATCCCATACTACATCTAGAGCACTTTGCATTAGCTGAAATATTATCGAGTCATCCGGCTCACGTATTATGACTAAGTCATCAGCGTATCCTATTTCCATATATCTCTTTCCAGCCAGTTTTACGAGAAGGTGATCAACTACCAAGAACCACAGGAGGAGGGATACGACTCCTCCGTATACCACTTCTTAACGTCGTAATCATAAATTAATATATCTTATTTTTAATTAAATTTCTTCTTTGAACCAACATGGAACATATCCATTTGGCTGTCCTACGTTCCACCCTATTGAGATAGTTGCATTCTGATGCATATGAAGGAGGTATAATCAAGATCACCGCTATGTCCAAGAACGCACAGAGAGCAACTTTACCATTTAAAAGAGTTTTCTCAACACTACCCACATGGTCAGCCAATTCTGTAATGGTAGATTTACTGACCTGATTTGCATATTGCCTGATTTGTAGCGGATTATACATAATATGAGTATTTTAAATGTGGTGAATCAGCAACTTTTCAATGGTTTCCTTTTTAGGAGGAAGGAGAAAAAGGTAAATGGTCTGAACTAACTTCAGGAATGAACACTACTTCCACACCTCTAGGATATGAGAATACTAACATAATAATAGCTACCAAGACTGGTAGCTAAATGTCTTGGTAGCTACCAAGACTGTGTATAAAACTAAATTTCCTACTTGCTGAAGGAAGGCCAGATATATAGACCATCCCTCCCAAGGTACTTGTAGGATTTCAACTTGACCACAACCCATCTTACTTTATTACAATAAAAAATGATGAGTGAGACACCACCATCTCTCCATAATGATTTCCTACTCGAATGGTTTCTCTATAAGCCCCTGATAACTACCTCCAGTGATATGGGTCTCTAAATAACAGCGCCACTGTTTCCTTACGGTATTTGTTATATTCCTCGTTCTCTTTTAAAAAAGGTCCAATGGTCTTATATAATCATTTTTGAGAACCTTTTGGAACATTGCGTCCTCATGCTCCAGCAGAAACGGTACCATATCCTCCTCTTACATTTTCAAATCTCTTTGTTGTACCAATGAAGCCTGCTCCTAAAAATAAAATAATTAACGAAAACATCACTTAAACAGATGAAACAAAATTCATGGAAATTTCACAATGAATAATTTAATAAAAATTAATGTATGTTCGTTAATACTCAACGAAAAATCGTCTCAGAAATTGTTCAATCGATTTTGTTTCAAATTGGTATCTAGGACTATTTTATACTCCTAAAATATAATTAACAACAAAAGCCTCGGAAGGAACTGTCCATAAAACTAAAACATATTATATTTTCTCAAAATCTGCTTAAAAGATTTTGATCTAATTTGAATGAGATGCAACTCTCAAGATCTCCCGAAACAACTAATACATGAGTTATTGTTAAAACAAGTCTATATTGTTCTGGTTTTCAAGTTATTGAATAATGGATATTTTTCACATTATTGATAGTTTATTCGGATATTTGGCATATTTTGTTTATAAAAACTAATATATATATATATATATATATATATATATATATATATATATATATATATATATATGCAAGTCGACGTTTCAAGAGTACGAATCAATTTTAGTTATCAAATTAAAAATCCTAGAACATGACAAACATATTAAATGTTGAGCTTGACTTATGAGAAAAATTATACAGTATAACAAACACACAGAACACAATTCTCATAAAAAATACGCCAAAATATCAGACACGTTTCAACGACAAGGCCGTCCTCTTCAGTGATACACCAGCTACACTGTATGACAAACATGAAAAAGCAGGGCTAAAACTAGACATGAGCAGTCAGAATAACAAAATTGATCAGTAAAGACTACTTGTGTAGATGGTCTTATTTATTTTGACAACTTATACGTATTTTAGTGTTGGTTTTCTTTCTTAATTTGTTAGTTTTAGTTTTAGTTTCAAACATGGACATAAGATATTAGGCTATGTTAACTCTTGTAATGTTTGTCATGTTGTGTGTTTTTTCACTTTGATAACGAAAATTAATCCAATACCTGAGATGTAGTTAGGGTCTGAGATGGAACTAAGATCTGGAATGAAACTAAGATCTGGGATATAAGTAAAATCTGGAATGTAACTAAGATCTGGGATTTAACTAAGGTCTGGAATGTATCTAAGATCTGAGATGTAAATAAGACCTGAAACGTAACTAATATTTGGGATATAACTAGAATCTGGAACGAAACTCAAATCTGGGATATAACCAAGACTTGAGATGTAACTAAGACTTGGAATATAACTAAGATCTAGGATGTAAGTAAGACCTGGGATATAACCAAGACCTAGGATGGAACTAAGATCAGGCATATGTAACTATGGTCTGGGACACATCTAATGCCTGAAATGTAAAACAAGTCCTAGGATGTAAGTAAGACCTGGAATATAATTAAGACCTCTGACTAAGACCTGGGATGTAACTAAGACCAAAGATGTAATTTTGATCTGGACTGGAACTAACATCTGAGATAAAATTACGACACAGGATTTAACTAAATCTGGGCTACTACTACTTAAGCCATAGCGTGAAAATTTACATTCTCTGCACTTATTTCAAAGTAAAAACTCCTTAAAATATTTGATAATCTATAAGTTTTAAGTTCCACTATTTATCAACGTAAACTCTCAAGAATGATTACCTATTGCACTACCGTGTTTATTGTTTACAGAATATTAAGATTTTGCAATATACATTGTGTCACTGCTGTTCGACTTGGGGCCACCAGGTTGCACATATCTGATCTCAGCAGAGAGGTTTTTGTATTGATTGATCGACTATCCATCACAGAATTTTCGATTTAGTCACGAAATATATTGTTAATTCCTCTCCGTTCCCATTCTATGAAAACCTAAATTAAAACATTACCTTGTAATTTAGTTGTAAAACGAATAGACCAGATTTAATAGTGTAGAATAATAGAATGATGTGTCGCTCGATGTTAGGTTTCTATAAAATCTTCAACAAGCACTGAGAATCTTTCTTCTACTTTTTATTTCTAGACACAAGTAACTGTAAATTTTGGATAAAACTGCAATGTATAATTCGTTTTAAGAAATGAGTGATCGACTTTTTTCAACAACTTCAGCCTTAATAAGTGTTTTTCTTCTTATTCACATCAATAGGATATGTTAACAATTTATAATTTGTGTTTAATACAAATGATAGTTTGAATGTTTATGAACATTTTTCATCTTATGTCTATAGTTTATTTTTATAGTATATAATTTATAAAAAATTATCAAATTGCAAACGGCTGCATTGATCAATTTCATCCTGTTACTGTGTGTCCTTCTGTTCTATTCAGTATTGAGGCAAATTATAAGTTCCTGTAGTTAAGTCTCATGGGTCCTTTCTATCCACCACCTCCAGCGAACAACAACCTAGTTAAATACTACCACTTCCCAAACCCACCTGTCCTTTTGACAAACCTCGCCAGATCAGGAAAGGTAACCTCTCGTAGCTACTTCGCATCAGCATATCCATACCCAGTACTTCATGTCTAGCTATGTCGTATTCTTCACAGAAAGCCACAAAGTGCTCCGCTGTTTCCTCCAGACCACATATACTACACTGAGACTGATCCTTTTGTCCATTGAAAGACAATGTCCTTTTAAAATACCAACCATCAACCTTAAGTCCCTCCTCCCCTAGACCTAAGGTCAATTCAAATAGGTTTTAGATTTACTATAGCCCACTCTCTCCCCCACGTATCTACGTACTTCTTTCATGGTCCTATTTGTTTGTTTCTAAATCGCCAGTGCCTACTCAGTTTTCACAAAGGAGTTATGATATCTTCCTAGATAACTCGTCCGCCCTTTAATTGCCTGCTATTCCACAATGTCTTGGCGTTCAGATGAGCTTCTCATCTTTGTACTGAGTCTGTCCCATCAACGTGTCTCTACGTTCATCAATTAACACAGATGTTACCCTAGGTGAATCCAGAGACCGTAGTACCGCTATTATACTTCCTTTAAAAAAATTGATAAATATAAGAGAGTTATATTGATCAATTTTAACCTGTTACTATGTAGGTAAATGGTTCTTCATACTATTAGGATTTAGAGTTAATTTAGATTTTAAAGTTAAGTTAAGCTAGAATGTAATAGATAAATATCCACTCGAGTGCTTAAACAATCATTATACATAAAGTTAGTACATAAAGTTAGGCAATTGCTTGGCTACTAACGTGTCACAAATGGCCAAGAGTATATAAGCTAAGATTGGTATAACATCGGGGTCAGACGCACCAGGAAGGTATCGACGGTCAGTGGTCAGCGGCAGGAGTTGTCAAGAGGTTGTCGGGAGGCTAGACTCAGCAAGGAGTTTTCGACGGTCATCTGTCGGCGGCTGGAGTTAGTACGAGGTTACCGAGAAGACCAGTGTGATACTCTGCCGGAACGTGACCAGGGTGCTGTTACGGGATAAGATCGCTAATAGAAGAGAATTCGATACAAGGGATCAATACGGACACCGAGTCACGAGAGGTCGCCAATAGGAAGGTGAGCAAGCTTCATGAGTAAAGCAATTCAGTAAATTATTGGGATTCATATTTAAATATATTCTGTCATAATAATTGGGATACATCTGGAACGAAAGCTTAGGATATTTAACTTGTAAATAAGATGAATGTTGAATGTTGGTATTTAAGTGTATTACAGACAATTGTAATTAATTAGAGATGTTTTACTTGTATTAGAATGATTAACAATAATGAACTAGAGAGATTTTCAATAAAAATATTTTTAGTACTGAATCACTGGTTTGCCTAAATTATTTAATTGTTAACCCGACTTCAGGAATGCCCTTTTATTCCTAACAATACATTAAATCCTGTACCTCGTATGTAATATTCGTATACTACCGAAGGTGTTTCCTGTAAATATATAAAAAAAACTTAAAATCTTCCACATAGCTTGAAAGTTGGGTAATAAGAGAAATAATCAAACTAATTTTTCTTATTAAGTGTAATAAATTAAATGCACATTAACAGAAACAGCTGAAATAGTATTTATCGCTAGATTCGTTCAATTACCCAATGAAAGCATAAATGTAGCAATGTAACTCTTTCAATCAATAATGAGGGCTTTTAAACTTGCAAGTAGGTCATTGTGAGTAAATTATCATATTTTACCATTGATGTTGATTTCGCCTTCTGCTTCATGAATGTATAATCGGTTAAGATGAAAATTAAACAAACAGGTTGAAGCAAGATACGTGGCTGTTGGTAAAAGTCGTGATTTGATGAAATTCCTTGGCATAGCTATATATAAGAGAAGAGAAGCTTTACTCTTTGGGAACGAGGGAGGGGTGGATTGGCATTTTTATTGATATTTTAAAATTTTTGTCTGGGCTCAGAAAACTATTTGTGGTGGAGAAGATCTTCACTAAGGAAGTATCTGTTAAGAAAGGCCATTTGAGTTATACAGGGTGATTGAAAAATGTGTGATTGCTGTTTTATTTGATAAGTAAAAATTACAAAAAAACTTTAAAATGTATCCCCTAGGATTTTTGAGTTGAAACTAGAGGTATTACTGAAATGTTTATATCATCCGCATTTTCCCAATATTTTTCCAGTTCGTAATTTTCTAATTGGAACTTCCCATTTTTATATAAAGTCAAATTCAGGTAAATTTTTAACCAGAGCTAAGGAAACGGTGTTATTTTATTTGTTCTGTAGGCTGAGGAAACAGAATTATTGATAGAAAACAAAAATCATTATTTTCTGATAATTATCTAAAACACCAACTGGCTTACACCTTAATTATTACTAGATGAATTACACATTGTGAATAGGTGAAACACATGCATAAACAGTTCAAGTTTATACAATTTGTCCTTAAATGCTTTATATATAACAAGGTGTAATACATTCAGTAATAATAAAGACCATGTATTGACCATGGACCAATGGCTGTTTGACAATTACGAGAAAATTATGATTTTTATTTTCTATCAATAACTGTGTTATTTCACAGCTACAAAACAAATACAAATAGGAGTATTATTACACCCTTTAACCTAGCTCTTGTTAATATTTTACCTGATTTTGATTTTGACTTTGAAAATAAATTAAAAGTTCTTTGGAAATGTTTGAAATTGCAAAATTTTGAATTATTTAAATTCCCGTAGCTCCTAACCGGTTTGAGATGTACAAAAATACCCAAGAATAAAAAAGTTTAAAAATAATGAGGTATATCAAAAAAAAAAAAAAAAAAAAAAAAAAAAAAAAAAAAAAAAAAGTATAACATATGGCGGTTCCTATTAGAAATTTACGAACTGGCCAACATAATGGAAAATGGCGGGTCATATAAAAAAATTGGTAATACCTCTATTCAAAAATTGGTAAGAACTAGTTTAACTCAAAAAATTCTGAGGTATAGCTTTTAATGATTAATTTTTTTTTCTGTTTTAGATACCATACAATTACGTTTTCATAATAATTTCGATGTTTGTGATGAGGCGCTAATAAATAGCAGTAATTTGGTTCCGTCACTCACTTGAGCGCCAAGGGGTGGGGTGGGGGTATTGCCTTTTTTGAAGGTATTAAAAAGAAACACATATAGACAACTGAATTAAGGCGGAGTTTTTAAAAATCTGGACGAATATTCTCCAGACACGTAATTTGTAGAAAGTTAGGTTTCAGGGTTACTTCAATGAGAGGGGGAGGGGAATCGAACACTCAAGCTCACCGCTGGAATCCCCAGGTGGGTTAAAAGGTGGAACAAAACTGTTTTTCCTAAATATTTCAAAAACTAAGCAAGATAACAAAAAAATGTTTAATACAAAAGTTATAGCTGACTGAATTCCCATCAAAATAATTGTCCTTAGTACTGGTACAGAGATATGAGCATTCAAAGTTGAGACCTTTTTCTGCAATTGTTCGTATAAAGCATTTTTATGAAAGAAAAAAAACCTGCATATTTTTGAGTTTAGGCCAATTTTTGTGTAGTAAAAAGCGCTAAATATGGGTATATAAGTATTTGTATTAGTAGTGTGTGTGTGTGTGTGTGTATACGTGTGCATAAATATGTACAAGCAAATATTTATATTCAAATACTTGGTGTTATATGTAAAAACACTTACATGCCCATATTTAACGCTTTTTACTATACAAAAATCGATCTAAACTCAAAAAAAGTTTTTTTCTTTTTATAAGAACAAATTGCAAAAATAGGTATGAACTTTGAGCACTCACATCTCTGTCCAGTGCGACTAACGAAAAAAATTCTTGGGGCTATTTTGATGGCAATTTAGTCAGCTACAACTTTCGTATTAAACGTTTTTCGATACCTTGCTTGGTTTTTGAGATATTAAAAAGAAAGTTGTAGATATTAAAAAATTACGTAGGTAGTTCTCGGAATTATGGAAATATTATGAAAACTGAGCAATTTTTGTTTTTCTCCTTTCCTCGTGGCCCTTCCTTATTTTGACCTTATAAGCTTTAGTATTATATAACAATAATATTTAACAGTAGCACAATAAATGGAGTACGGGCTTGTCCTTTTATACTTATGTCCAGAAAAGGAAAAACATGAATTGGTTGAGTATTATGAGAGTTGTTAGTATTGATCACTCTCTGTACTGATACAAGCTTCCATATACTCAATTGTTTAATTCAGTTACTTGATATGATACCTGTCGGATTCTAAAGTTTTCATTTATCAATGACCTTTTTTTCACTAGTTAAGTATTTTATCTAGAGACCGTTGAAGTGTTTAATTATAGCATCATCTGCTTCGCTTCAGAACTTACTTTTACGTAATAGTTCACTTTACATCGGAAAATTACAATGAGCTTATAAAATTTTTTAACCATGTATAATGATTATTTCAGTCTTTTTCATTTTGTATTATTTATTATTTTAAATAACAATTTCTTATCCATTCTCATATTTCATAATTAAGCAACATGCAAAATAAATTAATAAAATATATGAAAATTTATTACACATATAATAAGTTAAATAGCCTATAATTAGTATTTAAAATTAATTCTCATACAGGCAGTTATTTGAATATAATACAAAATGATAATTAGTTATTATTATTACTATTAAAATTGAGCGGTTTGTTGAATAGTTCAGGGTATGGTACTTACTTGAGCAATAAAATGGGAAAAGCAAATCATATATCTGTCTTTGGAACGCTACGACGGGAAACTTCAAGCATAGAAACTTTTTGACGCCATTACTATAGGAATTAAAAAACTACTAATGCGGAAAGATCATGTAAAATGGGTAATATCTTTCGGGGTATTAAAGGCTTAAGAAATTTATGAAAATTGTGGTCCTTAGCAAGGATACGAATCATGTCGCTATATGCAATGTACGAAGAGACTACTGAACACGTGGTTTTTGAATTTGAAGCTCTGCTGTGAGTCACAATCAAGCAAAAGTCCCCTAATTATTTCTGGTGAGGGTGTAGCCAAAGTCACCTTGGGAATAATTCTCATGTTAGTTAATTAAAGCAAGGTTAAATCTATAACATTTTAAAAAATATTGAGCTTAATTAGTCTATAGTCGCTGAAGTCCGAAAAGAATATACAATTCAATTCTTCAATAATAAAAATAAAATAAAATTGAATTAGACCCAAAAATAACTGAAACAGACAATTAAAGCTTTTAACAATAAAAAAAATCCTTTATCAAAATTTTATTCTATACACTGAACTATCTTCTTTATTATTTTATATTTAATTGTAATAATTCAATAAAAAGTTTTCGACAAAATATTGTTTAGTGTCTCTAACTATGTCCAAAGTAATAAAAAAATATTAATAAAATAAGTTGTTTTAGTTTTTAGATGAAGAACGTAGTTTTTTGTCAAAGGTAATTATAAATTGTTTTTCTAACAAATAATAGAAGATATCTTGTGTTTAACAACAGTAACATTAAATTTATTGATTGTTGTTGTTTTTTTCATCAAAATAAAAACAAATATAGTTTCTAACATTTTTGAGCCGTGATGTAATACTCTACACAATACCGTATTAAACACTATTATACACTATTGTTACATGGCGATTATGGTAATGTGACCAACATTAAGCATACAATGGAGAAAACAAAACAGATGTAAAATTCTAACGGACTAGTTAAACATATTTTGCAATTACACGATTGTTTATAACAAAAAAATAACACACGCAACTTCTGAAAATTAGATAAGCTTCTGTAGTTAATTTAGAAAGAAAATAACTATAACAAAACATACTTGAACCCGAACTCTAATAATAAAAACACCTCACATTTACTTAACATGAAATAATGAATAATTGACCTTTTTTTCCTCTTGGGAAATTTTTGTTAGACATCGAGACGCACATATAGTTATTAGTTTTAAATTCTTACTCAATAAAACCAAAACCAATATATATATCGTTGTTAGGATTCAGGAATGGTATTCCATGTACCATGTTATACATCTCCTTGCATAGTACTGACCCTAATTTATTCATCATCTAGGTTTTATATTTACTGACTTTATTAACAATGTATATTTTTCCATTATATAAATTATTAAATAATCTATCGTGCATGTTTATGTTTAGGTTTAAAACTAAGGATTTGTTTAGTATACCAAAATATTTACAGTTATATTCGAACGTCATTCATTTATATTTATACGTAGGTTTTCACAGTTATCGTTCTGATATAAACACCCGAACCGATAAGGTTAATGAATATTACATTTGAAATATGGAAAAAAATTGATCTCTATTAATTTTTGCATTTTAAATTTTATTCACGAAGCGTAATATTATATATTAGTTTACACGTCCATAATAACTGATTTTGCTCTAAACCAAGTCCCAGGAAATTCCCAATGTAGCTGCCTCAGTAAAATAGTTTATCTTTATGTTGTTTTGGTCTACCTATTTTGCCGACTCTGTGGATTTCATTCTTTTACACCATAGACGAATGTAGTTATTTATTAGGACTTCTAAGAATGTGTCCCAGCCATCTCCATTTATGTTTTGTAATTTTTGTTTAGACGTTTTATTGCCTCGTTATTTTGCACGGGTCGTACCGTCATAATGAGTACGGGCTTGTTAATCACCTAAACTGGATCTACACCTTTAATGTAGACTTAGGTTAGATCCCTTGTCTTTCATCTTTCCTATCAAGGCTCTCTTGTCCAACCCTAGTTCTCTTCTAACCCCGTCTCTAAGTATTCGGCTCTTTACTTTATTTTTTTATTCGGGTAAAGAGAGTTCTGATAGGAGAGATAAAAGACAGGGATCTAACACAAGTGTACATGAAAAAAGCTGTAGATCCAGCTAGGTCTCTCGGGATTGTCAAGCCCGTACTCATTATGACTGTACGACCTTTGGAAAAGAAAGAAAGAAGAAAACGTCAAAATAAAAATTACAAAACCTAAATGGAGATTGCTGGGTCACATTAATAGAAGTCCCAATAACAACATGTCCATGGTGTACCGGAATAAAACTACGGAAACCAATATATATATATATATATATATATATATATATATATATATATATATATATATATAAGAGGATGATGACCGAAAGGTTGCTTTTAAACAAACAAGAAAAAATCTACAGTATTCGGTTCAGCTATAAACTTTGTATACACCTGTTCACGAAGACCTTCAATTGCTTCGTGAGTTAAATATTAGTAAATCTTAATATACGACTATTAGAATCGTTGAGTGTCTCGATCTGCATAACTTAAGGCGGTTTTTTTTTTAATTTACAAAATTTGTTGAAATTTTAAATTTAACTAATTAATTAACCAAAACAAAGAAACAGTGCACAACCTTTCTCACAAACTTGTACAAAAAACCAAATAGTTAATAATTAAAACCAATCGTCAAAATCAAAAGGGAAAATGAATCGCATTAAAAAAAAAAGAGAAAAAAGCGTAGTTTTCAAAAATACTAAACGGCGGTCATTTTTTATTTTAGGTATTTTAAAATTTATTCGTGAAACGCAATTTATTTCCATTTGAGGTTTATCATATATGTTTGGATTATAAATTTTTACTTCTCACCGATATATTATCAAAATCACACTTACCGATTTTGAAATATTTGAAGCTTTAGGATGGTTCCATAGTTCATTTTCCCTTTATATATATATTAAGGAGATATATTTCAGCAACGTTTTATCAAAATCAATTGAAAAGTTTATACTACAGCTAAGTGCATACACTTAATAATTATAAAAAAACTACTTTTGTTGTCAGATACCCTCAAAACACGCTAAGTAAACGCAAGTCACGTCTCGTAAAAAGGGACATTAAAAGATTACGTTGAAAATACGTTCCACAAAAACTTAAACAAAACCAGAATAAAACAGAAATCTTAAAAATCAGAGTTAGAAAAAACAACTTAGAAAAATTGTTCCTCCTAATTATGTAGAAGTGAGATGATGTTGGCCTTTAGGAATACAGCTGTTGGCGCCAGCAGTAGTACTCTGTAATTTGTCGCATACAGGTCTAAGTCTCGCCGAGAAAATGATGACTTGGTAAGAACTGTACCCCTTGAGGCAATCCGGACCGACGGAACACTCGCAACCTTAATAAATGCCTACTACATATTTTCGTGATGGGAATTTTAAATCTTATTATACATTTTCAAACGGTAAATGTATGTTTATAAACACACACAAACACATACACAAACACACACATATGTACAACGTACCTCGATCGCTTTGTTACCTCGGATTATGTCAAGTTAAATCAACGAAAATATTTGGAACAAAACTTTGAATCCTAACTTTGATATTTCAGTTTTTATCAATTACAATACGCGCCAAATACATACCGCTATGGTCTAACTTCTAGCAGGCAGTTCAGTAAAAAAAGCTCTAAACTTCAAGTGTAAAAAAACACACTATGGGAATTGCTTTATAATACTTTTATTTTAAGAAATTATTTACTCTCGGGTTTTCGGGAAAGTTGCTTTTAAGAGGACAAAGGGGTGAAATTGATTAAAAAAAACAATTGTTATAAACAGTTTTGAGTTTTGAATATTTCTATAAATATATAAAGTACCACAGACAAAGTTCTAATGATTTAGAAAGTAAATTGAAAGTAATTTACGAAATTCTGAGAGTAAATAATTACACTACAACATCGTGAAACAATTTTTAATTTAAAATGCAGATATTTTTTTAAATATGTAATTTTATTATAAAATACTGATTTCTGTTTTAAAAAAAGCAGTATTATTTTTATTATATTTAAATTTATCAAATAAAAATTAACAAAAAACTTATAAATTTGTATTAAATAATAATTAAAAAATAAAGTTTAAGTTATTTAGGCTAAATAATGTTGTTATTCATAAATTGATTGTTTTTTTTTTAGTTTTAGTTGAACGTGTTTTTCTTTAATTTCAATTATAACATTATTACTTGGTCAACTCTTATCATGAAGCAAAATGCAGGAAATAAAAATAAAGGAAATTAAATTATTTTAAGAAGTGTTTTAGATTTTTGTGTTATTAAAAAGTAAAGCGCATAAAGATCTATTAAAAGACCATAACTCTGTCAATTTTAATCTCAACGAAACCAAAAAATCCCAAAATGTAGGGAATTTTATGTCCTTTAAATGTTGCTTTGAAAATATTTTCTCAAAATTCATATTTTAAGAATTAATCTTAATTCTTTAAAACTTTTACCTCTTCCCTAGAGCCCGCTTTTTCACTCACGACTCTCGTTTAATGACGTTACACTTTCGCTAAGAGCACTCTTCAGCATGCTATCGTCTGTATTTTCAGTAACTTGCACCATCATTGCCTTATTTTTGGACGTTATATATTCATTATTTACATTTCAGAAGTATATTTCGTATCGTTACAATTTCGCTGCCGATACCGCTCAGCATACTCTCATCTATTCTCTAAAATAGCAACTTGCACCATTATTGCCTTATTTTGGTTGTTACCACTCTTTCGACTTCACAAATATATTTAGTGTCGTTACAATTTCGCTGAGGATACCGCTCAGCATACTCTCATCTATTCTCTAAAATAGCAACTTGCACCATTATTGCCTTATTTTGGTTGTTACCACTCTTTCGACTTCACAAATATATTTAGAGTCGTTACAATTTCGCTGAGGATACCGCTCAGCATACTCTCATCTATTCTCTAAAATAGCAACTTGCACCATTATGGCCTTATTTTGGTTGTTACCACTCTTTCGACTTCACAAATATATTTAGTGTCGTTACAATTTCGCTGAGGATACCGCTCAGCATACTCTCATCTATTCTCTAAAATAGCAACTTGCACCATTATTGCCTTATTTTGGTTGTTACCACTCTTTCGACTTCACAAATATATTTAGAGTCGTTACAATTTCGCTGAGGATACCGCTCAGCATACTCTCATCTATTCTCTAAAATAGCAACTTGCACCATTATTGCCTTATTTTGGTTGTTACCACTCTTTCGACTTCACAAATATATTTAGTGTCGTTACAATTTCGCTGAGGATACCGCTCAGCATACTCTCATCTATTCTCTAAAATAGCAACTTGCACCATTATTGCCTTATTTTGGTTGTTACCACTCTTTCGACTTCACAAATATATTTAGAGTCGTTACAATTTCGCTGAGGATACCGCTCAGCATACTCTCATCTATTCTCTAAAATAGCAACTTGCACCATTATTGCCTTATTTTGGTTGTTACCACTCTTTCGACTTCACAAATATATTTAGAGTCGTTACAATTTCGCTGAGGATACCGCTCAGCATACTCTCATCTATTCTCTAAAATAGCAACTTGCACCATTATTGCCTTATTTTGGTTGTTACCACTCTTTCGACTTCATAAATATATTTAGAGTCGTTACAATTTCGCTGAGGATACCGCTCAGCATACTCTCATCTATTCTCTAAAATAGCAACTTGCACCATTATTGCCTTATTTTGGTTGTTACCACTCTTTCGACTTCACAAATATATTTAGTGTCGTTACAATTTCGCTGAGGATACCGCTCAGCATACTCTCATCTATTCTCTAAAATAGCAACTTGCACCATTATTGCCTTATTTTGGTTGTTACCACTCTTTCGACTTCACAAATATATTTAGAGTCGTTACAATTTCGCTGAGGATACCGCTCAGCATACTCTCATCTATTCTCTAAAATAGCAACTTGCACCATTATTGCCTTATTTTGGTTGTTACCACTCTTTCGACTTCACAAATATATTTAGAGTCGTTACAATTTCGCTGAGGATACCGCTCAGCATACTCTCATCTATTCTCTAAAATAGCAACTTGCACCATTATTGCCTTATTTTGGTTGTTACCACTCTTTCGACTTCACAAATATATTTAGAGTCGTTACAATTTCGCTGAGGATACCGCTCAGCATACTCTCATCTATTCTCTAAAATAGCAACTTGCACCATTATTGCCTTATTTTGGTTGTTACCACTGTTTCGACTTCACAAATATATTTAGTGTCGTTACAATTTCGCTGAGGATACCGCTCAGCATACTCTCATCTATTCTCTAAAATAGCAACTTGCACCATTATTGCCTTATTTTGGTTGTTACCACTCTTTCGACTTCACAAATATATTTAGAGTCGTTACAATTTCGCTGAGGATACCGCTCAGCATACTCTCATCTATTCTCTAAAATAGCAACTTGCACCATTATTGCCTTATTTTGGTTGTTACCACTCTTTCGACTTCACAAATATATTTAGTGTCGTTACAATTTCGCTGAGGATACCGCTCAGCATACTCTCATCTATTCTCTAAAATAGCAACTTGCACCATTATTGCCTTATTTTGGTTGTTACCACTCTTTCGACTTCACAAATATATTTAGAGTCGTTACAATTTCGCTGAGGATACCGCTCAGCATACTCTCATCTATTCTCTAAAATAGCAACTTGCACCATTATTGCCTTATTTTGGTTGTTACCACTCTTTCGACTTCACAAATATATTTAGAGTCGTTACAATTTCGCTGAGGATACCGCTCAGCATACTCTCATCTATTCTCTAAAATAGCAACTTGCACCATTATTGCCTTATTTTGGTTGTTACCACTCTTTCGACTTCACAAATATATTTAGTGTCGTTACAATTTCGCTGAGGATACCGCTCAGCATACTCTCATCTATTCTCTAAAATAGCAACTTGCACCATTATTGCCTTATTTTGGTTGTTACCACTCTTTCGACTTCACAAATATATTTAGAGTCGTTACAATTTCGCTGAGGATACCGCTCAGCATACTCTCATCTATTCTCTAAAATAGCAACTTGCACCATTATTGCCTTATTTTGGTTGTTACCACTCTTTCGACTTCACAAATATATTTAGTGTCGTTACAATTTCGCTGAGGATACCGCTCAGCATACTCTCATCTATTCTCTAAAATAGCAACTTGCACCATTATTGCCTTATTTTGGTTGTTACCACTCTTTCGACTTCACAAATATATTTAGAGTCGTTACAATTTCGCTGAGGATACCGCTCAGCATACTCTCATCTATTCTCTAAAATAGCAACTTGCACCATTATTGCCTTATTTTGGTTGTTACCACTCTTTCGACTTCACAAATATATTTAGAGTCGTTACAATTTCGCTGAGGATACCGCTCAGCATACTCTCATCTATTCTCTAAAATAGCAACTTGCACCATTATTGCCTTATTTTGGTTGTTACCACTCTTTCGACTTCACAAATATATTTAGAGTCGTTACAATTTCGCTGAGGATACCGCTCAGCATACTCTCATCTATTCTCTAAAATAGCAACTTGCACCATTATTGCCTTATTTTGGTTGTTACCACTCTTTCGACTTCACAAATATATTTAGTGTCGTTACAATTTCGCTGAGGATACCGCTCAGCATACTCTCATCTATTATCTAAAATAGCAACTTGCACCATTATTGCCTTATTTTGGTTGTTACCACTCTTTCGACTTCACAAATATATTTAGTGTCGTTACAATTTCGCTGCCGATACCGCTCAGCATACTCTCATCTATTCTCTAAAATAGCAACTTGCACCATTATTGCCTTATTTTGGTTGTTACCACTCTTTCGACTTCACAAATATATTTAGTGTCGTTACAATTTCGCTGAGGATACCGCTCAGCATACTCTCATCTATTCTCTAAAATAGCAACTTGCACCATTATTGCCTTATTTTGGTTGTTACCACTCTTTCGACTTCACAAATATATTTAGAGTCGTTACAATTTCGCTGAGGATACCGCTCAGCATACTCTCATCTATTCTCTAAAATAGCAACTTGCACCATTATTGCCTTATTTTGGTTGTTACCACTCTTTCGACTTCACAAATATATTTAGTGTCGTTACAATTTCGCTGAGGATACCGCTCAGCATACTCTCATCTATTCTCTAAAATAGCAACTTGCACCATTATTGCCTTATTTTGGTTGTTACCACTCTTTCGACTTCACAAATATATTTAGAGTCGTTACAATTTCGCTGAGGATACCGCTCAGCATACTCTCATCTATTCTCTAAAATAGCAACTTGCACCATTATTGCCTTATTTTGGTTGTTACCACTCTTTCGACTTTACAAATATATTTAGTGTCGTTACAATTTCGCTGAGGATACCGCTCAGCATACTCTCATCTATTCTCTAAAATAGCAACTTGCACTATTATTGCCTTATTTTGGTTGTTACCACTCTTTCGACTTCACAAATATATTTAGAGTCGTTACAATTTCGCTGAGGATACCGCTCAGCATACTCTCATCTATTCTCTAAAATAGCAACTTGCACCATTATTGCCTTATTTTGGTTGTTACCACTCTTTCGACTTCACAAATATATTTAGAGTCGTTACAATTTCGCTGAGGGTACTGGTCAGCATACTCTAGTCTAGTCTTTAAAATAGCAACTTGCACCATTATTGCCTTATTTTTACAGCTTAACTCTTCAGATGTATTACAAGTCTTACTTCGGGAACTTGAAGTGTCCTTATTTTAGTGGGTTAGGTTATTAAATTTATTAAAATGTTGTTATTCATGTTTTATGAGTCGTAGTATTTTATTTCATTTGTGCTCTCATCAATTCGTAAGATATTAATATTGGTATTATTATTATTATTATTATGTGTTTAAAAAATGTGAAGGAAATTCAAGGTTGCAATGGAAGATTCTAAACGAGGTTACGGGTCAAAGGCGTGAGTCTTCAAGAAATCTACATTTGAAAAGAGAAAATGGAACTGTTACTACTGATCCATTAATAATAACTAATGCGTTTAATTGTTATTTTTTAAATTCAGTAAATGTTATTAGGACACAATGTACGATAGTCAATGTACGATAGTCATTTTAGGACTATGAAACGAACATTTCCATATTTTTAACACCAGTAACACCGGACGAAATTGAGAAAACAAACCGTGACCTAAAAACAAGCAAATCTCCAGGAATTGATGGTGTAAGTGCATCTTCGCTCAAGGCTATCAACATTTATATAACCGATGTCGTATAATTTTAAATAAACCCAACTTTCGTGACAGGTGTGTTTTCTGATAGACCAAAAAGGGCTCTAGTTGTACCAATTTTTAAAAAAGTGACGGGAAATTTGTTGCATACTATAGACCTATTTCGCTGATGTCTGTGTTCTCAAACGTTTTTGAAAAAAAAAGCTGAAGTTAGAATTATGTATTTTTTGAGAAAGAGAATTTGTTCAGCATTAATCAGTTTGGGTTTAGAGAGGGTTTTAGCACTGAAGATGGTCTCTTAAAATAGTTCCTCTATTTATAATGGCTTAAATAGTAGTGAATGTGTAAGTGGGATCTTTTTGGATATAAAAAACTTTCGACATGGTTTATCATGTAATATTACTTTCTAAATTAAATAAATGTGGAATTAGGGGTGGGTAATGTTAATAACTGGTTTAGAAGCTATCTAACTGATCGTTTACAGGTGGTTAGGATCGGTGGATGTATGAGCCAATCTTTCAAAGTAAAATATCGTGTTCCTCAGGGATCTGTATTGGGACCACTTTTATTTCTAGTGTATATAAATAGTTTATGTAATGCAAGTCTTCGTAAGAAAATGTCCTCCTTCGCAAATGATACATTCATATGTTACCATGGCGGAGTCCTGGAAAAATGTACGAGATGATATGGCATACGATTTAAATATAGTACATGCTTGGTTTTATAAACATTACATGATGTTTAATACTGATAAAACTAAGTTTATACTCTTTCATTTAAAAAACGAAGTAATTAGTTGCACCCTTCTGACGTATAAATGATTACAATGTGTTTTATAACAATACTACATGCTCATATAAATGTGATTCTATAGAACACGTGCAAAGTATAAAGTATTTGGGGTTGACTGTGGAATATGATGTGTTTTGTATGTGAGAGTTTATTTGTTTCTGTGCGAGAATGTTGCTTTGATTTTTTTCTTTTAAAATATATGTTAAATTAGTATTTAGTATACATTGTAAATATATTTTTCGTATTAAATTTTTTTCCTCTCTTTCTTTCAGTGTTTTTAACAGATTCCACCTTTTGTTCTAAATTCTGTACTTATTATATTCTTAATTTTAATTTTTTTTCTAATCCACGAAGTATATATCATTATTATATTAATAATAATTTAATAAGTATTATTTGTGTTTCTTTTTTTCCAATGAGGGTAGCCCAAAACAGGCTAATGGCCTTAATGAAGTGCCTACACTTTCTTTGTACAATTATATTTATTATTTTTGATTTACTTTGTTAGTTGCATAAGTGTTTAATAGTGTTTACGTTCTATTTCAATTTTTTTCCCCTCTAAATTGTATTTTAGTTTGTATGTAGTATCTGTTATTATTTAATGTAATTATAATTATGTTAATTGAAAATAATTATATTACTTACATGTCTTCAGAAAATGTACAAAGAGAATAAATGAATAATTAATAATAATTAAAAAAAAAAAGATGTTCGACCGCTCTTGTTAAAGAGCTTAACCTGACCTATCTACAAGGTTATATAAAAGCTTAGTAGCATATACATGGTGATCCAAAAATTAATAAAACGTGGTTTTTCTCAACTTTTAAGAGGGTGTGGGAAACGTTTATACTGTATTGTTTGATAAGGAATGTATTGTTTTAAATAGTTTTGTAGATATATCGAGTGTCCTATTAGTAACTACCCTCAGAGGTTCACTAAAATGAATAAGGGCTAATTAAACGCGGAGGAACCTATGTGAATCTACACCTTTTTATATGTAGTCTTTGCTTAGACCTTCTCTTTCAATTTTCCTCTCTTGACCAACTCTTGTTCTCTTCTGACACCGACGCTATTACTGTATTCGAGGGATAGTGGTTTTTATTTTATGCTCTTTTCTTCTTTTTTTATAAAGTAATGACCGAGAGATTTTTCGCCTAAAGCAACAAGTGAAAATAAACATATTTCTAACAGCACCTTAATGACTCACTTTCATAATCCTTCTATCTGGATATTAGAAATTTACTCCTAAACACATGAATACAAAACTGAGAATGGCAAGAATGTACTCGAAGTAATTACTAATTACCTCGCAGACAGAAACTAAATTATAACAATCCTAGACATTTATTGTAAACATGGAACATGGTAGAATGGTCAAAGAACACCGCATCTCCAGACTTCGTATAGAGGTAGGTTTTGCCGGAACTGTATACACTGCGTATAAATTAAATTACTATGAATCGCTTTTTTAATTACGCTAATGCGTAGTTGGACGATAACCTACCGAATAATTAATTCTGTGCTGCAAAATAATTTCATCTACTGTTCATCAACAAATAAACATGATGTCGACTCGCTCCGCTTGTGACGGTTTTACGACTTAACAGGCCTCATAGTTCTTCATACAGCCTATGTATGAAGAACTGCCTCCAGTTGGTTTGCTCTTATCGGTAACTCGACCTTATCAGGTCTTACTTTTCACATTTTTGAGTAGTCTGTAAGTTATTTAAATAGTCTGTAACCTCCTCTTTTTCTGCTTTTGTCTAACTAGTCGACCTTAACAGGTTCCTTAGTACCTCATGTTTAAATAGTCTACAGCCTCTACTTGCTTCACTCTTATCGGTGACTCGACCTATAACAGACCTTATTGTTTTTCATAGATAAGTAGTCTATTGCTTCTACTTGCTTTACTCTTGTCGGTGACTCGACCTATAACAGACCTTATTGTTTTTCATAG
The DNA here is from genome assembly GCA_963513935.1 of Aphrophora alni. Classification (NCBI taxonomy): domain Eukaryota; kingdom Metazoa; phylum Arthropoda; class Insecta; order Hemiptera; family Aphrophoridae; genus Aphrophora; species Aphrophora alni. The sequence continues at coordinate 56,614,457 of OY740765.1, read as the reverse complement.
ATATGTAGTCTATTGCTTCTACTTGCTTCACTCTTATCGGTGACTCGACCTATACCAGACCTTATTGTTTTTCATAGATATGTAGTCTATTGCTTCTACTTGCTTCACTCTTATCGGTGACTCGACCTATACCAGACCTTATTGTTTTTCATAGATATGTAGTCTATTGCTTCTACTTGCTTCACTCTTATCGGTGACTCGACCTATAACAGACCTTATTGTTTTTCATAGATAAGTAGTCTATTGCTTCTACTTGCTTTACTCTTGTCGGTGACTCGACCTATAACAGACCTTAATGTTTTTCATAGATAAGTAGTCTATAGCTTCTACTTGCTTTACTCTTGTCGGTGACTCGACCTATAACAGACCTTATTGTTTTTCATAGATATGTAGTCTATTGCTTCTACTTGCTTCACTCTTATCGGTGACTCGACCTATAACAGACCTTATTGTTTTTCATAGATAAGTAGTCTATTGCTTCTACTTGCTTTACTCTTGTCGGTGACTCGACCTATAACAGACCTTAATGTTTTTCATAGATAAGTAGTCTATAGCTTCTACTTGCTTTACTCTTGTCGGTGACTCGACCTATAACATACCTTGTTGTTTTTCATAGATAAGTAGTCTATAGCTTCTACTTGCTTTACTCTTGTCGGTGACTCGACCTATAACATACCTTGTTGTTTTTCATAGATAAGTAGTCTATAGCTTCTACTTGCTTTACTCTTGTCGGTGACTCGACCTATAACATACCTTGTTGTTTTTCATAGATAAGTAGTCTATAGCTTCTACTTGCTTTACTCTTGTCGGTGACTCGACCTATAACATACCTTGTTGTTTTTCATAGATAAGTAGTCTATTGCTTCTACTTGCTTTACTCTTGTCGGTGACTCGACCTATAACATACCTTGTTGTTTTTCATAGATAAGTAGTCTATAGCTTCTACTTGCTTTACTCTTGTCGGTGACTCGACCTATAACATACCTTGTTGTTTTTCATAGATAAGTAGTCTATTGCTTCTACTTGCTTTGCTCTCGTTGGCGATTCAACCTTAACAGATCCCTTAGTTGTTTATGTTTAAATATAAATTTGTCTATAGCCTCCACCTCTACTACCTCTTATGGGTAATTCAAACTTTAACAGGTCTCATAGTTCTTCATGTTTAAGTAGTCTAAAGCATTTAATTGCTTTACTGTTGTCGGTGACTCGACCTTCAACGAGTCTAATTAATTGTTCTTCATATTTAAGTATTCTATAGCTTCTAATTGATTTACTTTTATCGGAGACTCGAACTTGAACAGGCCTCATTTTTCTTCATATTTAAGTATTCTATAGCCCCTAAATGTTTTACTTTTGTCGGTGACTCGACCTCTAACAACCCTCATTGTTGTTCTTCTTATTTAAGTAGTCTTTAGCCTCTAATTGTTTGTCGGTTACTCAACCTTAAAAGGCCATATTATTCTTAATATTTAAGTAGTATGTAACCTCTACTTACTTTACCTTTGTTGTCGATTCGACCATAACAGACATCTTAGTTGTTTATGTTGAAATTGATCATAGCCTCCACCTACTTTGCTCTTGTCGGTAATTTGACTTTAAAAGTTCTTAGTATTCATATTTAAGTAGTATCTGTAGACTCTACTTGCTGTTTGTGATTTGATCTTAACAGTTCCTTACGTTTAAATAGTATGTAGCTTCCACCTACTCTGCTCTTGTTGGTGAATCGACCAAAACAGTGCTTTGGTTCTTTATGTATAACTTCTACTTGCTCCGCACTGTCATCGGTTCGAGCGCCCTTAGTTTTTCTTTAAATCGTCTATAGCCTCTATGTGCGCTGGTGTATCGACCTTAACAGGCTTCATAGTTCTTCGTATTTAAGTAGTCAATAGCCTCAACTTGTCTACTATTGTTGGTGACTCTATTTAACTACTATTTAACAGGCCTCTCGTTTTGTTCTTATGGCTACGCTCTCCATACCCCTGCGTTTATTCTCTCACTCATTCGGTGGACTACTCCCTCTAGAGCCTAACTTCGCTCCACAGGTTGGATAAATAAGGAAAAATTGGAAGTTGATTTTGGAAACAGAATTTGTTTTTCAATTATTGCTATTTTGCGTTGTAAATCAAGTATATAGTGCCTCAAAATGGAGTGGGGGATTGCGTGATGTGTAATAGACCTATTTTATTAATCTGAATAATATCTTCGTCGGATTTTAGAGTCAAGTGCATTAATCTGAAATGTACGAATTCGTCTTTAAAGTGATGTTTATTTGTTTCGTCTAAATTACTATTAAGTATAATAATAGTCCTATTAGTACTGAATTACAACAAAATCACGGTTATGCGGAGTTTAAACAGACGGTGGGGTTGTAAAGTGGAATGGAATGGACTCGTTCAGCAAATTACTAGCTTCGACATATTATCCAACTGTCGACATACGTTTAGACACTAAACACGCCAATTCAACGTTTGATTTAATAATAAACGTTGTACGACTTGCAAATTACTTCAATTATCGTAAAATTTATCTAGATTTGTTGTCTAAATAATCGATGGACACACACCAACACACCAACACACACACACACACACACACACACACACACACACACACACACACACACACACACACACACACACCTCATAAGCGTCTACAAGCACAGACACATAAAGATTATACATATTTTATATACTTGTACGAGTATATGTTTTATAGTTTTAATATTTAGTTGTGTATGATAAAAGTCTGGGGTTTTTCACCAATTATTGCTGAATATTTTTGTTTTGACTATATTATACTTTGGGTTATTGACCTATATATTTATATGTAAATTTGATAAAAATCAGTAAATCCGATTTTAAGAAATTCAACATTCATGTTAGGGAGTTTTTTTTGTTTTATTTTTAACTCCCTAATTGTCATTTTTGGGAGACAGTGACCACTGCATCTTGCTTGTGACTCAAAATTTGAGGCTTATTAAGGGCTAAGAAAAGAGGTAGTTATTAAAATGAAGTTTCGAGAAATCACTTTCAATATAAAAGGGTAACTAAAGTAATCTTGTTGTTACTGGAGTTATTGGAGTTGTTACTGTACTGTTAAGTTGCAACAACTCCCTCCCGTTAGCCGCGTTGTCAATGGTAAATTTTGGATAATGGATCGTCGCACATTTTTAAATGCCCGATCATCTAAAATTTGTCTTTCGTTGTATACGCGTCTCCTCAGGTTGCGTGTTTCTGTACATATTTTGAGTGAATTATTTTTGAATTTTACTAGACGGATAATACATGTTATTATGGATTTATCAAAGGAAGATATTTTACTAATAATCCAGGAATACCGTAAACATCGTAACTTATGTGATCCAAAGGATAAATTTCATTACAACAAAAATTAATCAGCTGATTATTGGGCAGAAATGGGAAGAGTTTAAGTTCATTACGCTCTTTTAGAAGGGAAAATCCAAAGGCAAGAAAACCGTTGGAACTGGGAAAAGTAAAGAATTTTTGTATAGAAAATAAAATTATATGTTTATTTTTAACACTCTAGGTGGCACCATGCTAATAGGCCTACCCCATTTTGCAGGGCATTTTTTAAAATTATCAATGAGATTCTGTAAAGAAAATAAGTTTCAGAATAAGGTTTCATAATTGTTTCTGTCAGGGGAAAAGCCTCGTCACCTATGAAAACGTAAGGTATTATTGTTTGCTTTTGAGGTAAACTTTTGGGTAGCGGCATGTACAAAGTATTGTTTTTAATTTTCCGATAAAGCTCAATATTTTGAAATACTCCTCAGTCCGAGATAGACCTTGACATAAACGTACATAAAGTTGTAATTAGTATCTACAAGGCCAAACAATACAATTCTGAAAAAAACCTTTATAATTAAAAAAATCATTTCCGCTTTAAATGGGCACTTGAATTCTTGCGTGTTTCCCATCCATAATTCCGGCACAGTTAGGGAAATCCCAGAAGTTCTCACAATCTTGAGCGATAGCCTGCCATTCCTTTGAAGTTAACGGTATCTGAAAATAGAAATAAAATATATAAGGGGTTGTTTGTCAAATTTTGGTGGCTCTTTATTAGCTATTTTAAGCGCCTAAATTTAATGATGTTAATTTGACTTTTTTCTATTTCAGACTGCATCGGAAACTGAAAGCGAAATCTTAGAAGAAGAATCTTCTTCAGACAGTTGTTCTCTGGAAGACAATCTTTCGGAAATTGTGGCTGAAACTTCAGCTCAGTGGTGTCATGAAGGATCGTTGCAACAATTTGCATAACTTTCAACTCCTAAAAAGAAAAGGGCAAGAGTGCATAAACAAATAGAAAAAGAATACCTACGAATTCAAGAAGCATTTCAGTTCCTACAACAGCCAATACAAAAAGAAAACCAGTCGACTCTTTTCGCCAAGTATTTGGCGGGAAAATTAGATCAGTTAGATCAAAAACATTGAATGATATAAAACCTCAATGTTCGGCGCCATGTGGGAAGGAAGTACCAACTTACAGGGACATTACTTACATCAAGAGGGCTATAATCCTAGAATCGTATCATGGTGCCAAACTTACAAATAAACAAGGAGAGGATATCGAGAATACACTGTTGGATGCATATCAACCTTTAGAGGATGGGTCCTCTTCATCATTTTCTAGGAGCTTATGGGAGAAAGGAGATCTAATAATTTCCTGCAGTAACGAAGCAAAGAAGCGTTGGCTGGAGGAAATCATACCAACATTTCATCCGTTAGGTGATAATACTAAATTTGACACCGGATCGAGGAACGATATTATGAAGACCACAAGGGTGTTCCTCCGGAAACACCCTAAGCTCCATCAGAGGCCCTCAGATCAAGTATGGGAAATGTTCATTAAGCACAACCCTACACTTAAAGCACGGAAATGGAAGGTTCTCTGAGCCAAGGGAGACTCGAATGGTTACGGTTTTGCCTGTCTAGTGTATGAGGTATGTTTCAACCCTATTAAGGCTGCTAATTTCAGGGCACATTTGAGACTGTGGCAAGTCACCATTGTTGCCAATCAAATTAAAGCCTATGTTAAAGTTCCTACAGATATATCTACACCACAGTAAGGCGGCCTCGTTTGCTTTTTGCCAGTACTTCTGCAGTAGAGGATTCGACTTGGCGCAGATACAAGAGCCCTGGCTTCATCGGGGACGATTCGCAGGCCTAGGTTAGACTAAGGGTAAATTAATATGCTTTTTTAAAAATAAAATAATAACATGAGTGCCTTCCCTTGTAACAATTCAGTTCTAGAA